>OW026358.1:158680257-159280257 GCA_932273835.1 Sarcophaga variegata
CGTAGTGTGTTGGCTTATTAGACATGAGGCCTCGGTTCAAACCCCAGGTTAGACTTCTCACAACAAAAACGTAATGTAAAAAAAAATATTTCCTGGGTCACTTCCTTTCCGCAAATTTCAAGCAAAAACTCTGAATAATTTTTTCAAAAATCTGTCGTTCAGAATCAACTTTAAACTTTGTAGGTCCCGCCACTCATGTAGAAAATTAACGTACACACCATTAGTGGTGTGAGAAACTACGTCATAATTCTGACTTAAGGGCTGTAATGACCAATTATGTATGTATGTATGGCTATGTCGAAGGTATTGACCATTAGTTCAAGAAACCCGCAAAACCCAATGCTAGATTAAAATACAGCGTATCTGATCAAAAAAAAAAACGTATAAATACTTGAATCCAGTTCTAGAAAAATGGCTAAATAGTCATCATTAACAATAATTTTAATTTTTTTAAGCTCACACAATACATATTTCAAATAAAAATCGAAGAAAAAATTTTTCTATTCCGAAAGTCTTTAAAAATGCTTAGATTACCTATACCTTCTTATTTGCATTTCCTTTGTTTTAATTTTTTTTCTGTTTCTCTTTTGAAGAGGCTACAGTGACATCAATGTTTATTTATGGCCAATTAAAACATAACCTAAAAACACGCAATTCTCAACCATCCACCGATCCATCCATCCAGCATTCAACACACAAAAAGGAAACAATGAGTGAGCATTGGGGTAATGGCGACTCCTTAAGCGAAAATTTTCAAGTGTTACAAGTGTGGCCTAAAAGCAATTTTAATGGTTCCGTTTACAACACTTTTATTTTGCAATCGTGTGTTTCTTTATTTTCTTTCTTTTTTCGTTTCATTTTTTTGCTCTCATTTTTTTTCGCTCATTACAACAGGAGAAAAAAACGAGGCTGCTTCTTTAGTATTTCTATTGCGAAAACATAACGGAAGATGTAAATGAATGGTAGTGTGAGAGAGAAAAGGGAAAGAAAGGGAAAGAAAGCAAAGTTATTTGTTGACACATGCTGCTAAGCTATGCTATTTTAGTAGGGTTTCATTTTGTATTGTTGTTGTTGTCGTTGTTGTTAAATCCTACTAAAAATATAACAATTATTTTTCATTTTTCTCTTTTACCCTGTCCCCGCTCTCTCTCTGTTTTTTCTAAAAACTCTCTTATACTGTTCCACTTTAATTTTTCAAAGGTTTATTGCTTATGTGTGTGTGTGTTTGTGTTTTTTTGTTCATTCTATTGTCCTCGTTGCTATTGTTGCTGTTGTTGTTTTCGAAGTTTTGTTGATTTTTCTTTTAATTGTTGCGGATTTGCATTCTGACACATTTGTCAACCTCAGCAACAATGACAGAAGGGTAACCAAAGTTTCGTATACCGGGTTATTTGCTTAGCGTTAAATAAACACTGAAACGTTTCATATACAAGCGGGCTTTCGTAATGTAAATTGAAGGCATACAAGCAACATTCTTACACATCCACTCACCCACATACATATGTACGTACATGCACGAGTGAATCCACATGTACATATGTATGTAATACCTCTGGATGTATGTCTGAATTTGTGTGTACTGCAGAGTACTGGCCTGGTTGTTTTTTAACTCTTTGTTGTTTTATTTGTTTGCTTTCATTCTGAATGTTTTATTTTTTTTCGTTCTTTTGCTCACAATTATTGTTCTCAGGTGTTTTTCTTGTTCTTGTTTTTTTTGTATACATACATATACAGGCTTTCTTCATATGACTAAGTATGCGTGTATGCATGTATGACAGTGTGTGTTCTCTAAAAGTTTCAAATGTAAACGTCATTTATCACTGTCTTACAGTTGAATATAACTCAACATTTACATACGTGTGTAGTAGATCCGTCTTTATATATATGTATGTAGGTGTGTGTAATAATTTGTTTCCCTTGTTTTTTATTTTTTTTTTATGTCATTTGATTGTTGTTATTATTTTTATAATATTAGCTTGGCATGTGTCAAAACTACGCGTTATTTTTTGATTTGCAAATTAACTCTCTTTGTCACTCTTTATAATTTTTCTTTTCATTTCAAGAAAGTTTTGTTGAGTTTTTTTCATATAAGTTTATGTGGGTGTGTGTGTGTTGTACTGTATGAGGATTCATTTGTCATGTAATTGAATTCTAATTGTAAGTTTTTCCTCTTCTCTTGTCTTGTCTTTCCTCTTATTATTAATGTGTCAAGTGTTATTATTGTTCTACAGGAGTATAAGTGAGTGTCTTATCAGTTGTTGTCAGAGTAAGATTTTTAAGTAGTATTCTTTAAGTTAAAAGATATTATTAAAACTTTTAAGCCACAATATTTAAAATGTGTTGTTTTTTTTTTGCTTGTCACCATTATGTTACTAGGGAATGAGGTAATCGGAATCGCAATGTATTATTTCGCAAATATTTATCAGAAGAGGAACATGAATCAGCGCAGATATATCAGACGATATACTGGTATTGGATCTGTAGCAGTGGTCTCTGATATTACCTTGTTCATTAGCTAATCTTCTCAAGTGACTTACATACATACATACATACATAATTGGTCATTACAACCCTTCAGTCAGGATTCTAGTAGGTAGTGTGTTGGCTTATTAGACGTAAAGCCAGGGTTCGAGCCCCAGGCCAGACATCAAAACAAAATACAAAAAGTATTTCTCCGACGACTTCCTCTCAGCAGATTTTTAGAAAAAACTCAGAGTAAATAAAATTGCCATGAAGAAGTTTCTCAAAAATCTGTCGTTCGGAGTCGACTTTAAACTGTAGGTCCCGCCACTCATGTATAAAATTAACACACACAACATAAGTGGTGTGAGAAACTAGATCGTAATCCTCACTGAAGGGTTGTAATGACCAATTATATATGTATGAATGTGAATTACAATAACAAAACTGTATAGAAAAATCGCGAAAGAAAACAAAATGAGAATAAATTGACAGTGTTGTTCTGTAAGTTGCCACACCGAAAATGTTTCATGCATATTGAAAAAAGAGCGCAAAATAACGTAACCAATTGGTAGTAATCGTGCGATAAATTGATTATAAGGCGCACACAGTCCAAATTTTTTCCTTGCTTAGGGAGAACATTAATGATGCTTTAAGCATGCAAATTCAAGTGAGGTAAGGAGTGTTTTATAGTCATAGGGTTTACGCAAAAAGAGTTAATCGATATGGAATACAGTTAGGTTAGGTCGAAATGGTGGTTTTGATTACCAAAGCACACTTGAGCGCGTATATCGGTTGTGACGCCACAACTAAGCACAGTCCCTGTCTTAACGAACTTCCATCAAAAACATTGAAAAATTTGGTCAGCACAGGGGCTATACAATTCAAAAGTAAGACTAATGGCTCATTAATATCAGCAATAGCATCCAATTCTTTAGAAGAATTAGAATTCTGACACAAGATTTTATCGATACTACAACGGAATTTGGTGGAAAGAAATAAAAGGTTTTTGTTCATCTTTCTAGTAAACTCTAGTCGTTCGCGATCAATTATTCGTTTGTGAAATGATCGTGAAGACTAATAATACTACTCTCCTGCCTTCTGTAACTTAATTTCCAATATACCATGCAATGCAATGCATTGTATAAGTATCGGCTTTAAATGTATAGAGAATCGATTAAAAACTAAAAAAGCGCTTTTTATTCTTAGGTTAGGTTAGGTTAGAGGACGTGTATTTGTCAATTACAAGTACAGTACAGTACCCGGAGGTCGAATTGACCAATTGGAAAACGTCCTAGTTTTTCACACCAATTATGTTGTGTGTGTTGCTTTTTATTCTTTAGATTAGATTGAGTTCTTGATGACGCCGTTTTTATTCGGTTACAATAGCCGTGTAAAAATTCATTATTCTCTACTAACTGCAGTTCAGCTTATTTACGCGTCCATTCAAATAAAAATGAACATTAACCAACGACAGGATATTCGCAAACATTGACAAACTTCATGGTTATTCAGTTTTATTCTAAATTTGCGCACGAATATGTTCCCAAGGGTCGCGCTAATTATTGGACTATAGTGGCAGCAGTAATACAGAGAAACATGATCGAATATTCGTATCGGTTTTTGAATTGGAAACATCGGTTTTGTGGAGTAAAAGATATGCAAACAAATTTGCATTGTTTTTTTAAATTTTATATTTTAATTTTATAATTACATAATTGGTTATAACAACCCTTTAGTCAGGATTATGACCTAGTTTCCCACACCTCAATCTAGCTTCTCACACTACTCATGTTGTGCTTGTTAATTTTATACATGGATGGAGGAGGAACCTATGGTTTAAATTCGACTCTGAACGACAGATTTTTAAGAAGCTTTTCATGACAATTTTATTTAATCTCAGAGTTTTTACTAGAAATCTGCTGAAAAGAAATAATTTTTCAGATTTCGTTTTGTTGGAGATGTCTGACCTGAGGTTTGAACCGTGGCCTTGCGTCTAATAAGCCAAGACACTACCTACTACACTACGGCTATTAGCGTCCTTAATTAACTTCAAAATAATCCCTTCAGGATCCTGATTGTTTAGAAGAGATAGCGTCAACGGACGTCATTAACATGACAGTAGAACCTCTTGAGAAAATGTGAGATTCAATAGCAAAGTTCATTTCCATTACACACAATACAGTAACTTAATAATAACCTATGATTCTAGGACCTGCTTAGTTAATTTCGGAGTAATATTTTTTGACAGTATTTTTTTAGTTAAATGGACTAGCAAAAGGGGAATCGTTTGAGAAAAGCGTTCGCAGTCTTTCTAAACCACTTACTAAATTAAATTAAACTTACTAAATTAAACTTACTTAATTGGTACAACTGTATAGCTAGGATTACAACCAAGCTTCCCACACTACATATATTGTGTGTGTTAATTTTATCCATGAGTGGCGGGACCTACAGTTTAAAGTCGACTCCGAACAACAGATTTTTTGAGAAACATTTCATGGCAATTTTTATTTACTTTCCGGGTTTTTTCTAAAAGACTGATGGAAGAAGGCTACGGCCTTGCGTCTAATAAGTCAACAAACTACATATTAGTCTACGGTAACTTTTGATAAAATTTGCGTAAGTATTATTACGTTTTACAAGCTTCAGGAAGTGCAGGAATTGTTGTTGAAACTTTCACTCCAAACACGTTAATTCTATTGAAGAAAATTAAAACTTGAATGCTTCTAGATATAGTCGCAATAGTCTAGCAGTAGTAGTAGCAGTAGTGTCTTGGCTTATTAGACGTGAAGCCATGGTTAAAGCTACAGGTCAGACATCTCCAACTGAACGAAATATGAAAAAATATTTCTTCGGCGAATGCCTCTCAGTAGATTTCTGGCAAAAACTCTGAAAGTAAATAAAATTGCCTTGAAAAGTTTTTCAAAAAAATCTTTCGTTTAGAATCGACTTTAAACTGTAGGTCCCGCCACTCATGTATACAATTAATGCACACAGCAGGAATGATGCGCGAAGCTACTTTGTAAGCCTGACTGAAGGGTTGTAATGACCAATTATGTATGTATATATGCTTTCATTAAAAAATAAAAGCCTGGACGCTTTTAGATTTGAAATGTAAACTAAAAAAACTGCCTCATTTCATGAAAAAATGGAATACAACTCTTATGTATGGGTCGGTGCCTCTAAGGCCAATTTCGGATTTCTCGACAGTAAGGTATCCAAGTATGGCTGCCTTCCAAAATGTTAGTTGCTTTGTGTTTGAATAAAGTATAGTGTTTCATAAAGCCGGTGTACAAAATGTTTACAATGTATTCGATTTCAAAACGTCGTCAATGTGTATTTTTAACGCAGTCAAAAAGCAATCAGGCATCGTAGTTATAGTTGATGCATTGTTTGGTTACTTTGCATATCTACATACTTTATATAGAGTAGTAGGACTGCATACAAACTTTGTATTGATACATTTTGAAAGGCAGCCTATATTGATTCATTGGAACACCATCACAATGTGGCTTGTGTTTCACTGTTTTATTGTTATTACAACGCATATTTTTCTAACGAAATGAAAGAACTTTTTCGGAAAAATGAAATATTTTCCGCAGTGTTCATCTTTCTCGTAGAGTATATCCATTTGTGGTCGATTGGGTACAATGCATTAGCGAGTACATTAGTCCCTTAGCTGCACTGTCAGTATTTGGAAGACTCTCTCTGCAGAAATACATATGTAAGTCCGATGGTCATCCCAAAGGCCATTTTCCTAAATTCAACACAGTATACTGCAAGAATAGGGGGAGCGTCAGTTGTAATAAAAATATTGTGGAGTCAAATATGACTTTCTGTATCAAAAAAATAAGCTTTTAAAAGCGGAAATGTGACTCTAAAACATTTTTCCTTTTTTTTACTTTTCAGTTTTCCGGCAAAATATGGTTTAAATTTTTACAGTAAAAACACGAAACAATATTCATTAAAGCAAATGCAAAACTCGAATCGAATTTCGATTGATTCATAAAATTTTGGAAACAATTTTTCAAACATTGGTTATCACTATGGGCACGAGAACCGCTGAAATTCTTTAAAGTTTTATTTTTTATTCTTTGAAACGGAATTTTATTTTCTTTACTTATAACACCGGCAATATTCTTAAATTTAATATACCGCCGGCAACTTTTCTTAATTTTTTCTAATTTTGTACGAAGCTAAGCGTGAAAAATTGTAGAAAAATATGATGTTCAGCTTCAAGCATATCCAAGAAAGCTGAGCAAACAAAAAAGGCTGAAGAAAAAAATTCAGCAGGGACAACAAAGAAAAAAAAAAAACAAGAAAATAAATAAGTAAACAGCAGGATATTTTTTGTAATTTTCTTCCAATGCGTTGGCGCATACAATTTACGAGTTGAGGCTGAAAATAAGACAAAAAAAATCATGGTTATGTACCTTAAAGAACCTTAGGAACTGGAAAGTAAAATCAAATTTTATATAAAACAGAGAAATACGATACGATATTTCGAAATAAATAAATAAATTTGTGTATATAAGAGGGACTGAGAGGGAAGGCAAGGTGTTACAGGCCAAGACAATTTATACTTCATATAATCAACAACAACAACAATTTTGCATATTTTTGGTGGACCACGAAACGTTGTCAGTGGGAGACCATTCGCGTTTAGCCACAATGGGTTTGTATTTTGTTAACAGGATAAAATGAGAGAAGCAAGAAGAGCAAAAAAAGGAAAAAAAGAACAAATATTTTGTAAACACGGTAAAAATAAAGTGAAAATAAAAAGAAAATGTGGAAAATTCTTAAGAAAATTTCTTAAAAAAATATTCTTTTAAACGTTTTATGCTTTCTAAAGGGTCTGTAGTAAGTGTGTTTATATATACACGGCATTGCTATTGGTTATTTGGCTTTCTACCCCCACTGGCTGACAGTACAGGATATTGTTTTAACCACAATGGGTTTTAATTTTTTTGTGGTTAAATTATGAAACCGCAAAACACCCTTTTCTTATACTAAAAACCTATTAAAAAGGTAAAGAATATGTGTTGGTGGTGGTGGTACTAGGGATGTGTAATCCAAAGGTGGTGGTTTACATAAGTAGAAGAAAAAAAATTATAAGAACTCCGCCTATTTTAAGAAAAAAATCACAAAAAATATGTCACTTACACATGTGGTTTGGTGTTCTTACATTGCATTTCAGTCTCCTAATGCTTTTTATTTCTAAGGAGGAGACTTGTTAAGCCTCAGAATCCTACACAGTCGTCATTTTTTGTTTCCCATTTTTAGTTTCATATTAAAATTTCTGGTTGGTGGCTTATTTTGCTCTCTAAAATGTTATCCATATTATCGCTATTGTTGTTGTTGTTGTATTTTTGGTAAACCAAAAAAATAAGCCGAAATAATGGGTTGTCTTTAGCCACAAATGTTATGCCACAATTACGACTCAATATTCTTTGGAAGTGTTTTCCAAAAACTCCTTATTAATGTGGTTGTTATTGTTGCGTTTCACAAAAACTTAGTAAAATATCCAATAAAATATCTAGGAATTGTTTTTTTTTCGTCTTATCGAACTGCTTAGTGCGAAGAGTGTAAGGTATATTACTGCCTTTTTATGAATATTGGGTAGGGGCAAAAAGGAAAAGTTTAGTGTTTTGCTTTTACATCGCTTAACATGAAATTATAAACAAAAGCTAGAAAAACAAAACAATTCAGTAAACAAACCTGTTTACAAATTATCGCACTGCGCAATAATGGGCGATCTAGGCAGCCAATTGACCGGTCCCGAACGTGAAATAAAATGTTTACCGAACTCGCCTCTCAATAAGTCCATTGTTACGCGTGCTGTGTGGCATGTGGCACCGTCTTGTTGAAACCATATGTCATGTAAGTCAAGCTCTTGCATTTTGGGCAAAAAAAAAGTTGGATATCATCTTACGGTAGCGCTCACCATTCACAATTACGTTACGATTCGCAGCATCTTTGAAGAAGTACGGTCCAATAATGCCACAAGCCCCTAAACCGCACCAAACTGTGACTTTTTCTGGATGCATTGGTAGCTTTTGCAATGTTTCTGGCTGATCTTCACTCCAAAACCGACAATTCTGCTTATTTACGTATCCATTGAGCCAATTTTTCGATAAAGAAGTGGATCTTCGGCCAACTTTCCAAGAGCCCATTCGCCAAATATTCTGTGTTGCGGTAGGTCATTCGGCTTCAATTCTTGCACCAGCTGTATTTTAAAAGGCTTCACACCTAAATCCTTCCGCAAAATTTTCCACGTTGTTGAGTAACAGAGGCCCAATTGCTGCGAATGGCGACGAATCGATAATTGATGGTCGTCATTAACACGGGCCGATACAGCTGCGATATTTTCTTCAGTTCGCACTCTACGTAAGCGTGTTGGTGGTTTAATGTCCATCAATGTAAATTTGGTGCGAAATTTAGTCACAATAGCCCGAATAGCCGCTTCAGTGGGTCGATTAAACTGACCATAAAATGGAAGAAGCGCGCCATGAACTTTATTAACAGAGCACGCATTTTGATAATAAAATTCAATGATTTGCAAGCGTTGCTCATTTGTAAGACGTTGTAAATTATAGACCAAACTGAAGGTGTTTGACAGTGAAACAAAACACGAAACGTGCGTGAGCTAAACATTCGTCTTCAAGAACATTCATCAGACTGTTTACTTTGCCATATAAAAGGCAATACAAAGCAGGCGACTGAGTTAGTGAAGTTTAGCCAGTCTTGTGTGAAGACGCGGTCTGTTTGAAGAGAGTAATTGTGGTTTGATGATCTCCGTTACAAAGTTCTGTCGAACAATTGTCCAGTAATTGTTATTGTTTATGCAAAGGGTATACTTACGCCATTGTCTGAAGATCCGTTCTTTGAATTGTTTGACATCGTCAGGATTTCTCTGCAAATCTTCTGCATATCATTATGTGTATGACTTTCCATAAAGTTTCCTCCTTTCTGTAAGCAGAACTATTTTGGTCTTGACCTAGTTTACCCACAAGCCTACTGACAACGTACACTCTAAAGACCTCTTTGAATAACATTGCAAAGACTTTGCACAGATTTCCTCTTTGAAATCAAGATAATAGCATCCACATGTCTATGGCAGTCGATGGCCCTCTCAGAAAATCGGGTAATACGTAGACGAGTCTCACGATTTGTCTCTCAGATTTTCGCTATTCTTTGAAATTCTCTAAGGATCCGAAGGTTTCTATTTTATATGTTTTTGTTCCTTTAAATAATACAGGGCTGTCATAAACTGTGTCTTCCATCGTTTCATTTCATTTATCAAATTTTCCTAGCTAAGCAGGTGTTTAGTCTACTGCAGCAGGTTTTAGGACAATAGCAGGACTATTTGCCGTAGTCTTGAAAAACATGCCTCTAAGGAAATGTAGCGCCTGTTGTGGTCGAATCGAGTCCAATTCTTTTTCAAGATGTTCTGTTGTCTGCTATACAGTGATATGAAAAATAATAAGAAGACCAATGGACCACAGGAAGATTTTTTAAGAAAGTAAATAAAATGAAGGAATTGCCAATAAGTAATTGCACTTATTCTCAGCTTAAATATCACAAAAACAATTATTTTTTTAATTAAAATTAATTAATAATTAATTAAAATTAAAATAGAAATTCATCCTAGTAACCTAAACACCACAATAGATTCGAAGAAAGAAAAAAATATATTTTCATAGTCTTTTTCCCCTACACAATAGGTGCTTCACCTATTTTGTTACCAACGCTATTTGAGGCTTTTGGGGTTTTCTTATCTTAGGTTAGGTTTTGTTGTTGTATTTGTTCTTGTCGTTTGTTTTTTTTTTGCTCCCAAAGAGAGTCTAAAAAATATATACAAACGACTCTCTTCAGTAGAAAAAAAGAAAAAAAAAACGAAAGCAAAAAAAATTTGAGCATTTTTATAAAAAGAACTCAAATTATTATTTACGATACCCCTTGTCCCCCTGCACACCACTACGTTTAAAAGCAACATTGTTATGGTCCTTGCGATTGCCGTAGAAACTCAATAAGCGGGGAGGGAGAAGAAGAGAAGCATCTTAACAAGCATCTTAAGGTATGATATTCTTTCTCCCCACTTAGATGATGAACATAAAAATTCATAAACTCCCCCTTTAATGGGATTTTTATTTCGTGGATGTCGATGTTATTGTTGTTGTTGTTGATTGTTGTTGAGCTCAGAAATAACAGTCACCCTTAGAAAGAAGAGAAGAGCCCAGCCATAAAGCAAAAAATTTGATGTCAATTGTTATGGAAAGCTTAGCGGGGAGCAAGCAGCTGAGGCAAGTGAGTATTTGTAGGCATTCCAATGGGGGGGAGTAAGCGATTGTAGCAAGACTGGGATATTTTTTTTCCAAATGCATTTAAAAAGTCCTTTTTGAGTTTTTTGTTGTTTTTTTTTTTCAGTAACGTTTTCTTATTCCAAGATTTTGTTGAAGAAAAAGAAAAAATCTCAAGAAAATCGTTTTTGAGTCGTTTGAAGGCAAAAAAAAAAAAGAAAAAGTTCAGTGGAGCAGGATTTTTTTTTAGAGACTGTGGCTGTATACGTAAATGTAAGTATGTGTGTGTGTGTTTTTTTTCCTTGAGGTTTACTGTTAATATTTTTGTTGTAATTTTTTCTGTTGGGTTACGGGTGCGGTATTGAATACACCACAAGAGTAAAACCACTGCTACTGGTTCTCGCGGTTCTCGTGTTAAGCCAACGAACGTTACGTAGCAATAAATGTAAGCAACAAAAACAAAAAAAAAGGAAAGGAATTATAAGAAATCGTTAAGAAAAGAAAACGCTAAGAAGCAAGAGAGTTGACTCTCTTACTAGAGAAGACAACACAGCCGTTCCTTGCAACATATAAGCGGGGCGTTAGCAAACGTTAATGTTGGCGGTGTTGGCTGATGTTGATGACAACAATGATGATGATGACGATGATGGTGGCAGTGACAATATGTTTTTTTTATTCGTATTGTTGTTGCTAGCATTTCTAGTAATTCATAGCGGGAGAGTATGTAATATTTGTTGTTGTTTTTTTTGGCCAGCCATACATGGTGCAATTGTCGTTGTCGTCTTAACCCCAAAATGTTTTTTGTAAAGGCGTTTATGTTTCATTTTTTATATTTCTTGCGCCCCTTACCACCATTCCCATCATCGACATCAGCATCATCATCATTACTCGACCTCAGTTTGAGCCTCGTTCTCAGCTATGCAATAACAACAACAAACAACACCATTAACATTTATTTGTTTAAAGACGTTCCAATCAACGTTATATGTAACGCGTCTAAGTTGTCAACAACATCTTCATCTGCATCTGCATTTTTACAAAAAAAAAGAAGGCGAGAGAAAAAAACGAGAGAAATAATAATTATCGCCAACGTGGTAACGGATTTTTTTTTTGCATTTCTTAACGTCGTTGTATACTACTCGTTCGTCGCTAACGTTGTTATATCGTAAGAAACGTTTTGTAATTGTAAATGTGTTTGTAATCGTTATGCTATTGCTGTGGATATTGCTGTTGTTGTTGTCATCGTATTTTGTGGTGCTCCATATAGTGGTCGCGTTCATGGTTACCGCAAAAAAATAGTTTAATAGTCTCGTAACATTTGATTCGATCGCCAGGATATTTCCAACAAATCGCCTGCCTTTAATGGCTTCAGTGTTTTCTAAATTGAAAAAAGTGGAAAAAGAAAAGAAAATTATTTCAAAAAAGAAAAGAAAAAATTTTTTAATTTTTTGTGAAATATTAAGTGTTGCCATATAATAAAAGATTCAATTAGTGTGAAAGTAATTGAAATGAAATAAAAAAAATGGAATTTAAAAAATTATTAAAAATTTATGAAAAAATTATAAAAAAATATTAAAAAAAAGAAAAAAAAATAAATGAAACCAACAAAATTATTATAATCTTGGCTTTTAAGTGTTGTTACATTATATTTGTTAAGTTTGTTCAGCATTCAATTATGCCTAGAGGAAGTTGACATAAAGTTTTGAAACTAAAAATTAAAACGAGAAAAAAATCTGCTTTTAATTTATAATCCAGTCTTATTAATTAAAAATTATGCTTACAATATGCTAAATTCGTTATAATAGTGCCTCTAAATCGAAACAAATGTATCGTTAATACTCAGAAAAAGTAACATCATCAAGTTTGTGATTTAACCACGTAGTTGTCTCAAATATATATGAAATCAGAATCGTAGGCGTGGTACCCCCTGTCTTAAATTTTAAATGAAATCCGAATGTTTAAATTTTTAATCATTAGAGTGAGGATAGCTACATAATTACTAAGTGCTTCAGCTAGTTATTCTATATAAGCAATGCCTAATAAGTTATATTTTAACGATTATCTTAAAAACAACATTCTATTGTACATAGTCGCCGTAGTCTAGTAGGCAGTGTGTTGGCTTATTAGACGTAAGGCCCAAGTTCAAATCCCAGGTCAGACATCAAAAACGAAATATGAAAAAAAAAATATTTCTTCGACGACTTCCTCTCAGCAGATTTCTGACAAAAACTCTGAAAGTAAATAAAATTGCCATGAAAACTTTCTCAAAAATCTGTCGTACGGAGTCCCGCCACTCACGTGTAAAATTAACGCACACAACATTAGTGGTGTAAGAAGCTAGGCTGTAATCCTGACTGAAGGGTTGTAATGGCAAATTATCTATGTTATGTATGCAATCAATCACAGCATAGTACACTTTATCGAGACTTTTTTCTATAGCTGGGGACAACGATCCAGTAGCGAAAATCTAAAAAGTTCTTGGTATTGTTTTTAAAGTTGCATTTGTGTTTAACAAAATATCTGAATTTTGTTTTTATTGGCATTTTAGTTGCTCTTCCTTGAGGTAAATATATACTCGTACAAATATTTGGTCGCTACAACCCGTCTTAGTCTGGATTACAATCTAGCTTCTCACACCATCCATGTTGGGTGTGTGTATTTTATCCAAGAGTAGCGGGACCTACAGCTTAAAGTCGACCCTAAGCAACAGATTTTTGAGAAATTTTTCATGGCAATTTTATTTACTCTCAGAATATACTATCAGAAGACTGTTGAGAGGAAGATGGCGAAGAAAATATTTTTTCTATTTATTCGAGATATCTTAGCCGGTGATAAACCACGGACTCTTGTCCAATGAGTCACCACACTACTACTACACTACGGCCACTTCATATAAATAGGTTCTTCTAATTCCTAGAAACAGTATAGGAGCCCTAGATCTTGTATGATTTCAACTTGAAGCTGGGCTTATAATTTTTTTTCAGCTTTGGAAATATCAAACTTCTTAAAAATGTTTGGTTTTATTTATGCATATCGACATTTCAATGGCAATTATTTGCGTTCAGAGCGAGGATTTTCAAAAAATATTTAGTTTTTCAGATTTTTATTTGTCAAAATACCAGACTAGTAATTCGATCTCTCGTTTAATCTCCACGTTTAATAAGTCAACACATTTCTATAGAGACTATGATGTTTATTTTCCATTTGTTTCTACTACTTTTTCCTTAAACTATTTCCTCAAAGACCTTCTTGTATTGTCTGACCATAAATATTTGAAATCTTGATCCTGTCAGAGAGCTCGAGAATTATGGAAACAGAACATATTTTGATGAAGCCAAACCCATCTAGATATTATTAAGACTTCTAACAGGGATTTTCGAACTTTGGCAGTTGATAGCGGCTATTTTGTCGAACCCACATCTGTCAAATAAATTAGCATTCATTCCACGTGTGTTTGCTGAATAGGTTCTAAGGAAGTTAGAGCTGATTTTCATCGATGAGACACATTTCTAGATCGAATTTAAGATAATACAAATTCACATGTCATCCAAGAGCGTCCAGTGCATACCGAGTATTTCGTTGCTTGGTGTGAATCCATATTTCTTTGAGAACTACATTGGCTAGGCCATCACTGACAATGGCGAGCATTATAAGTCGATGATACCAACTTCGTGAATTAGATGCTCCGGACACCAACAACATGTGGCTTCAACAGGACAGCGCTACTTGCCATTTAGCTCATGCCACGTTGGCTATTCTGTCTGAGCCAGAGTCGTAAAGAATTGAACACTCAGAGCAGCTGCTGTGAAAATTTGAACGATGTTATATGAGCATCAATAGATCATTCAAATGATTAAAAATTTCGCTGATATCCTACACAAACTTATTTTAATTCCAATGTAAAGATAGGAAGAGCTTAATGAAAAACCCTATGGACTTGGCCACCATTAAAACATATGCTGGTCAGATCGTGGTTGAGTGAGAGTCTTTCGTTTAATGTTGCCATTTTCGCTACAGTCTAGAGAGTATTGTGTTTGCTTAGTAGATGAGAGTTTCGAGTTCAAACCACAGCTTTGGCATCTTGAGGGAGATATAAATACAAAAGTAGGCAGACTTCTTGCAAAAGCTTTGAGTGGAACTAAAGTAAAGAAAATATTTCACAAAATCGGTATTCGTAACTCAAATTAAACTTTAGGTTCTGCCAGAAATGGATGAAATTAATGTAGACAGCATGGGTGATATATGTTACATAACATATGTACATACATAATTGGTCATTACAAGCTTACAGTCAGATTACGACCTAGCTTCTCATGGCACTAGTGTTGTGTGTGTTAATTTTATAGATGAGTGGTGGGACTTACAGTTTAAAGTCGATTCCGTCCGACAGTTTTTTGCGAAACTTTTCATGGCAGTCTTTATTTACTCTAAGAGTTTTTACCACAAATCTGCTGCGGGGAAGTCGTCGAAGAAATTTTTTTTCATATTTTTGTTTTGATGTCTGACCGGAGATTTGAACCATGACCGCTCATCTAATAAGCCAAGACACTACCTACTAGACTACGGCGACTTCTTCATGCAACATAGTTTATGTTAAATTGGATATTCTGCAAGAGCGATTTGCGGATGTGGTCATCTCATGCGGGATTTGATCCCTTTAGAGTTTTTCTTGTGGGGTTTTCTTAAGTCGCTGGTGTATGCGAATAAGCGGTCAAATTTGTTTTGATTTATGCACTAGAGTCGTGGTAAATTGGACATTTCGGATGCCTTCCACCCAGAGTAACTGTGAACGATTTTATATTTCACACCTAATGGCATCAAAACTACTGAATATTTTCTCAAATTTCTTTTTTGATTTGAAAGTACAATCCTTCCGGTTAATAATGGAAAAATGGAAATAATTTCATTCAAATGGCTGCCTCGGCTGGCCATGCAGTAGCCTACACGATCGGTCCAATTTTTAAGCACATTATCGATTGTGTGCAGCTGTATTTCACCAATGGCTTCACGAATATTGTCCTTTAAAGCGTCAATTGTCCCTGGCTTGTCGGCGTAACACTGATCTTTGACGGCATCCCACAAATAATAGTCCAACGGTGTCAAATCACAGCTCCTAGGTGGCCAAACGACATCAGCTCTGCGGCTGATAATGCGATCTTCAAAAACAGGGTGCAAAACATCGAGTGTAGCTTCGGCTGTGTGGCGGCCTGTTAAAACCAAATGTTGCCAATATCCTCCTCTTCAATTTTTATGAACAAAAATTCGTTCAACATGGCCTGATAACGATCGCCATTGACTGTAACGGCCACTCCTTGCTCATTTTCGAAGAAAAATTTCCCAATTATGCCTCTGGACCAAAATCCGCCCCAAACAGTGACTCGTTTTGGGTGCGTCGGCTTTTCAATGTATGCGTGCGGGTTTTCTGTGCCCCAAATGCGACAACTTTGCTTGTTTACATACCCGCCAAGATCAAAATGAGCTTCATCTGAAAAGATGATTTTTTGCCAAAATCGGCAAAATCTTCTGTAAATCGATCGCAGGCGCACTTTGCGAATCGAAAACGCTTTGGATGGTCAATTGGCTTCAACTCCTGAACCAATTGGACTTTGTATGGCGTCATACCAAGGTCTTTATGCAAAATTCGTCTCAATGATGTCTCCAAAATGTTCAATTGTTGAGAACGACGGTGAATTGATGTTGATGGCGCTTCACGCACACTTTCGGCCACAGCAGCAATATTCTCGGGTGTGTACGCACTGTTTTTGGCTTTTCACGCTTTGGTTTATCGATGAGGATGCCAGTTTCTTTCACTTTTTTCACAAGAAAACGAACATACGGAGCTGACGGTGCTTCTCTTCTTCCAAAATCCGTACGCAATTTTCGCACACATTCTGCAACATTACCGTGATTTTCAAAGTAATGTCGCAATATTTCCCAGCATTGTTCAAGCGTATACACAACCATATTCGTTCAGCGGAAGGATACAACTAATTATCTGTCAAATCAGACATAAGCTAAGTGTTATCATTCACGAAATATGCACTAGTTGGAAAAAAAGACGTTAGATGGCGGACCCGATACAATCAAACTATTGTTGCCAATGATGAATCAAAATTTTTTAGAATTTTTTAAACTTTAAACCCGGAGATTGGGATGAAGTTATAACAGTAAAGGCTATAAAATATACCTCAGAATCGCGAACATTTTCATGTTTATGTTCCCTCTCTACAATCATGTTTTACTATTGACTGCCTTACAATATGAGATTGACTTGGCATTTAATTTTTCCATATTTTTCTGAAATTTTTTTTTGTTTTTTTCTTTTCCTTTTGTTGGTCTAAAATGTATTTAAAGTTTAATTTACTCTTAAACAATGTATTTGTTTTTGTAATACATGTGTGTATTTGTATTTGTTTGTTAGTGTATGTGTATGTGTGTGAGATTATTTGTATAATATTTTATTGTGCATTATAAACCGCACCACCACACATGTGGTAATAATGGAAAGACTGGAAATTATAAAAAAAACATCAACAAAAAAAATTAAAAAAAATAATGTGTGAGTGTAAGTGTGTGCGTATGTGTGTGTATAAATAATCTTTGTGGCATTACGATCAGTTAAATAATTGATGGCATCAATAGAAAAATTGTATATTGCAACACAGTTAATTTGTTGCAACATTGATTAAATGATGATGAATAATACATACGCAAAGGAAAACATACACATACACACTCATACGGATACTCAAACATATTCTAAATTTGTTTTGTTGGGTGAAATAAATAAAAAACAAGACAATATAAATAATTATCAAGTATTACTTAAAAAAATATATATTTTTACCGTTATTTACTTAAATACTTTAACGTAAAAAAAAACAGTAAAAATCCAGCACGAGTATTAGATTTATTGTGCTGCCTTCAAATGTGGCAGAAATGAATTCACTGGTGATGAATACCGCTTTTGTGTTTTTTATGCCGCCTCTTCTCTTTTTTTTACTTCTTATTATCACTGTGATATATCACAGTTATTGTGTGTGTGATGAAAATGATGAGTTGCAAAGCATTTATGTACATATGCATTTGCCTATGAGTGAATTTTTTTTGGTGTGATTTTTTCTTTTTGTTGTGCTTTTTTGTTTGTTTTTGTTGTATTATTTGTCGGTCAACCATTTTCCGCAACTGTTAATTTACCAACTCTCTCATATTTTTATTCACTTTGTTTTTTATGCCTCAGCCATAAGCTCCCCCCTGTATGGAACAGAATAAATAAAAGCGGCAGCATGTAGGGACATGTCATGTTGTTGGTAACATGAATGAATGAAAATCTTAGCATTTTTAAATACAGTTTTAGAACCTGGTTTTAGTACCTTATATTTACATAACATACATACATAATTGGTCATTACAACCCTTTAGTCAGGACTATGGACCTAGTTTCACACGCCACTTATGTTGTGTGTGTTGTTTTTATACATGAGTGGTAGGGCCTACACTTTACAGTCGACTCTGAATGACAGATTTTTGAGAAACTTTTCATGGCAATTTTATTTACTCTCAGGGTTTTTGCCAGAAATCTGCTGAGATGAAGTCGCCGAAGAAATATTTTTTCATTTTTCGATTAGTTGAAGATTCCTAATCTGGTGTTTGAACCGAGGCCTCATGTATAATAAGCCAACACACTACCTACTAGACTACGGCGACTGGACTACAACCTAGCCTCTCACAACACTCATGTTTGTTGTGTGTGTTAATTTTATTTATGAATGGCGGCCCCTATTGTTTTGAGTCGACTCCGAACGACAGATTTTTGAGAAACTTTTTCATGGCAATTTTACTCTCAGAGTTGGAAGATTTCGTTTTTTCAGAACATCGAGACAGGGTTTTGAACCATGGCCTTACGTCTAATAAGCCAACACTCTACCTACTAGACTATGACTTCAACATCAGCTCTGTAAGTTTATGTGCCTTAAAAGCAGAGTTAAGCTTCAGAAATGATGTCCCTTTCAAAGCATGATGAAATTTTTGTTTTTAAGTGAAAGAAAATTGTAAGACTGGATCGATGAGGGATCCTACAACGTTTTATAGAGGAAAGATAGGTTCTAAAAACTTTCATGGCATATAGTATTCCTACTAATGCTGTTCATTTAATGTCCCTAAGTATTGTAGATATTCTCAAAACCTTTACTGATCGTCTCATCTATTACGCATTCGGACTTTAGTAGCATTTTTTCAGGTCCATACTAGGTGCTGAAATTTGATAGCGCTTGTCTAGCATGCAATCTAAATTATATTTTCATCACTTTCATATATAGGGTCTTTTTAAGGGCTTCCTATCTTTAAATTTGAATAAAACAAAGTCTGAGATATGATCGACATTTTTTATTCGTCTGAAAGAGCTTTTTATGCCGTTAAGTGTGGAATATAACATCCTTCACATGTTCACCATGGCTTCTCTAGGTGGAACGCATTCGAAATATTAAATTTTCCATGACTCTGGCTCACAAATCAGGCTGAATGTGACTGATGAGTTGGGTTATGTTGTCTTTTTTTGTTTGTTGCTTATTTGCATACAACTGCGACTTAAGAAGAACTCCACAAGAAAAAATCTAACAGGATCAAATGGTACAATCACAGCACCTCCACGAGAGATAATCCTGCTTTAAAATCGCTCGTGCAGAATATCTAATGTAGCATTAACTGTGTAGCAAGTAGGGCCGTTCTGTTGAACTCAGAGGACGTTGGTGTCTAGATCATTCAATTCAGGACAAAATAAATTAGTAGTCATGGACTATAGTGTTCGCTTTTTAAAGTCATGACCTGGCCAATGATATTTTCAAGCAAATATTTGCATTTGGTGCCAAAATCCACACCACACAGTGACTTTTGCATGCGCTGTACGCTCTTGGATATCATATGGAATGGTATTGTTGTAAATTCGACAATTTTCTTTATTCAAACACCCACTGGTGTTAACAAGGCGTCCGAGGATGTCAAAGTTTAGAAGTCCATGTTGGAAGATTCCATATTACATGAGTAATCACTGGAGTGTATGGTTGGAAGGAAAACTGTATGGATTTGAATTATACAGGCGTAACAAGAGCGTATTGGACTTGATGGAGGCTTGTTTGACTAACCATTACCCTGTTTAACAAAGTCAATCAACTATTTCTGGCCTTAATATTGCAACGTTTTTGCCTTTAAAAAACGTTTAAAATATGAACTCGTAGTTTGCAAATAAAATAAATTTGTGTTTAGTTTCAATTAAAATTCTTTATTATTCGCACAATTCTGTATGCCACTGTTCACAACTTGATGTAAACAACAACAATTGCTTTGTTTGCTATTCCCTTGTTTACACCCTTTGCATAAACAAAAACAATTACTAAACAATTGTTCGATAGATCTTTTAGTAACGGAGATCTTCAAATCACGATTACTCTCTTCAAACACAAACCGTGTCTTCACACAAGACAGATTGAACTTTTACTTACTCCGTTGCCTGCTTTGCTTTGCCTTTTATATGGCAAAGTAAACAGTCTGATGAATGTTCTTGAAGGCAATGTTCTTTTCTTCCCCCTTATCGAGATCTCTATTAATGTAAACATCGTTGTTTACGTTTATTATTGTAGTGTTGTTTGTGTATTTTGTTTACATTTATTCTTGTAGTGCTGTTTGTGGATTTTTGTTTACTTGTTTACCATTTTTTATGCTGGTGTTTGTTGTTGTATTTTTGGTTACTTGTTTACCATTTTTTATGCTGGTTATTGTTGTTATATTAAGTAATACGATAATTTGTAAACAGGTTTGTTTACTGCATTGTTTTGTTTTTGTAGCTTTTGTTTATAATTTTAACGTTAAGCGATGTAAAAGCAAAAAACCAGTATCTAGATTATTCATTTTCGTAACAATATGTTAAGTCATGGCGGGTAAACATTTAAAACTCATAGGATACTTGCGATTCTACTTGATATCCAACTTTTTACATTTCCTTTTTCTACTATTTTGGTAGGTTTATGGAATTTTTTTGCTACCATCACTGATAATATACATATGTGTACTAGTACGTATGTATGTATGTAAGAACGTATGTTTATTAGCCGTGACCAGTGTGCACACAATATGGCCAACAATTTTGTTTGTTTTTATTTTATCTGATGCTCAGTTTTTTTTTCAACATTTTATTTTAATTTTTATTCGTTTTTTTTTTTTAATAAAAAACAATTTTTTTTTATTATAAAAACATATTAAAAAAAGAAACATCAAAACAAACGGAAGCAAAAGTTTTATTTTACGCGTTAATTTTTTTTATTTTTTTTTATAAAAAACCCGTGATTTTTTCATTCACGCCACTTCTGGTCATAAGCCAGAGCCTCAAAGTTGTTTCACTTGCTGTACGTAGCATTTGGTAGCATTTGTTTGCATTTTTATTGGCAAATTGTATGTGTTCCGGGTTCAACATTTTCAACAACCCCCGTCCACTATTGCAGCATTTTATCAACTGAAAGTGTCATTTTTATTTAAGATTCCGACTTCATTGTGAGGCCGTAATTTTTTTGTCATTGCAGATCATTCCATAGATTTTATTTAGTTTCCCACTCAAATATATTTACTTGTATGATGAAGTACTTCAGTTTTTTTTCCTTTTTTTGGATTCAGAATTTTTTGAGGTTAAACTTTTATTTACGCGTAGTTTTCTCCTTTTTTCTGATTTTTCTCTTGGTTTTGTTTGGCAATAATTGTCATCATTCACAGGGTTCTGACAAAATTTTCTTTTCTAGAGTGTGGTGTGAATTGTTTACCGTAAAGGCGAATGACTACAAATATAAAGTGAAGTACAAGGAAATTCATAATTATCACATGAAATTAAACGTTTTATTTAGCACAGTTATTAGCCCGATTTTATTCAAAGCCGTTCATTTGCCATAGACAGGAAGAGATAGTTTTTTGGCGCCATATCCTAACCTTTAGGTGAGTTGTTCCATTTGAATCAAAGTCTTAGTGGAGCCGATATTAGAAATGTTTTTCCTGGTAATTTTATTTTACCTTCAGAGTTTTTGCCAGAAGAAAGATGCCGAAAGGAATATTCTTTTTTCTTTTTTCGCTTTATTCGATATCTGAGCTGGGGTTTACATTTAATATGCCAAACACTACTTACTAGACTACGACGACTTCAAAAAACGCTCTCAATAATAGGTACTACGACAGAATCCATACGATTATCGATACGATGATCGACATAAAAACAATCAGTGTGAACACATCTACGTCTTGTAATCGATTTTTCCTTTTCGACAAATTGTCCGTAAATGTATACCGATTTTAGAGTCATTTTCTAAAATATGTTTTGATTTTCAACTCTTCAAGCACCCAGTCAATTCAGATTCTTTTTCCTGAAGTCTTATATAAATAGAGAGACTTTTATAGAATTTTGCAAAAGTGAAGTGAAAGGCAAGTGAGGTAAGGTTAGATGGCGAAGCCAGAGGTCCCACTTAGGCCAGTATATAGGCCCATTGTGATACTACAATTTATTCTGCACGGGAGTCAACCATTGCCTAGAGAAAACCATACCGAGTCCAAAATAAATCTTGCTATTGCAGCAATCCTTATATTAGAGAACTCGGTCAACGATGCCAGAAAATTAGAGGCCAGAAACGTCCGTCTCTTCATGATAGGAGAAGGGCACTCTTCCCACTACTCTAATCTATATAAAGCTCCTGCAGAAATCATTAGTTGGTATACCGAGTCTTTCGGTATATCCTGTCTTATCCTATGCCTCCTAAAAGCACGATGGCCCGTAAGGATCGCCATTGTGCGATGGATAGAAGTGGCAGTGAAATAAGAAAAGGAATCTTATGCTCAGTCCTTAGAACTCAGTACTACAAGCACTCGCAACCGTTGCTACGCCCTGCGAATTTATATGACTGTCGTAAGTAGAGTAAATTTTACTATAAACAGATACACGAGCAGCCATTTAAACGGTTTCAAGTGGTCGGGATAGGTGTTATGCGAAAAATACTTGTCAGCTAATATCCATAAGTCGCAGTTTTATGTGTCTTTACCAGATTACATACAAAACTCTACTAGTCGCCGTAGTGTAGAAGGTAGTGTGTTGGCTTATTAGACTTATTAGAGGCCACGGTTCATTCAAACCCCAGGTCAGACATCAAAACGAAAATATGAAAAAAATATTTCTTCGACGACTTTCTCTCAGCAGATTTCTGGCAAAAATTTTGTCTGTACCTAAGTACCTAAGAAATAGCCGTAGTCTTGTAAATAGTGTGTTGGTTTATTTGACGCAAGACCGTGATTCAATCTCTAGCTCAGACATGAATCAAATGAATTTTGAAAAAAAACATTTCTTCGGCGACTTCCCCTTAAGCAGATTTCTGGCAAAAACTCTGTTAAGCAAATAAAATTGTCATGAAAAGTTTCTCAACAATCTGTTGCTCGATGTCGACTTTAAACTGTAAGTCCTGCCACTCATGGATAAAATTAACACACAACATCAGTGGTGTGCGAAATTAGGTCTATAATCCTGACTGAAGGGTTGTAATGATCAATTATGTATGTTATGTACATATGTATCAAAGATCAGCAATGAATTGCTTTTTTCGCTACTCATAAGCACTCATGAAATTTTGAATATAATAGTGAGGCAACAATATTGAAATTTAACTATGTACTCTGATTCATTCATACTCATTACAACGTTGATTTTTAAGTACAGGTTGCAATGAGTATGCATACAACATTGACATCAAACTCATACCATTCGAAATATGTTTGATGCATAAGCCAGCCTACTCATTTAGATTCATAACCTTAGAAAAATACTTATTCATCACAATTTACAGTCTTTGTTGTTGTTGCATTTCCAAAAAAAGAAAACCCGACACATATGTATGCAAAAAAAGATCAGCAGCAGCAGAGCAAACACATAACCTTCTAGTAAGTATTCATACTTATTTTGTGTTTCTTGCAAATGTTGAGTCATTGAGAGTCGAAACCAACACCATCACGCGTGTTGTTAAGTATGAATATGATGAGTATTTCAAACTTTGAATATGAGTAAAAGGGGTTCCATGATATTAAAATAAGTATGAATGCGTATAAGTATCAGAAATTATGAGTATGTTTTGATTCTACTCATATTTTTGAATACTCATTGCTGATCTCTAGTATGTATACAAACTCTTAGCTTTGGTTTTGACTTTATTACGTCCAGAAATGCAAACTTTCAAGCTCCTTTAATTAAATCCATGTATTTAACCATAAGAAATCTAATAAGAGGCGCGTGTATTTTCTTAGCATTTACGTTTTTTGTACCAAATAAAATAAAATAGTTTATCGGAACGCTTAATATGGGAGGTTTAAAACAGACAGCAGGACGTATGAGTTATAAAAAACAGTTAAAAATATTTCTCATACGCCATGGAGAACAAAATGACAATACTTTTACGGTATAAATTACTTCATAATCAAATGATTAACAAAAAAAAAAAAAATAAATAAATAAAAAAAATAAAAAAAAATTTAATTGGGGACAAAAATTTCGCTGAAAATCAGCGGAAATTGTAATAAAAATTAAAAAAAAAGGAAAAAAAAATCAAACATTTTTTAATGGCAACAATTGCTAGCAAATTGTGTTAAAAAAAATTGAAAAATTCGAAAAAAAAAACGAAATTAAAAAAAGACTGTCAACAACACTGCCAGCAAAAACACGAAAAACAATAGTGACGAGGGAAAAAAAATAATAGATGGTGCCCCTTTCAATTTGTGTGTGCAACAAATGGTGAAATTATGATACACCGCACGCACACAGTTAACAGGATATTTTTTGGTGTATTAAACAGGAAGCAGATGTGTGATGTTGGCTGAGTTTGTTTCGTTTACAATTCAGTTTTTTTTTTCAATTTTAATTTTTATTTTCAATTTTTTTGTAACGAGTGTAATTATGTGTGTGTGTGTGTGTATATGAAAACTGTAATTGCAATGATTAACTTGAATTCTTATGCTTCTGGCCATCGTTATTAATACAATTGTTTTGTAATTGTAAAAAAAATTTACAAAAAAAAAAAAAAAATAATAAAAAAATTAAAAAATTTTTGCAGTTTTTTAATATTTTTGAACAACAAAGAATAAAAAATCCTGCTAAAAATGGTTTTAATCGCCAGTCAAAGTTGGTAATGAAAGGACGACAGTATTTGATAAGATGAAAAACAGAAAATAAAACAAAGGAAACCAAAGAAATTATCACAGAATTAAATAAAAAACAACAAAAGTTTTAAAGAAAAAATCGTAATTAAAATAAAACTCTTACCCGATAACTAATGTAACAACATTTGAAGCCTTAAAATAATAAAAAAAATTAAAATTAAAAAAAATTTTCGTTAAAATTTCTTCTAAAGTTTTAGCCATAATGATGTCATAACAAATATACAACTGTTTGTGTGTGTGTGTGTGTTAAAGTGCTTGTATTGCTAATAAGAAAAAAAAATTTTAAGAAATTTTCATTGAAAAAAATTTCATTAAAAAAAAATATCAAAAATCTGTAACAAAATGCACATCACCAGTGAAGTGAGTTCTACAACCACATCTACGCATCAAAATAAAAAAGGTTCCAGCAACCGTAACTCTAATAGTGAGACAAATAATAACAATACAAATGCCTCCAATAATAATAAAGATGGTGCTTCAAATAAAAAACCAGTGGACACGAGTCCATATTTAACGCCGGAAAATCTAATTGAAAGAACTGTGGATGTTCTGTTGGCCGAACATCCGGGAGAGCTTGTTAAGACTGGATCACCACATATTGTAAGTTATTTGAAAAAGGAAAGAATTTAATAAAAAATAAAAACTGAAATACTTTAGGCTTGTAAAATGTAAATATAGTACGAAACAAAATTAGACGACCTAACAAGGAAAATTTTTATCAAGCCAAGAGCATTGATAAGGGCCTCTAAAGTCATATTTCTATTTTCTGCAGCTCCGAGGTGGCCAAACGACATCAGCTTTGCGGCTAATAATTCGATCTTCAAAAACAGGGCGCAAAACATCTAGTGTAGCTTCGGCTCTGTGGCACGTAGCGCCGTCCTGTTGAAACCAAATGTTGCCAATATCCTCCTCTTCAATTTTTGTGAACAAAAATTCATTCAACTTGGCCCGATAACGATCGCTATTGACTGTAACGGCTACTCCTTGCTCATTTTCGAAGAAAAATGGCCCAATTATGCCTCTGGACCAAAATCTGCACCATACAGTGACTCGTTTTGGGTGCGTCGGCTTTTCAATGTATGCGTACGGGTTTTCTGTGCCCCAAATGCGACATTTTTGCTTGTTTACATACCGGCCAAGATCAAAATGAGCTTCATCTGAAAAGATGATTTTTTTTTGCCAAAAATCGGCATCTTCTGGTGTAAGCTACTGCATGGCCAGCCGAGGCAGCCATTTGAATGAAATTATTTTCCATTATTAACCGGAACGATTGTACTTTCAAATAAAAAAAGAAATTTGGGAAAATATTCAGTAGTTTTTTTAAAGCATTTTCAAAAAAAAAAGTTTTTTGGCAGACCCTTTACATTCGGATTCTCGTTACTATCTTACGTGTGAAACAATCATGTTTGTTGTGTATGTTAATTTTAACCATGAATGGTGGGATTAAAGTTGACTTTTCTTTTTTAAGAGATGCCAGAGCTGAGATTTGAACTTAAGAGCCCTTACTTAGTAAGTTATGACGACTATTGGACTGATAAACCAATTAAATTAAGTGATTATTTATCCGCTTCACTTCCGACGTAGTTGTTTTAGATTTAAATGAAGTCTTTCCTAGTTGTTCCACTCTTTTATTACCCACATGGTAGCGTATTCAGATTGATTGCACAGGGGCCTGCTGAGTCTCTAAGTGCCGATGTGGATTAGGCTTAAATGACTCCAGAATTACAGTACAGACTACCCCTTTTACTAAATTTTAACGTTTTCTGTACATCAAACGATATAGGAGCAATAAAGAAGGTCTTATGAATTGTCCTCTCGCTCTAAGCCTATGGCGTATAAGCCAAGAATGATTTCAGCAAGAGCAGTGCAGTACAATTGAAGTTGCCATAGTAATATTTCCTTATAAAATCATAATTGGTTATAAACCTGGAGTAAAACCCCCTCAATGTTGAAAATCAATGTAATAAGTTTAGATGGGGTGATGTGGAAGCAACCTACTCTCTCAAGAGAAAGTTCACTCTGTAGTATGCGGATAGGTCGCGGCCTGGTAGTGGAGCGGGTGAATTCGATTACAAAATTAAATATATACGAAAATCGTAGGTATTATCCAAGCTTAGACGGAAAGTGCAAAGGAGGGGACATTATATTATTATCTGAAACACTACATCATTTAAATGACCTCCACGCGAAGTGTTACAAGCATTGATTCTTTTGAGGTAATTTTCGACCACTTTTTGACACATATTGGACGGTATCTCAGCCATAACTTAACGAATGTTGGTTTTTAAGTGCTCAAGAGTTGAAGGTTTATCTGCATAAACACGGTCTTTCGCGTAGCCCCACAAATAATGTCTAATGGTGTCAAATCGCATGATCTGGGTGGCCAGTTGATATCGCCACGACGATAAATTACGCGACCAGGAAATATCTCTTGCAATAAAGCTATATTCGCTAGAGTTGTGTGGCATGAGCACCGTCTTTTTGAAACCACATATTCTCCAAGTCGTATTCTTCAATAGCAGGCAAAAAAAGTCGGTTATCACATGACCATAACGCTCCGAATTGACGGTGACAGTCGTTCCATCGTCGTTTTCGAAGAAGTAAGGTCCAATCACACCTTCGGACCAAAGAGCGCACCAAACAATAACTTTTTCTAGATGTAATGGCCTCTCTTCAATTACTTGAGGAACCCTCAGAACCCCAAATACGACAATTTTGTTTATTAACATACCCACCGAATGTGAAATGTGCTTCATCGCTGAAGAAAATTTTGTTTGGAAAATTGCCATCCAACGCCTGTTGTTCAAGTACCCATTCCACGTATCTACGACGTTGTGAATGGTCAGCTGGCTTCAGTTGTTGCGTGAGCTGGACTTTATATGAATGTAGGTGTAGATCTAAATGCAAAATACGCCATAATGTGCCGTAAGACAGTCATAATTCCTGAGAACGACGAGGAATCGACACATTCGGGCCTTCGGCAACACTTTCACTTACAATAGCCATATTTTCAGCGGAACAAGCGAATGGATGATGCACAGGCCTTTCAATATTTGTAACTACTCCAGTCTCTTCAAATTTCTTTACAATTTTGCCAATTGCTTGCGTAGTTGGACGATTATGTAAACCATAATCTCCTCTTAAAGCACGATACGTGGCTGTGGCAGAATCACCATTTTTGTAGTAGGTTTTGATAATTTTTATGCGTTGTGTAATAGTTAAGCGATCCATTTTCGCCAATGTCAGACTTTCAACTGAAAAGAAAAAAATTGGTTTCACAACTTAGTTTGACGGATGTCGAATTCCAGTCCCATACTTTTGAAATCACGAAATGGATAGCCCTTTATAAACAGAACCTTTCTGTGGAAAGGAACGAACAATTGTAGCGACTCTCTTTAATCTAAACGGGGTTGAAACAATCGAGTGAATCAATACTTTTGATATTCAATAACAGTGCAGAGAGATTTAAGTATTATAGTTGATTCAATAACGTTTGCACACGACTTATCGTGTTGCCTTAATTCAAATTGTAGATGTATGGGGAGTATGTGTATGTATGGGTGCATAGTCTAGGAGGTAGCTGTGTGTTGGCTTATTAAACGCGAGCTCGTGATTCTTAGGCGACTTCTGGCACAATAACTCTGAGAGTAAATAGAATTGTCATGAAAAGTTTCTTAAAATTCCAATAAACTGTAGGTTCCGTCAAACAAGGACAAGATTATCATACACAAAATGGGTGGCGTGAGAAAGTAGGTTATAAACCTGACTAAAGGGTTGCTATGACCTCTTAAGTAAGAGATGGAGAAGATTGAATCATTGAAATGAAGTGTTACTGTGGTGGTTCAGAAGTAGGCGAGGAGTTATTCTTGCTGTCATATGAGATCATCTTGAGATTTGTCAGATTTGTATGGAATATAGGAAAATCCCATGTAGGCTGAGATAATTTTGGCTTTGACTTTAAAAATTTTTTGCTTTCGAAATAAGTTATTATTTTTTAGAGGAAGATAAATTGCTGCCCCAGTAAGTTTACTTATATTACACGAAGACAAACCCCAAGAAATTAATTGAAAATTTTTTGGTTTTTTAAAAAATAAAGAAAAATTCTCTTCTATTATGGTAATAGCACTCTGCTTATGTTGTTTTTATAATTTTTATACATTTAAACAAATTTAATTTAAGTATTCTTATAATTCTTTTCTTTCTTTTACAGGTCTGTACAACACTACCAACACATTGGCGTTCAAATAAAACGCTACCGATTGCCTTTAAAGTCCTGGCGTTGGGTGAAGTCATGGATGGAACAATTGTCACGATACGTGCTGGTAACGATGAAAACTTTTGTGGTGAATTGCGTAACTGTACGGCTGTAATGAAAAATCAAGTGGCCAAATTTAATGATCTGAGATTTGTGGGACGCAGTGGGAGAGGTAAGTCAATGGAGAAAGAAAAGAAATCATTGTGGCAGTGATTTGATGCCAATTAAATTGAAAAAAAAATGTAAAACGAAGAAGAAAAAGAAGGACCAGCTTAACAAGGCAAGTGAAGGAAATCTAAAGAAAATAAGTCTTTTGGTTTTTTCTTTTTTTCTTCTTGAACAAAATTAAATCAACTGTATCATGAAGATTTACGTCGTATTGTCATTGTCAACGTTGAGGCTTTTGACGTTTATTTTTTAAAAAAAATTTTTTTTCGCTTTTTTTCTGGAATTCCGTGAAGACAAAAAAGAACGTTTTAAACAGATTTCCTACAACATTAACGAACATTATTGAAAACAAGTCTAAGAAAATGGAAAAAATAAAGGAACAGGAATAGGAAAGAAAGAAATGAAGTTTAAAAAGAAAATTAAATCAGCGTAACTGTTTATTTAAATCCCCGCATCATTGGCTGTTTGTTAAGTGATTCCGCTCTCATTCTCTCTCTCTCTCATTTATTTTTTCTGTTTTTCTTTTTAAACTTAACAGGGGGAATTTTGTAAGCAATTGCTCATTAAAATTGTCATTTTTTTTTAAACGGTGACCTCCCTTACAAAATTCCCTTACAAAATTCCTCAACATCCCCCTTCATTCCTCTGTGTGTGTGTCAACAAAATAATTCTTTTTGTCATTTTAAAGTGGCAAATAATTCCTTGAAAATCACTCTTTTTTTTTGGAGTTTCCCTTTCCACAATTTTTTATATTTTAAGGGCCAGTTTTTTAATTTGCATTTGTTTTCTTTTTTGCTCTGGTAGCTGCTACTCATTATTTGTTAAAACATTTAAAAGTTAGAAAAAATACAGCCTAAAGGGATTAATGTAAGGCAAGAATATATTTTTTTAATAAATTTACAAAAGGATTACTTGGGTCACCGTTTTGTACGGTTACAGGACCTTTTAATGGCATTTGTTTCTTTGGAAGCTTTTTTTTATGGTTTTACATTAAGTTGAGTAACTAAAATCCTTGTTTATTTGCTAATTTATTGGCCTTAAGTAGTCAATTTTTAATGGGATTTTCTGTTATAATATGCCACTGTCTTAAGGGGGTGATGATAAAAGGAGTAACGAAAAAAAGTTTTTTTTGTCTAAAAGCAAATATGATTTGTTTATGGAATATTAGGTGGATTTATGAGGACCTCTGTTTACATTTTCGCTAATATTTATAATAAAAACATTTTTATACACTTTTATGGCTTTTAATACAACGTTTTTAAATCGCCAATCTAACATAATCAAATGGCAGTGGGTACTTTTGATACTCTTTTGTTTATTACGGTTTCAAGCCAAAATTTGTGAAGCTCTTTCAAGGGAATTAATTTAGTCTCAGAATTTTCTTCAACAGCTGAGGTTTGAACTCTGGAGCTCTTTTCCAGTAAGTTTCAGTATGTAAGCTTCAGAGCGATTTGATTTTAACCTCTGCTTATTTGGATATTGAAGTTGCCGTAGTCTAGTAAGTAGTGTGTTGACTTATTGGACGTGAGGCCGTGGTTAGTTTACATCCATCAATGAAATAGTAATCCTTTACATGAGAACTTGGTATATGCGTCCATTTTAAATAAGTTTTTTCCCTTTTATGATGTGGTTCGATATTTTTTTTGAAAAAGCTTTATTAAGTATATTGTTACGTTTTTACCGTTTAAGAACGTTTGAAATATGAGCTCATAGATTCCAAATAAAATAAAAATAAATTTGTGTTTAATTTTAATTAAAATTCTTTATTATTCCCACAATTCTGTTTGCCACTGTTCACAACTTGATGTAACAACAACGATTGCTTTGTTTGTTTTCATTTGTTTACAACCTTTGCGTAAACAATAATAATTGTTTGACCACGATTGCTCTCTTCAAACGCACCACGTCTTCACACAAGACTGACTGAGCTTTTTTTCACTCGTTGCCTGCTTTGACTTGCCGTTTATATGGCGACGTAACAGTCTGATGAATGTTCTTCACCTCCTCGAGATCTCTGTAAATGTAAACATCGTTGTTTCATTATTGTTGTTTGTGTATTTTGTTAACATTTATTCTTCTGAAGTTTGTTGTTGCATTTTTGTTTACTTGTTTATCCCTTTTCATACTGGTGTTTTTGGTATACTTTTGTTTACTTGTTTATCACGTAAACAAGTTCATTGTTTTTTAGCTGTTGTTTATAATTTTAATGTTAAACGATGTAAAAGCAAAACACCATTTCCATAACAATATGATTTCGAATCAAAGATTGTTCTATGCTATAGGTTTCTGTAGTATAAGTTGTCATGACTGTTTAAAAGCAGTTCAAATAGTGAATATTTCGCTGGCTGTTCAAACTCTTATTTGTTTATGAGTAATACGACGTTCATTAATACAAAGTTTATCAATAATAAAACCTGCCAGTCTTTTTTTATTATTTTTAAACGTTTTTTGCAATCACTATCTTCTGAGATAGTCAGTTTAGTCAGTTTTCTGAGACTAAAACAGCTACCAGTTACATTATTTTTTATACTTCATATCTAGAATATGAAGTGCAAGTTAGTATGCTTCTGGGAAACTATTTCTAACTCTTTTCTGCCTGTTATCTACAACGCTTGTTACAGAAATCTCAACAATTTATTTCGGTTTTTTTACTTGAAATTTAGTTTTCTCGTTCGTATAATCATATTGTTTTGCAAACAAGTCCTCCCATCCAACCTGTATGCTAATGGTTCTCTCTTTTCTCAAATGCCTTTTGTATTAGTTGAGATTATTGAGTTGTAGTGTTTTTCTATTCATTGGGAGTTGTTTTCCTATCTCATTACAAGATCTACAGATTGAACTTGTCTATTATGTCCTCGACTCATTCGTATACTACTGAATGTTTCCTCTATTAAAAGTATATGTATACTTTAAATTGCTCCATTCTGTTTTATTAATCAGCTAGTTGCGAAGCATTTCACAGGATCAAAAAGATGTCTCCTGCTGAATTTTATGTCAGCCTTGTTTCCCATTATACTAACCATGTACTACCGTTCTGGTTAAAATATAATACCAATAATTAAAATGAGATTTTCTCAAATAATATTCCACAAGGAAGTTTATTTAGGCAATAAAATATTTGTTGTACTTGTTTTTTTTTAATTCCCATGCAACTATGCCTGGATGTGTTAGCAAAAATTTAATAATTTAACACTACAACAGGAAAAATTCTTCACCAAAACAAAATATTGAAATATGTATTCCAATAGGGGAGCGAAAATATTACAAACATTTTAAAAATTCATATAAGCAGCACACATACATACATACCTATATGTATGTATATAAAATACATAAACAAACTAATTTATATTCAAGTATATGTATGTGTGTTTCAAATATGCCTTACTGAAGTATTTGTGTTTGTATGTGTGACACCAAAAACGGCTCTTTAGCAAATTGGGAAAATATTTTCCTAAATGGCGCTAAAGAATTTCCATATGAATTACAAATCAATGCAGATGTATATGCGAGTGTATAGAGAGTATGAGTGTGTGTGTATAATAAATTCGTGACTACAATTAAATTCCTTCGATTTTTTATTTTTCGTTGTTGTTGCTGTTGCTTTAAACATGTTAAAGAACATTCCAAACATTAAATCAATTTTTTCTTGTATGTAATTGGATACATTTCTTATTTGCTAATAAGTGTGTATGAGAACGAGAGTGACAAGATGTAAAGCAATTGAAAGAATATGTTGCATACTCTTAGGGGCATATATATGGCTGCTGCGTGTGTGTGAGTGTGTATTATAGCTGTTGCTTAAATTTAATTACAGAAATATTTGTCTTTTCCTTTCGTTTTTTCTTCTTTTCTTTTTTGAATTCAATTTAAAACAAATATTTGCTGATGTGTTGTTTCAAAATGAATACCAATAAGGGAAATCAATATGCGAAAGGCAAATAATTAAATTTTCTTTCAACATATTTTCCCTTTTGTTTACAAAAAAATTTATTTTTTCTTTCAAAATGCTTAAATATTCGCAAGACAAAGTCAAACAAATGCCAAGATTAAATTTCAAAGCTTATGATGTTTTCGAGTTATAAAAACCGCATAGGAGTGAAGATTTTTCGTCATTTTAAGATTTTTTAAAATTTAGAAAAAATAAAAATCAATTCAATTAAAAAAATTACAACAATAAACTGATTGAAATCATGTTATAAGTCTACAAAATTAACTTCGTAACCCCTTTGATGCAACCGCATAGGATGCAGAAAATTAATTATTTAAGTCTAGTAGGTAGTTTGTTGGATTATTAAACATAAGACCGCGGTACAAACCCTAGGTCAGACATCAAAACGAGAATATGAACAAATATTTCTTAGCGACTGGCAAAAAACTCGGAGAGTAGATAAAATTGCCCTGAAAAGTCGGAGTCCACTAATGTATAAAATTAACGTATTCAACGTAAGTGGTGTGAGAAGCTAGGTCGTAATCCTGATTGAAGGGTTGTAATGACCAATTATTATATATATGTATGTATGTAGGCACTATACTGTAGAGAAATTTCAATCTCTCAATCCAAATAATTATTTTTGAGGACTACTGTAGAGCTGTCCACGATAACAGTGGCAGTTGCTAGTATCTCAATGATAATCAAACTAAAGAACTTCTAATGATAAGTATGTTGTATTCAATAAATCAAAATAGCCCCACTGTAGCGCTACCAAAAGAAGAAGAACAAAGAAAGGCCAAAGGGACAGTAAGATTAGTTTGCAAGTCAGATAAATAAACAAAAGTTTTCAACTGTTCTTTGCATTTTTTAATTGGATTTTTACTGTTGACAATTTTCTTAAATTACTTGAGCCTATCGTGACCTTTCTAACCATTTTCGTAACCTGGGAGTGAAGTCAACGTAGTGTAGTAGTTAAAGTGTTGGCTTATTGGACATGTGGCTGCCAGCCAAGACTTCTCTCACAAAACGAAATATGAAAAAATGTTTCTTCGGTCACTTTCTCAGAACAGTCCTCTGGCAAAACTCTAGTCGTATCTAAAATTGTCATGAAAAAAATGTCCTACACGAGCGATTTGACGCCATGGTCATCTCACGTGGAGGTTATGTGAATTGGCCACCGCGGTCATGCGTTACAACTCCGTTATAATTTTTCTAGTGGAGTTTTCTTAAGTGGCAGCAAACCTCAGCGATTCTCGAAGCCAAGATGACTAATGCTGTCAATAAAATTCAGCCTGATTTATGCGGCAAAGTAATGAAAAATTTGACATTTGGGGTGCAGTCTACCCAGAGAAGTCGTGGCAGGCATTTGAAGGATTTTTTGATTCCTATTTAGTTTGAAAAGAGCCTCCGTCTATTTTTATCTTCACTTTCATTGAGTATAACTTATTTGCCTATTTATTGCTGCAAATTCCTACATGATCTGGGACCTAGCAGAGGCTGGTTCTATTTTTCATATCTATTTGAATTAGGTTCTCGAGGCAATCTTCTGTTCTCTTCGATTTAACATCAAAGAGTCGCGTTTTCGGATAATAGCCAGAGTGTAAGAACATAAGAAAAATTTCCTTTCCAAACAATACATCCAGAAGTCCTCTGATTCCTTCTTCCTAAAGAGGATAGCATCAGCAACGTATATTAAATGAGCAGGGTTAGGCAGTATTATCTTGAGGAAGCTCCGCTAAGCCTGCATAAAATATTGAATATATTGCTACGAAAATGGAAAAATCTAGATACTGGGGTTTTGCTTTTACATCGCTTAACATTTAAATTATAAACAAAAGCTACAAAAAGAAAACAATGCAATAAACAAATCTGTTTACAAATTATCGTACTGCTTAATATAACAACGTAAGTTAATATAACCAGCGTAAAAAAATGGTAAACAAGTAAACAAAAATACACAAACAACACTACTATAATAAACGTAAACAACAATGTTTACATCTATGGAGATTTCTAGAAGGCGAAGTCATGAACATTCGCCTTCAAGAACATTCATCAGACTGTTTACCCTGCCATATAAAAGGCAAGACAAAGCAGACGACAGCAGTAGTGAAGTTCAGTCAGTCTTGTGTGAAGCCGCGGTGTGTTTGAAGAGAGTGATTTAACATCTCCGTTACAAAGATCTGTCGAATAATTGCCTAGTAATTGTTAGTGTTTATGCAAAGGGTATAAACAAAGGAGTAACAAAGAAAAGCAATTGTTGTTGTTTCCATCAAGTTGTGAACAGTGGCACATGGAATTGTGCGAGTAATAATGAATTGGAATTAAAACTGAACAGAAAGTTATTTTTATTTTATTTGCAATCTACGAGCACATATTTTAAACCTTTTTAAATGGTAAAAACGTAACAGTATGTCTGACTTCCAAATTGTTAATTGTTTTGTGTTTGAACAAAGTATCGTGTTTCATAAAGCCGCTGTACAGAATTTTACAATGTATACTATTTAAAAACGCTGTCAATGTGTATTTTTAACGCAGTCGAAAAGCAATCAGGCATCGGATTTATAGTTGATGCATTGTTTGGTTACTTTGCATATCTACATAGTTTATATACAGTAGTAGAACTGCATACAAACTTTGTATTGATACATTTTGGAAGGCAGCCTATATTATATGAGGAGGGTCAGGCAGTATCATCTTGAGGAAGCTCCGCTAAGCCTGCACAAAATATTGAATATATCATCGATTTTCTAAGCGTAATTCTAAAGGTCATGTCACTACTAAGGACTGTTCTTTTCAAATCATTAAAGCCGTTATTAAATTCTATTTTGTGTAAGAAGTAAAACTTTTAATAGCCTTATTAAACCAGGTATTAACAGGTACTTTGGTTAACAACTGGACATTGAGTTTTTGAGTTATGTTTCTGGAAACAAAGTTTTCAAACTCCCACCCCAAAACATATTGTAAATTTGACCAAATAATAAATACTTTTTTAATAAACAAATCGGAAGAAAAAAATCGAAAGAAAAAAAAACTTTTAAAAAGTTTTTCTGCAAGGAGAACAACTTCCAAATATACACGATATTGTTAACAGCAGACTGCTGCTCTTTTTTTCACAGGAGTTTCAAGTAATGTTGCTTTTATTTTTATCTACTCCAGCATCCCTTAAGATTTGTGCGGCGGATGAAAATAATGAAATTCAAATGGAAATAAACACAAGGAATTTTATTTAATTTTTCATTTTCTTTTTTTTTCGAAAAGCAAATGAAATTGAATTGAAGTGTAATAAAGAGTGATAGGGAGAGAGAGAGAGAAAGTGAAAGAATCACAGACACAAATAAAGAAAGAAATAATGAAGAATATTAAATTTTTAATGATGTTTAATGGAAGGCGGAAGTTGGGAAAAATCAAAAAATAAACAGTAACAGCAACAGCCGCTGTTCCTGTGCTGCTTAAAAAATTTTTTTTCTTGGCATTTTAAGACATGAAGCAGGAAGTTGCAAGGGGCTCAAGGGTAGAACAACAGTTACATTATAAAGCAGGATGTTTTGTAAATAGGAAGAAAAAGAAGGAAATAAACAAAACAAATCTAAAAATATCATAAAAGAAAATCATCGCCATCATCATCATCAGGCAGTTAGGCAGCCAGCCATCCAGCCAAAGAGCATCTTAAGTAGCAGGTGTGTTTAAAGTGGTTGTTAAAATAAACTTTTTCAATTCTTTTCTTTCTCTCTTAAACTTTTCCTTTCCTTTTCAATTTTTTGTTTTGTTTTTTGATGAAAAATCAACATCATAATGAGGTTAACTTAATAAGAAATTTTTGGTAATTTTTCTTCTTTTTTTACTTTTCAATTTAATTTCCTTGCCATGGCATTAAACACAATCATCAGCTTCAATCATAATCTGCTTGAAATTGTAGGTGGAGTGTAGTGCATGTGTAGTCGGTCGATTGTATAAAATTAATCCGCATTATGTTGATTTTGTTGCTTGCTGCAGTTGTAGTTGTTGTTGTTTAAAATGCATTTACATTTTACATTATTTGATGATCACTTGAGTGCCTTTATGCATCGCATCGTATGCTGATTATTTAATCGCAACCAAATAGTCAAAATGCAAAACATTTTGTAATTACAGCGCTCTGAAATAACAAAAACCGAAAATGCGAGCGTACAAGTGTATTGTATCGACATGAGTTTGTTACACAATAACAACTCCTACCCCTTTGCCCCCCTTTGGCACTTGATAACATCTTAAATGCGTTGTTGTTTAGGTTCTGTTTAATATCCTTGTCCAAGTCCAACTAAACATGTAGTTAATTAACATATTTTGTTATGCGAGCATAATGAAGAACAGTAGAGAGGAAAATAATAGCATTGTGAAATAAATTCATCATAAACTTAGAATAAATATGACAGAAAAACCCTGAAGTCATCGTAGTCTAGTAGGTAGTGTGCTGGCATCAGAGATCAGCAATGAGTATTCAAAAATCGAAAAATCCAGAATCGATTCATACTCATAATTTCTGATACTTATCCGCATTCATACTTATTTTCATATCATGGAACCTCTACTCATATTCAAAGTTTGAAGTACTCATCATATTCATACCTTACAACACGTATGATGTTGTTGATTTCGACTCTGCATGACTCAACATTTACAAGAATCACAAAATAAGTATGATTCGCGCACGAACACGAACATGATTACTAGAAGGTTGTCTGTTGTCTCTGCTTGATGCTCTGTCTGGTTTCTTTTGTTGTAAATGCAACAACAACTAAGACAGTAAATTTTGATGAATGATTCGAATCACTCGACTCATTTAAGAGTATTATAAGTATTTTTCTAAAGTTATGAATCTAAATGAGTAGGCTGGCTTATGAGTCAAACATATTTCGAATGGTATGAGTTTGATGTCAACGTTGTACGCATACTCATTGCAACCTGTACTTATAAATCAACATTGTAGTGAGTATGAATGAATCAGAGTACATAGTTAAATTTCAATATTGTTGACGCACTTATATTCAAATTTTTATGAGTGCTTATGAGTAGCGAAAAAACGATTCATTAATGATCTCTGGTTGGCATTTTAGACGTGAGGCCCAGGTTAGACATCTCGAAGAAGTATGAACAAATATTTCTTCGGCGACTTCCACTCAGCAGATTTCAGGCAAAAACTCTCGGACTATATAAAATTGCTAAAAAAAAGTTTTTGAAAAATCGGAGTCAACCTAGACAGTGCGAGAATCGGGTTGTAATCCTGACTAAAGGGTTATAATAACCATTCATGTAAGTAAGCAAGTTTTGTAGGTACAAATAGCATTTGAAGGCTCTGAAATCTTGTACAACTCCAAGAGGTCTGGGAAGGTCTGAAAATGTAGACCTCAGGAAGCATTCTTTTTGCCACTTCTGGTTCCTTATAAACAACTCACTTCAAATGGATTTCGGTAACACTGTTATCAGACTCATAGCCCACAGTGGAGTAGACTTATCCAGAAAGGTGACTATGGTTACCTGATGCCGTCCAATTTAAGAATAAGCTTAACGGATTGGGCTACAGTTTAGTAACTACTATCGTAAGTGTGGAAGAAGAAGATCACTTCCTTTCGTTGCTAGCCAATCTCCTACAAACCAACGCCATAAGATATTGTATAGTGATCCATCCTCCACGTGAGATGACCATGGCGTCAAATCGCTCGTGTAGGACCTTTTTAGGTAAATACTTACTTACTTACTTGATTGTTCATTACAATCCTTTAGTCAAGAATACAACCTAGCTTCTCACACCAACCATATGTTGCGGCGTGACCTACAGTTTAAAGTCGACTTCGAACGACAGATTTTTGAGAAATTTTTCTTTTCAATTTTATTTACTCTGAGAGTTATTGCCAGAGGATTGCTGAAGGGGAGGATGCTGATGAAAAGTTTTTTCATATTTTCTTTGGTTCATGTCTGAGCTAGGGTTTGATCCACGGTCTTGCGTCAAATAAACCAACACAGTACCTACTAGACTTCTTAGGTACTTAGGTGCAGACAAAATGAATTTGAATAAAAAATTTTTGGTTCGTGTGATGTGTAAGACATACAAAATTATGTCTTAAGATTTCACTTGGCGCTTGTGGTAATTGCTGGTTGCAAAAGTATACCATCTAAGCATTCAACGGGCAACTGCAGCCTATTGATCCTGAGAAGAGAACGTAACATACATACCTACATACATATGTACATAATTGGTCATTACATCTCTTCAGCCGGGATTAAGACCAAGGTTCTCACACCACTTATGATGTGTGTGTTAATTTTATACATGAGTGGCGGTACCTACAGTTTAAAGTCAATCTTGTGAAACTTTTCATGGCAATTTTATTTGCTCTCAGAGTTTTTGTCAGAAATCTGCTGAGAGGAAGTTGCCGAAGAAATTTTTTTTTTATATTTCCGTTCTGACGTCTGACCTGGGGTTTTAAGCCAACACACTACCTACCAGACTATGGCGACTTCAACACCATCAGTTTTTTGCTGAATTTGCCCTGAGGCCGTTTCAAGATAATTGCTATAGATTTCCTTCATAATAAAGAAGTCCTGGAAATAATTTCCACATGCTTGCCATGTCCTTCAATAGTCATATAGTCTGTATGGACAACTATTGTACGCCTAATTGAAGAATCCAAGAATTTCGAAAGAACATGATTTCCCTATAATTGTTGCCACCACTGTTTGTAATATTGACTAGAGTATTTTTTTATTTATATTAATTGCAAACCATTCTCTCTCTCATTTGACTGCCTGGCTACAGCCTTCAATTACTCTTTATTTTAATTTGACTCTAAACAAGTGTGGGTGCTACTGCATAAGAGCCTCTTACATGCCCATTCACATACACAACCACACTTACATGTACAATACACATTACATGTAACATTTAACAATAAAATCTCTCAATATCAATGTCTTCTTTATCTAGGAATATTATTTAGCAACAAAATTGCAATTCATTATTATAAAATCTCTTACTTCAACACTCGCTCTCATTCTCTTGCACTCGCACACTCTCTCTCTCGTTATTTAAACCCCTTTTGTTTCATTCATTATGCCTCCTCATATTGATATGAAAATTCAATTGCAAGCAAATGATTATAAGTGTTCAAGGCAGAGAGAGAGAGAGGGAGTGTATGAATGCATTTTCATATTATTGCAATAAAACAATAACAAAATGTAATTGCATACGTGTTTAAATGTGATAGCAAAGGGCAAAGAGCAAAAGGGAAAGGAGTTAAGATGTTATTTGTATTAGAGAATGTGTTTTAAGTGTAATTGTTATTATTATTGTACCAAAAATCTTAATAATGAAGACATGTTCTCATCATTTAATATTAAATTTTGTTGTTATTTACCGTATAAGAGCTTCAAGTAAGGGTGAGCGTATAAGTACATGTATAACTATCAGAGTGTGTTTGTGCATTTTACTGTAAACATTATTTAAAGATTATTATTGTGTGTGTCATAATGCGAAATAAATTTAATTAAAATGTTCATTACTTTTTAGTGTTTTTAGTGTTTCTAATTTCAAAATATTCATTCCAACTTAATTATTTGTTGCATGTGCACGTAGTTGTTGATGATGTTTGTTCATCAGCAAGCTGGCAGGCATATATTGACCCTGTAATGAGTTGTTTTATGCCAGTACAATAGTGAAATAAGGGAAGTGCAAGTAAGGCAAATATGCAGTTATAAGTGCAGTTATTAAACATAGGTTTCCAATAGATAATCAAGTGCAACAAAATTAAAAATATTAACGACTTTTATTTTGATTATAAAATTATTGTAAAATTATTTTTTTGGGGAAATAGGTGTGGGTTGGGTATGGAAATCATACAGTCTAGACAATTGAAAAACTAATGACGGTAAATAAGGTGATAAAAATGAACTAAAACTGAAAGAATTTAAATCAATCTGTGCTTAACTGCAAAATCTTTTGGATGAAGAATTAATGCAGATTTAAGGGGTGCGAAGGAAACACACTGTAAACCTTGGACTCACAACCATATATAATCCGATAAGTATGAAAAATCCAATACATGTAAATTTTTTTAAAACGGAAATTAACATTGCCGACAGAGGGATTTGTTCGTCGTCATCATCTTACATCGTTTTGGTTTAAGGTGGCCTCAACCTATAGTTAGATTAATTATTCTGCGCCATATTCATCTAATTTTTCCTTTCTGTCATCAATTTAAGCCAGTTATAATTCTTTTATAATATATTATATTATAATTCTCCTTTATGCTAGTTCTTGTCATCTGTAGATAGTAATAAGAGAGAGTTACAAAACAGATTTGCGTTTTCAAATTGCTTTGCATACTCAGAGCTTAATTGGGCCTCAGCCGGGATCAATTGAAAGGAAACCCGAATTTCGGGTGGAGGGCATACATAGTCGAATATGATAAAATTCTTCAGAGTCAGTTATGAGTCACATTTGAAGGAAGGTAGTGAGATTAATCACGCTGATTGCTGACCATGCCCACTGGAGGGGAACACAACACACTGATCATTATCGCAGCTGTGGTGATGCGGAGTAATAGACAGTTGAGCACTTCTGTTTAGTTGCTCAACTCACCTTACCCGTCTACATTGAGTGCTCTTTAGCTAGTTTATGTAGGACATATGCGGCGAAATCGTAAACAAACGTGAATGGCAGCCTTAGATATCTCAGTCTGACAATCTAGAAATGAGGTTATGGGTGATATAGCACTTATCATAGTGGGGTCTCTTGATACTTCTTGACGCTATCGCTGAGCGACTACGGACCTTGTTTAAAAATAGAAAATCTAATTACTCAATAACTTTTGTCCTAAGACAGCTCCCTCATCATTCACAGAAGGAAGTGTTGGCTGGTAGACCTTCTTCTTATGTTTCCAAGACATTGAGTACTTCTGAGATAAATGGTACTGACAAAGCCCCAGTCACAATATCTCTGAGAGCACAACAGAGTTGAATACAACTGGCATTTCAAACATTATTTTATCTTTTTCTTCTTGCGAAACAAAATCTGAAAAGTTGTTACCGCAAGCATGTATGTATTCAGCACAACATAGATCACGCAATAACCTGTAAGAATTCCTATAGCTATAGCAGTAGCTATCGTGCGTAATAAAGTTTTGCAGATTGACTGAGCCATTGGTTGAGCTACAAACATTTTAAGGACAGCACGTGATAGTAATCGACTTTATTTCAATTGCCTTTAGGCTGTCCCAACAATCATTTTCTAAAGATATTTGAGTTTCAATCCTTACTTACTTACTGTGCTGTAGTATTGTGCAACATTTTACTTCAGAGTGTTTGATCATTTCAAACCCAAAATATTCTAATCTATTCGCTGCATTCACTGTATGCCGTTTTATGGAAATTTGTTTACTAGTAAAATAATTCAAAGTGTGTCTATCTACAGTTTTCTATGCATCATCCTACATTAGATACACCGCCTATGGCATATATTTCTGACTGTAGTTGGGAACTAAAGATTGAAATCTAATCCTCTCTGCAGCCATCCAAGAAAACTGAGACAGAATTTCAATAACAACAGATAAAGCGATACAGTCACCTGCAATTTTAACACGTTCATCGCCATGTCAGTCATATGTGTCTGACGGTAAGAAGTTCTACATAAGCCATGTCAGACATATGTATATGTCTGACGTACGCGATCTGTAGTCCACACTATTTTGGAATTGTATTGTATTTTGGAATTGTATTTTTTATTTTTGTAAAATACGCATTTTAAATAAATAAATAAATAAAAAAGTTTTAGTATAGGGCCATGCCAGTTATATATGTGTAACATAAAAAATAGTGTTTTTCCGGGAATTTTGGCAAACATTTTTTTTTTGTAATACATTAAGTTTCCTTGGTACATTTTTAACTAAATTATCTAATCAAGTTACCGTGGCCCATGTGAAAATTTTTCTGATATTATCGTGGCGGTGAACGTGTTAGAATCATCTTGGAATTCATATCACTTAAGTATTGTAGCATGAATCAGTGTTTAGATAAACTTTATGGATGCTACCTCTCTAATATATTGCCAGTTTGCCATTGCCCGGGATGTTCACATCAGAGATTAGTAATGAATCGTTTTTTCGCTACTCATTAGCACTCTTGTAATTTTATAAATAAGTGAGTCAACAATATTGAAATTTAAATATGTACTCTGATTCATTCATACTCACTGCAATGTTGATTTATAAGTACAAGTTGCAATGAGTATGCATACAACGTTGACATCAAACTCATACCATTCGAAATATGTTTGATTCATAAGCCGCCCACTCATTTAGATTCATAACTTTTGAAAAATATTTATAAATGATTCAAGTGACTCGAATCAGTCCTCAGAATTTACTGTCTTAGTTGTTGTTAGGTATTTACAACAAAAGAAAAACGACACATAAGCAAAAAAGGCAGAGCAGCAAGCAGAGCAAACACACAACCTTCTAGTGAGTAGTGAGTTTTCATACGTGTTGTTAAGTGTGAAAATGATGAGTACTTCAAACTTTGAATATGAGTAGAGGTACGTTCCATGATATTAAAATAAGTATGAATGCGTAAAAGTATTAGAAATTATGAGTATAATTCGATTCTACTCATCTCTTTGAATACTCATTGCTGATCCTTGGTTCTCATTAGATGGGACAAAATTCTCTTCGAAATATTGGAGACACATACAGTCCGAAACATACACATAAAATTTGTGCTAAATTTCCAAGCCTTTGCTGAAGATTAACAAAGTTAATGGCAGAGATGGACTGTTCTCGTTAACAGGACTCGGATCCGTTAAAACCCATCTTACAAGTGTGCGTATCCTCTTAACTTTGTTCTTAATTTGAAAAATTTATTTTAATTTTGTTTTTTGTTGTTGTTAATTTAAACTTTTTTAAAGTCTATAATTTACTTCTGCTAAAGACTTTCTTTGTTTAGTTTAACCTTTAATGATACGCTTAAATCTCCACCTTTTAATCATCAATATTACTTTACATTTCTTTTTCACTTTTCATTCCCTTGCAACACCTTCCCTTTGACCTCGTGCTCCTTATAATAAAAGGGGTTTCTAATGAAAATGAGCAAAAATGCCAAAAGAAAGTCATTGCAAAAGGGGTTGTTTTTTTCTTCTTTACATTAAGCAACAGCAGCAGACGGTTGGAATCTTTTTGGCAACGAAGGTTAATTACTTTGAAATACATCTACAACACTTTTATACATATTATATACATATATGTATTTGTATATGTATATGCATGTATATATGTAAGAATGTACAGGCTTTGTTAATTTGTATATCAAAGTGTTTTTGAAGTTGAGAAGGATATTTTATTTTTGCCTTCGATGCTAATGAGATGAGGGCATAAAAATTCATTATATTACTTTCACAGCATATTTCTTTCTTTCATACAACAACTATGGCGACAACAACAACAGCAACAACAACAACAATCTATTAAATTATACGTAAGAAACTTTTTCACTTCGACTTCAAGGCTTAAAATCTCATCCAGTCTCCATATGTACTGAGTTCAGTAGCAGCTGTTGTTGTTTATTTAGTAGCACTTTTCTAGCACAAACAAACAAACAAACAAACACCTTAACATTGTTGTTGTTGTTGTTGTTGCAACATAGTGTGGCTCTGGCAAATGTTCGAAGCATTTTATTCTGAGTCATTCGCACTCAGACTCGGAAAATATTTTGTAATGAGAGCGTTAATGTAATGGTGATGGTGATGGCGGTGTTGTAACCTCGTTAAGCTTAATTAATAGCAGCAAAGTGTTAAACACCCAACTGTCTGATGTCACTTGCTCAACCCCCCCCCCTAACTCTAGAAGCCTTTTTCTTTTATTTGCCAGCCATTTTTCTTTGTTAATCTTTTAAGACATTTGGAGGAATTTCGGAGCAAAATATTCCGCCATTTATTTTCGTTACAAAGAGGCTAAACTGCACTCTACTGAGAAGATTAAAAAAATCAAGACAGAAGCTGTATATTGTAAATCAACCGCTGTTTACTAAACGCAATACAAATCTAATAGCCGAGAGCATACCGGGGCAAAAAATAGGTTCAAATAACGAGCGTAATCATCATATAACCCCGTCTGCCGAAGTGCTTTATATTTCCTTAGATATGTTTAAAGCACTGATCATGGCTGCCTTAATCTGGGTGCCCCTTGACAAGGATGATCTTTTCGTTGAACTCTACATAAATGATTCATGCATTATAGTGGTCAACTATTTATGACTCAGTTTTCCGAAATTGAAGATTCTTGGGGACCTTAACATACTTGTCTTTCAGACGACGAGATAGAATTCTTATGTGAGCTACTAGGCTTACATACATACATATATAATTGGTGATTACAACCCTTCAGTCAGGGTTACAACCTAGCTTTTCACACCACTTATGTTCTGTGTGTTAATTTTTTATGCATGGGTTTCGAGACCTGCAGTTAATTTATACATGAGCGGCGGTTCAAAGTCAATTCCGAATGACAGATTTTTGAGAAACTTTTTCATGGAAATTTTATTTTACTCTCAGAGTTTTGGCCAGAAATCTGATGAGAAGCAATCGCCGATGAAATATTTTTTCATATTTCGTTGGAGATATCTGGAGTTTGAGCCTTGGTCTCATGTCTAATACGCCAATACTCTACCTTCTATACTTATTATAGACTTATTTGTGCTATATTGTGGTGCACCAGTTCTACTAGTTACCAGCCATTAGCCATACGTTTAGTATTTTTCTTTGTAACGGATTAGGTATCAATAAAACCACAAATATTGGCTTTGAGAACCGTTGTTGTTCGTGATTTGTATAGGGTCCGCCAAATAACTTTTTTTTTTTTGAAAAGGCTTTAAAAAAAACTACTGAATATTTTTTCAAATTTCTTTTTTTATTTGAAAGTACAATCCTTCGGGTTAATAATGGAAAATAATTTCATTCAAATGGCTACCACGGCTGGCCATGCAGTAGCCTACACCAGAAGATGCCGATTTTGGCAAAAAAAATCATCTTTTCAGATGAAGCTCATTTTAATCTTGGCGGGCATGTAAACAAGCAAAATTGCCTTATTCTTAAAGATTTATGAACTTTCGACGTCGCAGTCTAGATATGCACACCAAACAGTAACTTATTTGGTATGCATTGGACGGTATTGGACCTCATGTGGACCTCAATTTTGTTTGTTCACGTAACCATTCTATCTCAAAAGGGCTTCATCGATGATATTCCGATGGAAATTAGGGTCAATTGTTAGCGAATACACATCATTGTCTATGGTCCTTTCGTTTTCGTTTCGGAGTCAGTTGAATCTTGAACTTAAGTCTTAACCACAATAGTCTTAATAAATCTTAAGTCACAACCACTTTGATATGTTATTATTTGCACGTGTAGTTGCAAGCTATATCCGTCCGTGGTGAGTTGTTAAAACAGACTGAATAAATGACAACCATTTTGACAGATGTAGCCATTATCGACTGTCCAAGCGCCGTTATTTAAGACAAATTTATTTAGTTTACTTAAACATCGTAACTTGTTTTTTGATACATTTGTGTGTAAAGTGATCCGAAAAATGGCACAATTTTAAGTTAACAAAACGTGGTACATCCTAGGTGCTATTGAAAGGGAATGTTGATATAAAATATTCCTAAGCTATTCGCTCAGAAGATGAAACTAATTTAAATTGAAATTTTTGCTGAAAAGTTCATGGGCGTCCAATAATTTAACCACAAACCGTGAAATTATACCCCAAAGGCAAAACTGTTTCGTTACGCTAACTGTTATGAAAGTAATGGAAGCTGATATATCATATCAGGTTACGCCTTCTGGCAATCTTCGGAAATAAAACTCTATGTTTTGTAAGTTGCCGTCGTCTAGTAGGCAGTGTTTTGGTCAGATCTCTAAAAAAAAAGGAATTTTAAAAAATATTTCTTCGGCGACTTCTCGCATCAGATTTCTGGCAAAAACTCTGAGAGTAAATGAAATTGCCATGAGAAGTTTCTCAAAAAATCTATCGCTCGGAGTCGACTTTAAACTGTAGGTCCTGCCACTCATGAATAAAATTAACATAACATGGGTGGTGTAAGAAGCTAGGTCGTAATCTCGACTGAAGGCTTGTTATGACCAATTATGTATGTATGTATGCAAGTAGTGCTTTGACCTAATAGATCTCGTATTGAACATATCAGCGACCACAAATTGATTATTGAGCGCAATGCTATCAATGCAACTCAACATTTTAAGGAGATTTTCGATATGATAAATTCATGTAGCCGGCACTTAAAAAGAAAGGGGGTATCACTGATAATTAGAGGCTGATAATGAAGGTGCAATACGGCATGTACAGCCTAATGGTTGTTCTTAATAATATAACTAGCAAAGGCCTTCAATAAATTTTTCGAAGTTAACGAGAATGACTTGTTACCGCGCACTAGACATACTACTAATAGGCATTTGAAGAGCTATACAGCTGTAAAATTGCTCTGTATACATATATGTATGTTCTTGCTTCGGCAGAACATATACTAAAATTGGAACGTGGTCCTGCGCAAGGATGACACGCAAAATCGTGAAGCGTTCCACATTTTTTTTTTTTAAGTCGCCGTAGTCTAGTAGGTAGTGTGTTGACTTATTAGACGCAAAGCCAGTGTTCGAGCCCCAGGCCAGACATCAAAGACAAAATACAAAAAGTATTCCTTCGGCGACTTCCTCTCAGCAGATTTCTAGCAAAAACTCTGAGAGTAAATAAAATTGCCATGAAAAAGTTTCTCAAAAATCTGTCGTTTGGAGTCGACTTTAAACTGTAGGTCCCACCACTCATGTATAAAAATGAACACACATAACATAAGTGGTGTGAGAAACTAGGACGTTGTACAATGGATCAATTCGACATCCGGGTACTGTACTTGTCTTAATTGACAAGTACACGTCCTCTAACCTAACCTAAGGGCTGTGCGACACTCGACGTCAAAAAGATCCAAGTGTTCTTGAACGAAATTGTTCGAACATTCCGCCCGCGGACTACTACAAACCATATGCTCTTGCGAAGGGCAGCTTCTATCGAACGAAATAATGGCGAATATAAATTTGAAGTCGTCGTAGACTAGTAGATAGGTAGAGGTGAGGCCACGGTTCAAACCCTAGGTCAGACATCTCCAACAAAATGAAATATGAAAACATATTTCTCTAGGCGACTTCCTCTCAACAGATTTCTGGCAAAAACTCTGAGAGTAAATAAAATTGTCCTGAAAATGTTTCTCAAAAATCTGTCGTTCGGAGTCGACTTAAAACTGTAGGTCGCGCTATTCAAGTATAAAATTCACACACGCAACATAATTGGTGTTAGAATTGGTCGTAATCCTGACTGCAGGGTTATAATGGCAGCTTATGTATGTATCGCTGATATCTTCTGGCATGGTTCGCAAAAAACGCTCTGTTTTGTGAATATTACGCCAAAATATTACAATTTCTTCTCTAGGGTATATCTAAAGCGGCTTTCCATGGCCTCAATCGAGTTGCTCTCCCATGTGGATGCTAGTATTGTGCCCTTAACAATATTGCTACAGAGATATAAACAAGAATTCATAGAAAATGTTTAAAAAATTTAAATCGTGGATTTTGTCGTTCTCTCTTTAAAAACAAAAAAGACTTATAAAAGAAGCCAAAAACTTTGTTAAAGGAAGTAAAACCAATAAATTTGTTCATTTTATTGGCTTTATTTACCAAGAAAATCGATGATAAAAAGAATCTCATTAAAAACAAAAACAAAAACAAAAAAGGAACATAAAAGTTGTTGTAATCTGATGCTTAAAATACCATAAATTTTAAGGAAATAATCCTCCCTTCCCCCAAAATAGAAAGAAAATTCACACTAAAAAATGGTCTACAAAAAGTGGCCAATACTTCGTTTTTGTTTTGTTGTTTTTGCTGAGCTAAGCATTTATCCTAAAGGACTCTCTCTATACTTTGGTTACTTATTTTCAATTTCTGATATAAGTTGACATTTATTTGTTCACGCTTAAATCAAAGTTAAAGACACAAAACAAAAAAAAGAGAGCAGACGATTTCATTTTGTTCTTTTAGCCTTAAGATAGGCTATAAATACTCTTTTAAAAGAGCATTAAAGGTATGAATTCATTGTGGTTGAATGAAGACCTCAAATTTATTTAAAAGAGGAAGTTTAACTGTTGAATTCATGCCTTTACAGGGTATTCTTTTATTTTTGTTCTCTTTCACTCTCTTTTACTGTTGCTTACCACAACAAAAATAAACGCAAAACTTACAATTTTTTGTATTTGCAATACGCGTTCTCATATTTGTTTGTTTTCCCATGTTTTCTTTTTATTTTGCTGTTGTTGTAATCATTAACCATGTTTGTTATTTTATTATGAGCAGATTTCCTGTCTTCTGCTCTTTTTTCTTTTTTTCTTTTGTTTCTTGTTAATCTTTTTGTTGTTGCCAGCGTTGTAGTAATAATATTAACAAGTCTCGCTCTCTTTATTATTGTATCTTCTTTGGCTGCGTGTTATTTGCTTTTAAGTGTATATGTTCCTCCATTTTTTCTTGCATGCTCCCTCTCTCTCTCTCTCTCTTTGTGTTTCCATTGAAACTCCTTTTATAGATTTGTGCAGGCATTCGTTCGGTTGTGTATGAGTGTTTTGGTATTATGACTTCCGTCGTCTTCGTTGTTGTTGTGTTTGTCATGGTATGAGAGGATATACATTTTGTTTTTGTTGTCGTATTTTGTTAATTTTAACGCCTACAGACATGTTTTATATTTCGCTTTTCCTTTGTTTTTCTGTGGGTTTCGTACGTTCATTTATTCGCTCGTTTGTTTACTTAAGTGTGTCTTCTTCTTTAACTTTTTATTTCCCGTTTATTGTGTTTGCTGTTAAGCTTGTTAACACTGTAACGTGGCATAGCGCAGTGAGACAAACATTACAATGAAATTTGTTGTTGGTTACTTTCATTTTTTTCTCCTTCAATTGTCTTTTGTTGGTTGAATTTATGATTGTTTGTTAAACCAGAACTTTATTAAATATTCTTGGAGGTTTTTGTTTGAATTGTTGAAAAAATTGTTTGTTTTGTAATTGAAAATAAAAAATTTTGCAAAATTTATCGACTTTAAAGGCTTTATTTTAGTGGATCTTTTAAAGCAAATTTGTTTCTTAATTTTTTTTCTTTTTTAGAAATTTTTGTTTTTCTTAAGGAACCAAAAGCAATGAAATTTCTTTGAAATTTGAACCTAAGAAGATGATTACTTGGGCGTCAGAGATCAGCAATGAGTATTCAAAAAGATGTGTAGAATCGAATCATACTCATAATTTCTAATACTTCAACTGTTTGTAGCATATCATCCTATGTAAGATGATGCTATTCTAGTTTCATGGTTTTGGTAAGTAGCCATTTGTTTTTTGCCGGCAATTGCTTGAGTTTTGAGGCTTCCGTTCTAATGTCATCCACGTTAAATTATCAGGATGCTATCAGATATTATCACCGATCAACTTCCATTACTCAACTTACTCACTTAATTGGTCATTACAACCTTTCATTCAGGATTACGAACCTGGCTTCTCACACCACGTATGTTGTGTGTGTTAGTTTTATTCGCCGTTACCACCAAGAATGATGTCAGTCTGGAGATCAAGCGCAGGATTACTCTTTCCAACAGGTGCTACTGTGGTCTCAATAGGCAATTAAGTAGCAGAGACCTCTCTGGTACGACAAAACTAATACTCTACAAGACATTCATTCTCCTCGTGCTTCTTTATGGCGCAGAGGCATGGACTCTATTAAGCACTGATGCAGCAGCCTTGAGAGTATTCGAGAGAAGAGTCCTACGTAAGATTCTTGGTCCAGTGTGAGTTGGCGATGATTTTCACATCCGATCCACATCCGATCTGTATGAGCTTCTGAATGACATGGACGTTGTGCAACGTATTAACACTGCGCTGGATCAGCCATGTCGTTTGAATGGAGGAGGAAGCCTTGGAGCGGCGGGGATCTGCGGAAGTCGGCAAAGAGGACGACTTTGTTTGCGTTGGAAGGACCAAATCGAGGAAGCCCTGTCATCGATTGGTGTGACCAACTAGCGTAAGCGCGCAAGAAGCAGAGGCGTCTGGAAGGATGTGTTAAGGCAGCCCGGAATCCGTTAATCGGGCTCCATTAACAAATGGCCAATTAAGTAAGTACACCAGTTTTATCGATAAGTGGCGGGAAGGCGACTCCGAACAAATTTGAGACATTTTTCATGGCAATTTAATTTACTCGTGGCAAGAAATATTTTTTAATTTTGCGTTATGTTGGAGATGTCTGATCTGGAATTTGAACCGTGGCTTTACGTCTAATAAGGCAAACCACTACCTTCTACACTTCGACTATGATTGACATCAATTGCTTGCATTTTATTTGTGTTATTATCGACCCTTTGTTGTTAAAAATCCAGAAATCTCTAGCTTCTGTATGATTCTGAGGCTGTTGTGGATTAATACCTGAAGTTTTTGCTTGATGGTGTTCTATACTTTTTTTTCATGTGAGGTAGGGTTCAAAATGCCTTCGCACTTACAGTGACCATCGTCAGCTGCGTCGAGTGTGGCTTCCACTAAAACAATCCCTCCTCCTCTTCTGGGGATACTCCCTTCCCGGGATGGCTATTTGCATTACTTCCGGAAGCGCCCACAACGACGCCCTGTTAAGGACCGTTGTCTACTCTCCCACGTCTGGGTACGCCATATTCGAAGCCAGCATCATGCTATTGGCTCGTCTTCTCATGTATCATTCTGTCGTACTGTATCAAGGTCGACCATCTTCCTGCGGAATACACATTCTACGTATCTTCTCACAGCGCTCCACTTCGTCTCGCTTTTGAGCATTGCGTCACCAATGTTGTCGGGTGTGAATTCGCCAATCTGTTCCATCAACACATTCTTCTTCAATGGAAGAATGTGTGTTCAGCGTCGTCACTCATTTCCTAGCAGTAAATGCAGCCAGGATCGTTCACCTTGCCCATGCGGTGTAATGCTGTTCGATACTAATAAGCTTTCACTTTCGTACAACAGAATTGAGTTTATATAAGCGTTGAATATTCTAAGCTTTGTTCGAGTTTATTAAACCTGCGCCATCATATGATCCCTAGCTATCTACAGTGAGCTTCAAAAGAAACTGTACACTATGGATTCAATTCTAATAATTACTAAAGTCAACGTTTCATTTCTGAAATTTGTTAAAGATTTTCAACGAAAACGGATTGGTTAAAAAATTTCTGAAATTTGTTAACCGTATGTATACTTTTGAGGCTGAGTGTACCTGTTGTGAAGAACTAAGTTTTTAGCATCCTCGTACATAGCTCTGATAAGTCGTATTATTTTCTGGCGTAATTCTTTGCCAAAGAAATTTTGTGTTCAATTTTATTTTGTTCGTGTTGGGTTCTAAACCATGGGCTTAAGTTTACTAAGCCAGCACACTACCTAAAAGACTACGGCGACTACAGCACCGTTTTCAAAGTCGTTAATATTGTTTTTAATTCTTCTCTTAAACCCTTTAATAGCCTCAGATGTTTTAATTAATAAACGAAAACTTTTGTTTTTAAACATAATAAACGACGTAATTTTTCTTAAAATGTTGTCAACACTTGTTAAATGTGTTTGTGAAAACTCCTTCAAAATGTTTCTTGAAAAACTTTCAAAAAAAAAAAAAGGTTTTCAAAGGAAAAAAGCAACCATCCAGGAGGTAATTAATAAGTATTAAGAACAAAAGTTAAAACACACAAAAAGATAAACAAAAACACGCATACATACATACATACATATACATAAACACACATACATAGCTACATACACATACATACATGGGCAATGATATTTAAACAAACAAAAACCAAACGCATGTTTATAAAATAATATGTTTAGTATGAAGGAAAGTGTGTGTGTGTGTATGTGTGTTTGTATGTGTGTGTGTGTTTATTAGTATATGTATTTACTTTAAGGCTTATCAAGGATATTAATCTTTATGTTTTATTGTAGACATTAGAAGAATCCTTATCAGGATAAACATGTAAATAAACATGAATCTCTTTATAACTGTATTCTATTTATGTAGTAAACATACAGTGGTGGCCTTATAATTAGAAACGATATTACTGGAACAGAGTTCTCGGGAGTGACGAATCAAAGTTTAATTTGTCCCATTCTGATGGAAAAACGTATGTAAGAAGTCCTCCAAACAATGCCTTTGATCCACTGTGAAAACTGTAAAACGAATTAACAAACATACATGTTGCTAAGTCGTTTCTAATTATAAGGCCACCACTGTATAAGGATTTATTTAGTAGAAAGAGAAAGAGGGAGAGAGAGAGAGAGATAGAGAGATAGAAAGTCTAGATATTAATAAAGGAAAGGATATACGTAATGTTTAAAGGCAAAATCACTCCCTGTTGTATGTATAAAATAAAACAAATACAAACAAAATACATACATATTCGTATATGGTATGTATGTATGTATGTATGTGTGTGTGTTTGTATTCAAGGACTAGCTGACCAACAAACAAATCCTTAAACAATAACTTGACCAAATGTCAACACACATCAACATTAAAAACAATGCCTTGCCTTGCCTTTCTTTCGCAAAAACGCCTCAAATCTTAATAATCAAATACACCAACAACAACAACAACACAAGAGCCATATTTAATATTGCTTTTTCCTTTTAAACAGGATACGGATACTAAAGGATATATACATACATATGTTAGATACATTATGGAAATTTTTCTAACCTTAAAGCCAAGATAAACGAGAGAGATTTTAACACATTAAAAGCCTTAAAAATCAAAATTAAAAGAGACAAAGACAGAGAAGAGATATTTTTTTCTTCGTCGCAAAATAAGTATAAATTTCAAGTCCTTAAGCAGGCTAAGGATAATGATGTTGCCTTTAATTTTTGAAGAAAAATTACGGACAGGTTTAAAATTTCAATTGATTAAATGTCTGCAAATAATAACAGAGAGAGAGAGGAGAAGAGTAGGCCTTAAGTAAATAAGACTGTCTTTCATATACTAAAGGCATATGCTTTTAAATAAAAGGAAAACATTTTTCGTTTTCTGTTTTCTGTTTTTTGGCTTAAGACTAATAGCAAATAAAGTATTAAATTAATGGCTTTGGGCTAAAGGATCTAATTTTGAATAAAAGTTTCCTAAGGAAAAACCAAAAAAAGGGTAAAGAAAAAAATTTATTGTAATTAAAATTTATTAAGAGGATTTCGTGTATTGAATTCTTTGTATTCAAAGAATTTGATTTTCTTTTTCCAGATTTACTCAGCATATTTTTTAAAAAATTTAATTTTGAAATTTTTAAGACGCCGTAGGTTAGCAGATAGTGTATTGGCTAATTAGATATGAGGCCATGGCTCAAAACCCAGGTCAGACATTTTGAACAAAACGACAAAATCTGACAAAATCTTTAAAAGTAAAATAAAATTGCAATGAAATGCTTATCAAAAATAAGTCAAATATCCTATTCATGGCTAGGTCGTAATCAGAGATGAGCAATGAGTATTAAAGAAGATGAGCAGAACCGAATCATACTCATAATTTCTGATACTTATACGCATTCATACTTATTTTAATATCATGCAACCTCTACTCTTATTCAAATTATTCTTACTTAACGACACGTATGGTGTTATTTATTTCGACTCTCCATAACTCAACATATAAGTATGTACACAAATTACAAAATAAGTATGATTCGCGTACGAACACTAACATACTTACTAAAAGGTTGTGTGTTTGCTCTGCTGGCTGCTCTGTCTTTTTTGCTTATGTGTCTTTTTTCTTTGGTAGTCGCCGTAGTCTAGTAGATAGTGCGTTGGCTTATTAGATGTAAAGCCAGGGTTCGAGCCAGACATCAAACCAAAATACAAAAAGTTTTTCTTCGGTGACTTCCTCTCAGCAGATTTCTGGCAAAAACTCTGAGAGTAAATGAAATTACCATGAAAAAGCTTCTCAAAAATCTGTCGTTCAGAGTCGACTTTAAACTGTAGGTCCCACCACTCATGTATAAAATTAAAACACACAACAAAGTGGTGAGAGAAACTAGGTCGTAATCCTGACTGAAGCGTTGTAATGACCAATTATGTATGTATGTATGTAAATGGAGAAGGGTCGGTATACTTACGCATGGACTACTCAGATTGATTCTGCAATGAACAGCAATAGAAAGATTTCTAACGAAATGAAGACACTGGCGCAAAATAGACAAATGATCAAGAAAAACTTATTAAGGCCCTATACTTACTTATAGCAACGACTATTAACACACACAACATAAGTTGTGTGAGAAACTTGGTTGTAATCCTGACTAAGGGGTTGTAATCAGAAATCAGCAATAAGTATTCAAAAAGATGAATAGAATCGAATTATACTCATAATTTCTGATACTTGTACGCATTCATACTTATTTTAATATCATGGAACCTCTACTCATATTCAACGTTTGAAGTCCTCATCATATTCATATTTGACAACACGTATGATGTTCTTGATGATTTAACTCTCCATAACTCAACGTATACACGAATCACAAAATTAATACGATTCTCGTACGAATACTAAAATACTCACTAGAAGGTTGTGTGTTTGCTCTGCTTGCTGCTCTGCCTTTTTTGCTTACGTGTCTTTTTTCTTTTTTTGTAAATGCAACAACAACTAAGACTGTAAATTTTGATGAATGAATCGAATCACTCGAATCATTTCTAAGTATTTACAAGTATTTTTCTAAAGTTATGAATCTAAATGAGTAGACTGGCTTATGAATCAAACATATTTCGAATGGTATGAGTTTGATATCAACGTTGTATTCATTGCAACCTGTACTTATAAATCAACGATGAATGAATCAGAGTACATAGTTAAATTTCAATATTTTTGACTCACTTATATTCAAAATTTCATGAGTGCTTATGAGAAACGATTAATTGCTGATCTCTGGTCGTAATTCCAATTAAGTTAAGCAAATAGAAAATGGTCGGTCTGCTCACGCATGGAAAACTCCGACTGATTCTGCAATGAACAGCAATATAGAAAGATTTGTAACGAAATGAAGACACTGGCGCAAACTAGACAAATACTTACTTATAGCAACGACTAGGCGGTAGGTACAGCACAAACCGCTCTTTCTTCTATGTCAAAAATACTTTCATCCATAAATTGGACAAATTTTATCATCTTGATAGTATCGTAACAGCTGACAGTTATAACCAAGTGAATAAGTCGCCGTAGTCTAGTAGCCAGTGTGTTGGCTTATTACACATGAGACCATCGTTCAAACCCCAGGTCAGTCATCTCAAACAAAGCGGAATACGAAAAAATATTTCTTCGACGACTTCCGCTCGGCAGATTTGTGGCAAAAACTCCGAGAGTAAATACAAATGCAATGAAAAGTTTCTCAAAAATTTGTCGTTCGGAGTCGACTTTGAATTGTAGGTCCCGCCCTTCATTTAAAAAATTAACACACACAACATAAATGGTTGGAGAAGGGGGGTAGTAATCCTGCCTAAAGGGTTGTAATAACTAATTATGTGTATGTATGTATGTAATGTTTTTACCACCTAAGAAATTGGTCTACTGTAATAGGTCCTAGGATGACAAACAAGATTATCATCTGTCTCTACCTAGACACAACGGTCTCTATGAAAATTTGTTGGCTGTAGTCTTAAGGAATTTCATTCATTGAGTAATGTTTCCCTGCTACAAACAAAAATTATGATACTACGGAATATATTTAAGATCGATGCCAAGGTTTGTTAATCATAAAATGACACCCTTTGGTATTAGAATGCGACTTTACATTACCGATCTGAGCATGATTCACAACTTTGTGAATACAAAAACAACGTTTCCCAAGGAATGAGTGTAACAACGATTGGAAGTCTTTTCTCTTATGTGGCTTGTCTTATTGTTGATATTGTTGCCATCTATAGTTGTCTGGAAAATGTCTTTATTTCTGCTTTATTCCTACCTAGGATGCTTGAGTCTGAAGTCAAGCTCTTCAACCATTGCGCATACATTTAAATGAATGAAATTAGAGAAAATATACCAAATATTTAAAGGCGCATTCAACTTTTACAGTCATTATGACATTTCCGCTTTAAAATGTAAACGTTTTCTGTGCTGTATTGTTGGCAAAATTTTCTTTCTTTTTTTCGCCAAAAACCGTTTAAATATTTAAACAATTTTGTTGCTGTTGCTGGCTGCCATTGTTGTTGTGTCATAAATTTCGCATTTATTTATATTTATACTTAAACTGTTATTGTTATTGTTGTCGTTGTTGTTGTTGTTTATTTTATTGTCTTTTTTGTTTTTATTTGTCTTCTGCTACATTGTTTCCAGTGTTGTTTGGTTTTTTCTTCTTTGGTGCTGGAAAACATTTTGGCATTTGCAGCGACATTTTTATGAATTATTTGTCTACGAAATGTTTAAAAGAAAACAACCCTTTTTGCCATACGTTCTTCTTTTCCACTCTCTCTTGAATATGAAATTTTAATAAATTTTTGTAATAAAAACGTTAAACTTCATAAAATTTCACCATCTTTAAATATAATCAAGTATTTATGTACGTGAGCCAAATACAAGCGTTATGCGTTCATATTATGACAGGCCCCAAGCAGTGTTGCTTTGGTCATAATTTTTTCTTTTTTTCTGACGTTTTATTTAACTGCCTTTATTAAGTCAAAAACTTACTGTTGCTTACAAAGAAACACACACACTTACGCACGGTTTATTAAATGCCATAAAAATATGGGGGAGAAAACAAAGTTCAAAAAAGAAATACACCAGCAGCAGTTAAAATGTCGCGTGTTTTATAAAGCAAATGAGCTGCATCACCCACATAAAGTGACAGTCACTTTCGCTCGGCTGTCTAACCAACCAAGCAACCAACCAACATTAGCAAAAGGATGTCAATCGTTCTCTCTCTCTTTCTTTCTCGCTTATTATCTCTTTCTAAGCATCAGTGGCAAATCATATCAATGGCAGGGAAGCCTTTTACATGCCATTTTTCAGTGCTTTCTGTTGCCATTTGTATTTCAACACTTTTATCGGGTTTTTGACGTTTCAATGGTCCTGTTGCCTGTAAACAATGATGAACAGCAAGAAAAACATGAAAAATATTGTCGTGCATAATCAACAGGAGATTTTATTGTTTGTCACTCGTTGTTATGATTTGTAGTTCGATAAATTAATGTGGAATCATAAAAATGTTTTATAAAAAAAACGTTTAAGGCAGAAGTGGATGTCAGAATCGTATTACTCTGGAGTCTACTCCTCAAACATCTATATTTTCATGCGTTGAGCCTAGCAATTTCCAAATATATGGCACGATTTATGATACATGAAATTGACAGTTTTTCTAGGGTTTTTCATTAAAAGTTTATCAAGTAAAAGCCAATAAGGATAATTCCAGTGCATTAAGCGGTTGGTGATGTTAAGAACGCATTGAAGTGATGGTATAACATACAAATGGAATGAATCGTATCCCTTTATTGACATATCTGTGTAAGCGATTAAGATCGAGGATTTGGTTTTGAAGATGATTTCATTGAATTTGAATGTTCTCACAATGCTTCTCTCCCATCATCTTATAATTTCTTTGTTTTTATTTCAGTTACATTCATCAAGTTTAACCAGCTAAGCAGGAAATCGATCTGCTTAGCAGGTCCTAGCACCACATCTGTCCCTATCTACATGCCATCTATGAATATGTGTTGCGTGTAGTCTTGAGAAACTTTTTTCATTTGGTCTTAGTCTTTTTGAGGTGAAGATTCTTGGCCATCCTATGTTGTTCGTTGTTGATATTATTCTTCTGGGGATGAAGGGAAAATATGCACTGTTGTCCACCTTTTTTTTTAACATCAATCCATCTCTTTGTTTTCTATCCGAATTGTGGTTTGTACCCAAATATTGCAGACTTTTCTTAGGGTAGAACCCTTTGGTATAATAATTGCTGCAATGCACACATACGTAAAGGATCCGCCAAATAACTTTTTTTTTTTTGAAAATGCTTTAAAAAAAACTACTGAATATTTTCTCAATTTTTTTTTTTATTTGAAAGTACATTCCTTCTGGTTAATAATGGAAAATAATTTCATTCAAATGGCTGCCTCGGCTGGCCATGCACTAGCCTACACCAGAAGATGCCGATTTTGGAAAAAAAAATCATCTTTTCAGATGAAGCTCATTTTGAGCTTGGCGGGTATGTCAAAAAGCAAAATTGTCGCATTTGGGGCACAGAAAACCCGCACGTATACATTGAAAAGCCGACGCACCCCAAACGAGTCACTGTTTGGTGCGGATTTTGGTCCAGAGGCATAATTGGGCCATTTTTCTTCGAAAATGAGCAAGGAGTGGCCGTTATAGTCAATGGCGATCGGGCCATGTTGAACGAATTTTTGTTCACAAAAATTGAAGAGGAGGATATTGGCAACATTTGGTTTCAACACAGCCGAAGCTACACACGATGTTTTGCGCCCTGTTTTTGAAGATCGCATTATCAGTCGCAGAGCTGATGTCGCTTGGCCACCTCGGAGCTGCGATTTGACACCGTTGGACTATTATTTGTGGGGTGCCGTCAAAGATAAGTGTTACGCCGACAAGCCACAGACAATTGACGCTTTAAAGGATACTATTCGTGAAGCCATTGATGAAATACAGCTGCACACAATCGATAATGTGCTTTAAAATTGGACCGATAGTGTAGGCTACTGCATGGCCAGCCGAGGCAGCCATTTGAATGAAATTATTTTGCATTATTAACTGGAAGGATTGTACTTTCAAATAAAAAAAGAAATTTGAGAAAATATTCATGAGTTTTTTTTTTAAAGCATTTTCAAAAAAAGAAAAAGTTTTTTGGCGGACCCTTGACATAATTGATCATTACAACTCTCCAGTCATGACTACGACTTAGCTTCTTATACCACTTATGTTGTTTGTGTTAATTTTATGCATTAGTGGCGGTATCTACAGTTTAAAGTCGACTCCAAACGACTGATTTTTGAGAAGTTTTTCATGGCAATTTCATTTACTCTCCGAGTTATTGACAAAAATCTAATGAGAGGAAAGTTTTCAACACAACAGAAATCAATTACCAACACAGTTATTTATAGTTCTCACTGGGCCTTGCTTGCAGTATTAATTCACATGCCATTTGTGAAATTAATTTTTGAAATTTTGCCCGTATTTTTTTTCCTTTCTTGTCACAATTATTTTTGTATGATCAACAAATATTAAATTAAACGAACCAAAAACTCTAAACAAACACCACATTTTGTGTTGTTAAATTACCACCCCCCATTCACTCACTCATTAACACTGGCTATGTCGTACTTGCTATGTTGGCTGTGACCAACACCAATGCAAAGTTTAGCCTGTAATTAAAAGAATAAAAAAACGAGTAAAAAGTACTCGCAATAATGAAAGAATTTCTTTCAAAGAAAAACTGCCTCTCTCTCTCTCTCTCTCTCTGTTTATTGTTTAACGCATTTGTTACTATTTTAAGAAGAAACGTCGTCATCTTCAGCAACATCTCAACTGAAATGTCTTTTTCAAAGGGGCATACAAGAAAATGTTGCCCGGGTTTTTTTTTTATGGGGTCCAGAGGACTTTAACGAACCAAGAAAACCAACAACAAAAAGAAAATAAAAAGAAGAGAAGAATCAAATGAAACTTTTTTAATTATAAAACGCCAAAACCAAATACGACAACAATACTTAAAGAAACAACAACAGCAGTTGTGGACATGGACAATAAAAGATTTACAAAATAAAAGAACAGAAACAACAACAACAAGGAATTGTAATAGAAAAATAAAGTTAAAGACGTTTTTCGCCATGAAGATTGCTACACTTATATGCTAGGCTAACAACTCAAGTGTAAAGAAGAATTGGAATTTAACGAGTGGAAACTACTCCAAGGAATCTTTATAATGTTAGCGAAAGGAATTGTTTAACAAGGCATAGCAATTCAATTAAGGGGACTCAATCCTTTTAAGGTGGTGGGTTATAGGTTTCAAAGTGTTTGAATGCGAGCATTCTGCAAGAAAAGAAGCAAATTAAGAGGCCTTAATCAATCCATCAAGACTCTGGCCTGATTAAGGGAATCGAATCCTTTTAAGATCCAGGGAGACCTTGGCCTGATTAAGCATTCCACAAGAAAATAGCAAATTAAGAGGCTTTAATCAATCCATCCAGGGAGACGCTGGCCTGATTAAAGGGATCGAATCCTTTTAAGATCCAGGGAGACCTTGGCCTGATTAAGGGAATCGAATCCTATTAAGATGGTGAGTTGTAGGCTCCAAATTGAGTTCGGATTGAGCAATCCAGATTCATATTCGCAAGAAAATGGAAAATTAAGAGTCCTCAGTTGCTTTTTGTATGATGCACCCAGGGACCTCGCCCAGGCCCACATGACTTGTCAGATGCAAAAATATCAACAACTAACATTTTAAAAGAGTTACGTAGCATTGCCACATCTTGAGAAACTGTACCAAAGCCCAATAAATTTTACCAGAGGGTGCTGTTTTCATGCAACGACAGATAGCCCACCATTCTTTCTTACTTACTTACTTAACCAGCCATTAATACATCCTTCTAGGCGTTTTTTGCGCTTCTACGTCAGTTAGTCATAACAATCGATGACAGGACTTCCTCGATCTGGTCCTTTCAACGCAAACAAGGTCGTCCTTTTCGCCGACTTTCGCAAATCTCCGCATCAAATAATCGTCTCACCGGAGCATCAGATTCCATTCGAACGACATGACCGAGCCAGCTTAGCCACTGGATATTAATACGCTGCACAACGTCCATGTCATTGAGGAGCTCAAACAGCTCACTATTGGATCGGATGCGGAAATCAAAGCCGAGAGAGGTCTCTGCTACTCAACTGCTACTCTATTGAGATCATAGTGGCACCTGTTGGCAAGAGTTATCCTGCGCTTAATCTCCAGACTGACATCATTTTTGGTGGTAACGGCAGAGCCAAGTTAAATAAATTCCTTGACTATATCGAAAGTATGGTTATCGGCCGTTATCTGAGATCCAATACGCCGCATGTTCCTACTTGTCGATAACATATATTTCGTTTTTCCCTCATTTACTGCCAGACCCATCTTAATAGCCCACCATTAGTGGATTCAATAGGGTGCCATAATGCTCAATCCCTAGCAAAAAGTAAATCAGTTTTCCTATCTCTCGCACACAAATGTATTTCGGTCACTTAAACACTTTGCCAATGATCTTATTTATAGGTAGATAGGTAGGTCGGAGTGGTAGCTTTGATACCAAAAACTCACTTGAGCACGCATAGCGGCCCATTGTAATGTCACAGGTGAACGTAGGCTCGGTATTGATCGAGTTCCACCAAACTAGGGAAGAAGTTGGTCAGCGCAAGGGCTGCATATTAAAAATAAGACAACCCTACGCTGGAAAGCCAGCCCGAAAGTTTGATAAACATAAAGCTATATCCTTGAAATCAATGGATGATAGCTCCGTCAAGCTGACAAGGATTGGAGAGCCAAATAACATATATCAGCACCTTGCAAGAGATGGGCATTGACAAAGAAAGTGGATAACAGTCTCATTTTCCTCAGCGGATCTACACCCACGGCAGAAGTCGTTAGATGGGAGCTGCAGTCTTCCCGCGTGTCTTCCTATAACACAATGACCTGTAAGCACGGCCACTGTGATCGAGATGACGTTACGATCAAGTCAGAGCAACTAGTTGGTGCGCCTTCTATTCATAGAGGGCCAGAGAAGTCTAGCGATGGAGCAGAACTTCTCATTGACACAGGATAGGTTGGCGTCCCGAAAGAATTTCCGCGCAATGGCCAACTTAACCGAGGTAAGTGGCATACCCAAGTCGATTGACAAAGATTTCGGAAGGAGTGCACCAGCTCTGCCGAGCTCTTCGACTCTGCAGTTCCTCGGAGTGTAACTGTGCCGGAGTGTAAACGCTCAGAAAGAAGGCCGAGACAGCGGCGATGCTCCCTAACGATCTTGGAGCTATTCATAACAGAGATCTTATAGCAGCCTGACTAGCAGAGAAGATTGAGATGCTGGTGCAGCATGGTAAAGCAACGTTGATGAGGATCCAATGCGCAGCCCGGTAGATGTCCATTACTTTCGCTTCAAACAGTAATCCGGGAGTCGGAGGGAAATGTTTACTTCCAGTTTCTGGGCATAAACATTATCTCCTAAAGGAACACTTGACTTGATCAAGTTTAAGCACATTTCAAACGAAATTTTAGACTCAGGTATTTTTCAGCGTGTTTATTTGACGTGTTTTCAATACATGTTTAAAAATCCTTTTCCGGCACTTTCTCCCATGCAAATGTATACGAAGTGTTACGCACAAATGCTTTATGGTTGTGCTTGCAACACTCGCTCGAAATTCGTGCATAATTTTTGTTTTTGAGCTCCATAATAAAATGATGTTTTTCGGCTATAAATTTCACTACCATTAGAATACCATGCACCACCACCTTCAAATCCTTTAAAAAATTGTTGTCCTTTGTGTTTCAGTAGTTGGTGCCATTGGCAGTGCCACTGCCACTGTTGCTTTTGCTTCTGTTGTTATTATTTTGCAATCATATTCCATATCCCGTACGTACTATATTGTATCTTTGTAGCCGCAAATATAAAAGGGAAATCACAAAATGCTAGGATTCGCCTGCACATTCATAAACATGGTCATGTATTTGGAAAGAAAATGAGAAGGAGTTTCTGCGTGTGTATTGGAAAATTTAATTTTTTTTTATTTTGAATTTATTTTTGAAAATGAAAATTTTGAATTTTATATGTATGAATCTCAAAGCGGTGGCACAATAATGGCTGCTGTTTGTTTGTGTGTATATGTGAATTCTATTGTATAACGGTATCCAACCATATGCCAATTACCGCGTTGTTTTGCAAAATTCAACATTCAGGGAATTTATGTTGTTCTGTATTAAACTCCTCTCTTTTCTCTCCACCATTCTTTCCATTATTCTGCACCAGTGGGTGTTGAACTCCTTCAATATTTTACACTTTATTAAAATGCTTGCGTATGAGTATGTAAAAGAGAGAGAGAGAGAGGGAAAAGGGAAAATATTCTTTCAATTTGTAGAGTCTCTCTATTTAAGTGCATACGATGTATACGACTATAAAGCCACATTGGGGCCATGTATAATGGCCGTATGTTTGTTTGTTGAACTTGCTTGCTTGTTTGTCTGCTTGGTTGTTGTCGTTGTTGGCTTGGGGAGCGTGAAATTGAAAATCCATAAATTCATGAAATTATTGTTGAGCACAAGCGTAATATTTTCATAGTTTTCACAGCAGCAGCGGGGGCAGCAACAGCAATAAAATTGCTGCAATTCATTAAAATTGCGAGAAAATTAATATTTTCAGTTACTTGTGAGGCAAATTTAATTTCACACAAGCTAAGAGAGGGTGGCACTGCCATGGTGTTTAAATAATTTAGCAATTGAAGTCTTTAAAATGGAAACAAAATATTGATGGCATTACGAAGTAATGGGAAATGCTTTGAATTTAGGTAGAGGGCCCTGACGCTTGACGCTGAGACGTTACGAAATGGACATACTAATTGTTGCATTTCGAAGCATAATGACATTTGCCTAGAAAGCGAAACTTAAGGTGCAGTTCGACGGTAAAGTTCCTTTAGCTCTATCCTGTTCGCAATCGAAAAAACCTCAAGTAAGACTTTTAGGCGTCCCCCAAAACGTGATTATTCGGATATAGGCGATCTAATGAAATACTACAAGCCTTTTCTCATTAACTAACCTAACCTAAATAGTGTTTATTGCTGGATCAAAGGCTCTAGATGCTCTGGCTTCATCACATAATAGTAGCAAACGTTTCAGTTAATGTGTCGCTGGAAAAAAGGCTTCAGATTCTCTGGCTTCATCACATAATAGTAGCAAACGTTTTAGTTAATGTGTCGCTAGAAAAAAAGGCTTCAGATTCTCTGGCTTCATCACATAATAGTAGCAAACGTTTTAGTTAATGTGTCGCTGGAAAAATTAAATTTCTTTGGATCGTAAAAGGCAAATGTAGGGTAAATCTAATAATAATGCTGGGCTTTAGTCATTCATAAAAATTTAATCAAAAACAGTCCTTTCTATAGATTGTCAAACGATTGGATCAAATGTATTGTAGATGCTGAAGTTTTTTTATCGAATATGAGTCGGATTCTTAAATCGAGTTTTGACTCCTTTTCTACACTGGAATGTATGCAATGAGTTAAGCATTATTGAACAGAGCATGAAAATAATAGGCCTGGTGATAGGTTTCTTGAGAACAGTTTGGAACAGTAGTACTTTCATTGGCTCACCATTACTATCAGCAGCAAAGAGGCTTTTATTAGGTTAGATGAGTACAACGTTTTGGAAAGGTATACAGGGAAGACATGCTAAAAATATTAAAATCGTTAGACGCCTAATGAAACCAATATTTCTAAAGCAAAGTTCGTCCGTATTTCGATTTGTTTTCCTTTGGAGTTGGACTTTCAATCAGACTAGGACTTCTACAGTCTAGGACACTTACACGAAGATATCGTTACAACAACACCTCATACCTTTATAAGTGTAGCAGATAGCTATGGTTTGATTTTGTTGAAGTACAGACTCTTGTTATTGCCAAGGATATCTGCTCTAAGGTTTGGGAATTTTGTAGGTGATGGGCTATTTCTGTTTGCATTCTCTCGAGCCTCTAATTATATTCGAAATTTTTATATTCGGTTTTTGATTTATTTTAGTTGAGTTCTTTCTTACTTACTTGATTGGTTATTACAAACAGATACCAGCAATTAAATGATTTTTCTCTACTCATAAGCACTCATAAAATTTTAAATATACTTGAGTCAACAATATTGAAATTTAACTATGTGCTCTGATCTATTCATACTCACTACAACGTTGATTTGTAAGTACATGTTACAATGAGTATGAGTACAAGGTTGACATCAAACTCATACCATTCGAAATATGTTTGATTCATAAGCCAGCCTACTCATTTAGATTCATAACTTTAGAAAAATACTTATAATACTTTTAAATGATTCGAGTGACTGGAATTATTCCCAAAAATTTACATTTTTAGTTGTTGTTGCATTTACAACAAATGAAAGAAGAAGACAGAGCAGCCAGCAGAGCAAACACACAACCTTCTAGTAAGTATTTTAGTGTTCGTACGCTACTCATACTTATTTTGTGATTCGTGTATATGTTGAGTTATGGAGAGTTGAAATCAATAACATTATACGTGTTGTTAAGTATGAATGATGCTGAGTACTTCAAACTTTGATTATGAGTAAAGGTTCCATAATATTAAAATAAGTATGAATGCGTACAAACAAGTATCAGAAATTATGAGTATGATTCGATTCTACTCATCTTTTTGAATACTCATTGTTGATCTCTGATTACAAACCCTTAGTCAGGATTACAGCCAAGTTTCTCACACAACTTATGTTGTGTGTGTTAATTTTAAACATGAGTGGTGGAATCTACAGTTTAAAGACGACTTGGAACGACAGATTTTTGGGAAACTTTTTATGACAATTTTTTGATTTGGATTTGAACCACAGCCTTACAGGGTGGCTGATATGTATTGCAACCAACTTCAGGTTGTTATCATTTGTAAACCGTTCGTCTGACAGCTGACAGATTTGTTCCAGTGACAGTTCATTTTATTATTTACAAGCTTATAAAAGCGCTTTGATCTATTGCATTCAGAAAAAAGTTATTCGTGATGGAATTCAAGCGTGATAGTGTGATTGCTTTATATTTGGCTGGAAAACCGCAGGTGGCTGTCGTTAGAGCCCTCCAGCATTTAAATGTGAATAAATCTTTTGTTTTTCGTACCATTGCTCGTTACCATGATACTGGCATTGTTGCATCGCGTCCAAAAAGTGGACGAAAAAAACGGTAACAACACCAGGAATGATCCGAAAAGTGAAGGACAGATTTGATCGAAATTCACGCCGCAGTGGTAGAAAAATTGCTCGTGAGCTGAACATATCGCGAGAACGGATGCAACACATATTGAAAAATGAGCTTGGACTAAAGCCATTGAAGTTCCAAAAAGTGCAAGAGCTCACCGATGGACAAAAGAAAAGTTAGACTGGAAAGAGGCAAGAAATTACTTCGCTTGTACGAAAGTGGCCAATTACCGAATTTGGTTTTCTCCGATGAGAAGCCATTCCAAATTGAGCAGTTTGTGAACAAACAAAATGATCGGGTTTACTTGCCAAACAGGTCAGCTGAAAATTTACAACTGCGATTGGCCACCAGAACTCAAGCACCGCCGATGGTAATGGTGTGGGCCGCCGTAACTGCCGATGGTCGCTCCCCGCTCGTATTCATCGACCGTGGGTTCAAAATAAATGCCGAATATTATCGGGAAAATGTCTTAAGGACAGTATTGAAGCCCTAAGCAGACAAACATTTCGGCCGCAGCCAACAACAGGACTCAGCACCACCGCACTCAGCACGCGTCAACCAAGAATGGCTTAAAAAGGCGGTGCCTCGCTTCATTTCTACCGCACAATGGCCACCAAAATCTCCGAATCTCAATCCGTTGGACTTTTGCGCCTGGGGCATTTTGGAGAGTAAGGTTATCACTAAAAAATACCAAAGTGTCGATCATCTCAAGGCGGCGCTTCGGCGGGAATGGGCCAAAATACCACAGAGCCACTTTCGTGCAGCCTGTGATGGCTTTGTCGGCCATTTGAAGGCCATAATTCGTACCAAAGGTGGGCAATTCGAACAAATATAAACTGATTCTAAAATTTGATGTTATTTCCAACATTTTTTTGCTTCTGAACAATAAAATTAAAAAAAAATTAAAAAAATATAGCGCTTTACTTTGTTGCATTATATATCAGCCACCCTGTATGTCTAATAAGCCAACACACTACCTACTAGGCAGGCGACTTCGCGACTTAACCTGACTATTTCGTATATTTTTTGAAATTTAATGAGCGAACAAAATTAAATTTATATTACAAATGCTTTAAATAAATAAAGAATGAATTGCTTGTTTTTCGATGAAGGATGGTGGGGTGTATACCCTCATTATGAGTTTTTAATAAAGGGTGTTTTTTATAGAGGTATAGAACTTTAAGTTGCAATAAAACAACGATGGATTTTTCGATTGACATGAATTTTATTTATCCGAAAGATAATCTTGTGGCATTACATTTTAAATATGATTTCTGGCATATGACCGCCACGGCTGGCGCGGATGTAGTCCAATCTGGACGTCCAATTTTCGATGACTTTTTCCAACATTTGTGGCCGTATATCGGCAATAATACGGTGAATGTTGTCTTGGTCAAGCGTTTGTGGCTTTACCGCCTAGACCAATGACTTTACATAGCCCCACAGAAAGTAGTCTAGCGGTGTTAAATCACAAGATCTTGGAGGCGAATTCACAGGTCCAAAACGTGAAATTAGGCGGTCACCAAACGTGTCTTTCAATAAATCTATTGTGGCACGAGCTGTGTGACATGTTGCTCCGTCTTGTTGAAACCACATCTCCTGGACATCATGGTTATTCAATTCAGGAATGAAAAAGTTTGTAATCATGGCTCTGTACCGATCACCATTGACTGTAACGTTCTGGCCACCATCGTTTTTGAAAAAGTACGGACCAATGATTCCACCAGCCCATAAAGCGCACCAAACAGTCAGTTTTTCTGGATGTAACGGTGTTTCCACATACACTTGAGGATTACCTTCACTCCAAATGCGGCAGTTTTGTTCGTTGACGTAGCCATTCAACCAGAAGTGCGCTTCATCGCTAAATAAAATTCGCTTATGAAAATCGGGAACAACGATAATCTCGTTTTACTTGATGATCGTTTGGTGCGAAAGCGTTTCATGGTTAATCGAATTAACTGCTCTGATGGACGATTTTGTCGTTTTCCGCACAGAACCATTATTTTCGAAATAAAATTGCACTATTTGCAAGCGTTGTTCAGGCGTGAGTCTATTCATGATGAATTGCCAAACCAAACTGAGAATAAATCACTTGACAGCTGTTAAATCGGTCGCCATCTTGAAAACTAATGCCAACTTAAAGTTCTATACCTCTATAAAAAACACCCTTTATTATTACGTATGTATCCATTATTAATATTTCTTAAAATGTTCGTCTATTTTTTTTTTTTCTAATTTCAGGTAAAAGTTTTACGCTGAGCATAATATTATCAACAAATCCAATACAGGTTGCCACTTACAATAAAGCAATTAAAGTGACAGTGGATGGTCCCCGTGAGCCACGTTCAAAGATACGACATCCTGGTTTTCATCCGTTTGCCTTTGGGCCTCAACGTTTTGGTCCTGATCCTCTTATGGGCGGTTTACCGTTTAAATTACCTGGTAAGTATGTTAAAACACAACATAAAGAGACTAAAATATTCGACAAAAAAAAAACAAAAAGGGAAATGAAAAAGGGAAATCGAAAAAAGTGCTCGCATTAATTCCCCCATGGCAACAAACAGTATTAAACTTGTAACTGTTGCTGTTGTATGTATGTATAGTAGATGCATAAAACCTTATGGATTCTTTTTTGTGCTGCATTGGGTTTTTATTTTTAAATCCTCAAGCATTTGTTACACAGCGAACAACATTCATCATACGACTCATCATTATTATCAGCAGCAGTAGCAGCAACAGCAGCAGTAGCATCATTGTTGCCGTATAAGTTTGTTGTAAATTTTACATGATTTTTGTGAGAGATGAGTGTTGTTGCTGTTGCTGTTGTTGTCTTTTATAATCGCCATTATCATATTGTATTGTTATTGTTATTGTTGTTGTTCTTGTTTTTATTGTTGCTGTGGCATTATAGCCATTTTTATGATTGCCATGATTGAGATTTTACATGCCAATCAATTTCAATCAAAAAATCCGTTGACGTATCATGACAGCATTTACAACAAAAACAAACAATGATTGTTGCCAGTTGTTGCAGAACGTATAAAAAAAAGAAAACGAAAAGGAGTGGCAGCAACATCATAAGAGTGAGGGATAAAGAAAATTCTTTTATTGCGGCTTTTGGTTTGATTACCGATTTTTATTTTCGGATTATTTTTTCATGTGATTTTCAATTTAACCCGAGCGAGTTGATTTAAAAATAAAATTTTTTTATTTTTTTTTTGCTTTTCGTTGTGGAGACAGTGTATTAAAGAAGAATTTATAATAAAGAGGGAAAACATCGTATTGCTTATGGAGTTAAATTGTATCTTTAAGGCCTTTCAAGGTTTGAATTTCTTTTTAAGGTTATGTTACGTACTTAATGTCAGATTTGTTAAAGTGTTCATCTATATCGAGAATAACTCCACTTCTTTTGAAATCGGAGGTAAAAAACATTGCTTAGGTTCCTAAGAATATTCGCAAAACCGTCATGCTGTACTACTCTTCAACTGCTCTTCTTTCTTACTTACTTAATTGGCCATTAACAACCCGTTTAACGGAGTTCGGCCTGTCGTAACACATTCTTCCAGGCTTCTTGCGCAGTTGGTCACAGCAATCGATGACCGGGCTACCTCGATTTGGTCATTCCAACGCAAACAAGGTCATCCTCTTCGCCGACTTTCGCAGATCCGCGCATTAAATACCCGTTTCGTCGGAGCATACTCCACCATTCGAACGACATGACCGAGCCAGCGCAGCCGCTGGATATTAATACGTTGCACAACGCCTATGTCGTTGAGAAGCTCATACAGCTCATACTGTTGGATCGGATGCGGAAATCATCACCAACTCACACTGGACCGAAGATCTTGCGTAGGACTTTTTTCTCCAATACTCTCTAGGCTACCGCTTCAGTGCCTAATAATGTCTGTGCCTCTGGTCCATAAAGAAGCTTGGGGTAGATAAGACGCTCATAAGGTATTAGTTTTGTCGTACGAGAGAGGTCTCTGCAACTCAATTGTCTATTGAGACCATAGTAGCATCTGTTAGCATGAGTTATCCGCTTGATCTCCAGACTGACATAAATTTTGGTGGTAACGTCGGAGCCAAGATAAATTCCTTGACTATCTCGAAAGTATAGTTATCGGCGGCAATCTAAGATCCAATACGCTGCATGTCTATACTTGTCGATAACATATACTTTGTTTTGCCCTTATTTGCTGCCAGATCCGTCTTAATAGCTTATCTTAACGGATTCAATTCGTAGTAAAACAGTGAATCAGTTTTCCTGTATCTCTAGCACAGAAATGTATTTCGGTCACTTAAACGCTTTGCCAACGATCTTATTTATATAGACTCTGATAAATACTGAGTACTAACATTATCTTTCACTAACCTTTGCTTTGAACTATTGAACTTATTGTTCTGAAATCCATTGATTCAGTTCTTTTCAGACAGCGGCATCAGATCCATTAAAGTTTTGATCGACATTCTAGCGCAGTAGCCAATTGAGTACAAATCTCAGTTTAAAACAATTACAGTGATAAGTTTGGCCCAAAGGTGGTTGGCTATCTCTACTTAAAAAACTTTTTAAATCTTATTCGGACATGGGTGTCAAGAGGACTATCGTTGCTTAGGGAGTCTAAGGAAGGAATGTAAGTCAGCTTCCGGCAGCTACTGGACAAGCTTAACCACAAAACTAGACACTATTTTTCATATAACATTTCCCTAACTCGCAGAGAACAGGGATTAAAGTGCATTGAGGATCCGTAATGCAATCTGTAATTGCAAACTGATTAAGACCCAAAACGTTTTCACGGCTTGATGACTTCTACAGGATGTGCTAGTTATTACACTTATTCGTTGACAGTCAGGCTGCCCTATAGGCCATTGACTCGATCGCGTGTGAATCATGAATTGTTCGTGAGCGCAAAGAGGACCATTGGACCATATGCTGGGTTTTGGGACATAGCGTTATACTCGGTAATGGGACGGTGCATGCTCTCGCTAGATTTGGTTCACTTTCCGAGGGCGACCTGATAGTTTGTACTGATTCCCTAATATGCCTCTTCTATGGCCTTATCACTGGAAGGGTAAGGGAGGAAGAGCAGAGGTGTTGGAGGGATGAATCGAAATGTTATGTTTCTAGGAATCTAATACTCTACAAGATGCTCATCCTCCCCGTGCTTCTTTATAGCGCAGATGTGCTATTAAGCACTGATGCAGCAACCTTGAGAGTATTCGAGGGAAAAGTCCTACGCTATATCTTCGGTCCAGTGCGAGCTGGCAAAGATATCCGCATTTGATCCAAAAGTGAGCTGTACGAGCACCTCAACGACAAAGACGTTGTGCAGCGTATTAGCATTTAGCGGCTGAGTTGACTCGGTCATGTCGTTCGAATGGAGGAGGATGCTCCGGCGAGACGGGTGTTTAAGGCGGGGCGAAGAGGCGGACCTTTTTTGAGTTGGAAGTACCAGATTATGGAAGCTTTGCCATTGATTGGTGTGACCAAATGGTGTAGGCGCGCAAGAAGTAGAGGCCCCTGGAAGGATGTGTTACTGCAGGCCGAAATCCGTTAACAGGGTTGTTAATGGCCAATTCAGTAAGTAAGAAAGAAAGTAGGAACCTATGGCCTGCTATAGACAGTGAGATAACAGGTTTACTGCTGGGCTTAGATAAGGCCAGCCTGAAGTTATTTATTGGTTTCACTACGAGGTACTACGAGATTGTATAGCTGACAAGGATCTGGAACTGATCCCAGCTGGTATATTGTAGTGTATGTTACTATGAGGAGGTGTTGGAAACTATCGAACACCTATTCTGCCACCTATCCCTTATTGGGTTCAGGTTAAGGACCCTGGGTAGGGGCTTCTGCGAAGGTTGGGACTCTCTGTTGAGAGCCGACAGTAGGGTTCTCCATAGAATTATAAATAGGTTGAACTAGGGCATCAAAGCTGAAGTCCTGCTCTCTTGTGTGTTTGTGATCCGTCTTTTTTCCTTCGTCTCTTATAACCTCACAATCTTATCTCTTCTCTTTTTCCAATTTCCCTATCTTCTTCACTATCCTCTCTCTCTCTCTTCTATAACGAATTAACAATGTATCATTTTGACCTCTGGGTATTGTACTTGTCCCAATGACAAGTACACGTCCTCAAACCTAACTTAACCTAGACCTTTTTCAAATCAATAAGTAAACGATTGCATGTAAAGCTATCTGTCGACGAGTTCAAAATTATGGAACAATTTAGAAGAATATTTCTTTTGTAATTTGGATTTGTATTGTATCCTGCATAGAGCCAATGATTCCACCTTAGATTTACATACGTACGTACATAATTGGTCGTTACAACGCTTTAGTCAGGATTATGACCAAGCTTCTCACACCAATTATGTTGCAAGTGTTAATTTTATACATGAGTGGCGGGACCTACAGTTTAAAGTAGCTACAGTTTAAAGTCGACTCCGAACGACAGATTTTTGAGAAACTTTTCTTAGCAAATTTTATTGACTCTGAGAGTTTTTGCCAGAATCTGTTGAGAGGAAGTCGCCGAAGAAATATTTTTTGGCCATATTTCGTTTTGCTGGAGATGTCTGACCTGGAGTTTGAATCATGGCCTTACATCTAATAAGCCAGCATACTACCTACTAGACTACGGCGACAACAATCTTGAATTTGGAAAAGAAAAGTTGATAACGAACATCTTTTCTAAGAGTGCCACAAGAGTTTTAATAGCCTTCGTTGGAAACCACTAATGGTGGTTTAGACTAGCAACGCAAGCAGGGGTCAAGTTTTATTTTCACTTCATAATCATATGTCAGCGATAATGATCTCCACAGCTGTCATTTGTGAAACAGGTGCTCCGTACTCCCAAATATATTTTAAAGCAGTTCATGTAACACATGTGCTGCATGCCTTATTTATCAAATAATATTTAAAATTTATTGCTTTACTTGGAATATTTAAAAACTTTCAATATGACACCCTTTTGGAAATGATTTTCAATACTTTTCTCTTGGTAAACCTGATGACAGCAACTGCAACAGGAATATTTTATTTCATTATTTAACTTCACGCCCTATTTTATAATTTAATTTCGTTTTTGTTTTCTGTTCTTTGGTTATAATTTTGAAATGACAAAGACATTCGTTGTGTTTTAAATAAAAAAAAAAATATGAAGTCAAAATATGCTAAAACGTCTAAACACCCCTTTTACTAAACTTCTGCTCAGCAGCTTTGCTGAGAAGTTAATTTTTTTAACAGTTTTTGCTATAAAACATTGAACCCGTTTGAGAAATGCCATGTGATGCCTTGAAACGTTTAAAAAGCAAAGCAACAGCTATTGTTACGATAACATTTGAAAGGACACAAAAAGCGATAACAAATAACAACAGTAATCGTTATAACAGCAGCAGCAACCCCAAATAGTATGCTACAGTTTTTTTTTGTGTTTTGCCTTGTTAAACAGCAGCGAAAACAAATTCATGGAAATTATTGCTCGTGTTCACAACTTGGTCTCTTATATACACACACACATTTACTTAAACGCATTTAAATATAACAGGATATTAAGCATATTTTCTTATTGTTGTTGTTGTTGTTAACGTCATCATCATCATCATCTCGTCATCACGATGTCGTGGTACTTTAACACGCGCTTGTCTTTTCAACGTTTTTATGCCACCAGTTCCAGCTAACCAACCCTTCATTATCAATTTCTTTGACTGAAAAACTGAAACGTTTTTATTCCAAAAAATATTTTTCTCTTTGCTATTGTTTTTGTTATTGTAATGGCAGTAATAGTTGTTGTTCTTTTGCGTTCAATCCAATTTTCAAACAATACTTCAAGTCACATTGTCTTTTGAAACAAATTTCGTTTCTTCGTTTTTTTTTTAATGTAAGCATCATTGGCACCCCTGTCTGCTTGCCTTCCTTCCATATGGTGGATCTTGTGTTTTCTTGAGCAGCATTTAAAGGATTAAATTTTTTTTAATGGATTTTAAACTTTTCGTGCTTTAAACATAACTGAGGGCGTAGGCAGCAGAGTATTTAAGAACGTTTTTCCAAGTTTTTATTGTGAGTCTTGAACTTCATTGTTGTTTTAATTGTTTTATACGGATTTTGTGTGTGCCACAGAATACAACGCTAAGGAATTTGATGGTATTCTTGCAGTCAAAGAAATTTCAGAGGCCTGAACCTCAACGTAATCTGACGAACTCAAATCCTTAATTTTCTGATAGCTGGGAACGAATGATGCTTTCCTATCCTTCTACAGTATAAGGAAGCTATGAACATATCTAATAAATACGTGTCCAGAAGCCTATCTCTGGAGCATATATAACCACCTGAAAATAGGAAATAGAGGTTTCCATTCCATTTGTAAGAGGTAGTGTATCTTAGTAGAGTTGCAGATAAATCCGAGCAAAAACACAGCAGTTGACACTTCCTAAATGGAAGAATAATCGACTCCTGAGTGAGGTACTTATTTACTTACTTACTTAACTGGCCATTAACAACCCGATTAACGGATTTCGGCCTGCTTTAACACATCCTACCACCATCCACATCTAGGCGCCTCTGCTTCTTGCGCTCCTAAGCCACATGGTCACACCAATCAATGACAGGGCTTCCCCGATCTAGTACATCCAACTCAAAAACGGTCCACCTCTTCGCCGACTTCTGCAAATCTTCTCATTAAATAATCGTCACGCCGTAGCATTCTCCTCTATTCAAATGACATGGCCTAGCCAGCGCAGCCGCTGGTTGTTAATACGCTGCACAACATTCATATCGTTGAGGAGCTCATACAGCTCACTGTTGGAGCGTATGCGGAAATTATCGCCAGCTCGCACTGGATCGAATATCTTGCGTAGGACTTTGCTTTCAAATAGTCTCAAGGCTACTGCATCAGTGCTTAATAGTGTCCATGTCTCTGCGCCATAAAGAACCACAGGGAGGACGAACGTCTTGTAGAGTATGGAATGGTACTAGACAGTAAGCTGAAGTCGATGTAGTCTAGTAGGTAGTCTATTGGCTTATTAGACGTCAGGCCGAAATATAAAAAAAATATTTCTTTCGGCGACTTCCGCTCAGCAGTCTTCTGCCAAAAATTCTGCGTGTAAAATAAAATTACCATGAAAAGTTTTTCAGAAATCTGTCGTTCGAAACTGGTCTTGCCAATCATGGATAAAATTAACACATGCGTGGGTGGTATGAGAAGGAGGTTGTAATCCTGACTAAAGGTTTGTAATGACCAATTAAGAAAGTAAGTAAGTATGTTAGCATTTCAAGGAAACGCAAGGACTTTATGCGGAAGGTTATCATTGAAATTTTTAGCGTGCAACCCAAGAGTTATGTTCATAGTTGTCAGGTCAATTGTGCCTTTTGGGATTATTATTTGAGCAGGCAGAATGAATTTGAAAATGGCTTATATGCTCATATTGATACAGGAACTGATATGAGATGGTATAAACGAGGCAATGAAAATTAATCATGAGAACACATATGTCCTTGGAACCTGTACGTTAGTAATGCATTTCAGTGGGAAACATCTGTATGCGTGTCAAGTACTAGGCAACAATTTGTCAGAGCAATAGGTTTGGGAGAGCCATTATATGTCATGAAAGATTTTTCAAAAATGTGTGGTTCGAGTCGACTTTACACTGTAAGTTCCAACACTCACTAAAAAATTAACACTCACAACACTCAGTCTTGTGTGAAGACGGGGTGTGGTTTGAAGATCTCGGTTACAAAGTCCTGTCGAATAATTGTCTAGTAATTGTTATTGTTTATGCAAAGGGTGTAAACAGAGGAATAACAAAAAAAGCAATTGTTGTTGTTTACATCAAGTTGTGAACAGTGGCACACAGAATTGTGCAAATAATAAAGTATTTTAATTAAAGCTAAACTCAGATTTATTTTTATTTTATTTGCAATCTACGAGCTTATATTTTAAAAGTTGTAAAAAGGTAAAAATGTAGGAATATCATCTTCTGGCCAGCTTTTACGACCATATAGAGTTTGGGCTCAATAAAGTTAGGTTGAGTAATTAATTTGACTGCAATCGTACCGATATTGTCTGTATTCTAAAATTAGTTTAGTGAGCTTCCGTTTTCTCAAATTGGTCCACAATAGACTCGTACTTTATCCTCCAAAGCTTCTTTCATTCATCAATTGATTAAAATTGTCTTCATTTCTCTACGTGTATTACAATAACAGGCTCGCATTAACACTTCTCCCACGATTCTCTAAGCCTTTCAAAGTCTGCCGTTTATATACGAAATTACAGTCGTCGTCTTTATTGTCTTGAGTTGTTGTTTTAAGTGATTGTGACAATTTCGTTGATGAGCAAAGAAGCGTTTTTAATGGAAAGGTGGTTGGTTGGTTGGTTGGTTTTTCATTTCATCCTGGTATTGTTTGGTGTTAATCTCTCTCTTTGGCTGTCATTTCATTCTGTCTGTCAGTCTGTCTGTATGTTTATTTTGAAAATTTCTAATAATTATTATAATAATAACGATAATGATGATGATGACAATGACAATTATGTTAATGCCATTCATGTTATTGTTTAAATATATGTACGTGGAGGATACATAGTTGTCATATATTTGTATAAAACAATGTGTGTGTGTGCCTTGTTAAGAAAAGTTTCTGAAAAAGTTTTGTTTTTGAGAAAATTTGGTTTAATAGTTTAAAAAGTCAAAGTTCATACCGTATAACTATCGATTTATTTTGTTGCTTTAAATGAAACTCTTCTCGAAGACATATTGAAAGGCTTTAAATTTGCATAATAAGCCGGAGACTCTCTATCGCAGTATAACTGCTGTTGTAATAATAAAAATCATAACATTAATGTTATTATTATACAGGAGTGTAAGCCTTCTCCTTGTCGCAAATATGAATCTTGCAAACGTAGTCTGTGAACGACTGAAACCACTCGGCAAAGCACTGATTGTTAGCAGTACAGCTTTGGAGCTGGAAGGTTCGTCATCTGCCATATGTTTGTGATTTTGCTACAATAACTGAAGTCGTCGTAGCCAGTCTTGTGTGAAGACCGTTACAAAGATCTGTCGGACAATTGACTAGTAATTGTTATTTGGCCAATTCACACGACTATGTATCGTGTATGTTGTATTGAATACACTTTTTGTTTGTGAACGCTCAATGTTATGCTGTATTGTGTATTTCGTATTCCAAACGTCAAAAACGGTAAGAAGAAGAAGGCCAGTATTCATAATTTGATTTTCAAGCAACAAAATGAAAAATATTACGAAAAAAAGTAAATTAATTAATTATCTGTGTGAACAATTATAATTTTGAAATGTTAATTTTTGACTCAAGTTACATAGAAAATATTTTGTATTTTTATTCTTCTGCTTGATTACTAGCATTTACATAAACTGATAGCACGAAACCAATACAACTTCCAAAAACGTGTGAAAAAATGTTTATAAGTGTATCGGATTTTTATGTGAAAATTATCAACAACAAGCATACACTGTTGTATATTCGTCCAACAATACAATGAATACAACGATACAAGGACTTGTGTGAATTGCCCAATTGTTTATGCAAAGGGTATAAGCAGAGGAAAGCAATTGTTGTTGTTTACATCAAGTTGTGAACAGAGACACACAGAATTGTGTGAACAACAAAGAATTTAATTAAAACTAAACACAAATTTATTTTTATTCGCAATCTACGAGCTCATATTTTAAACATTTTTAAAAGGTAAAAACGTAACAATTGGACGTCAGACCGCTGTTCGAACTCCAGCCTATACATTGCGAAATATCGAAAAAATAGTTCTTAGCAGTCTTTAGGCAAAAACTCTGGGGACAATAAAATTGTAATCAAAAGTTTCCCAAAAATTTGTCATGCGGTGGTGTGAGATGTTATTTATTATTATAATGAATGTTTTTCTGATGCAACAAGATCAATTATCTTATAAATTACAGCACCAGTTTGTTTATTATAAAGAGAGTCAGGTTTTTTTGTTGTTATAATTTTATGTAAAAAAAAATTTTTGAGCTTCATATAGTCATCAGTCATGGCCAACTGATCTCGTTATTTCTGCAAAGGCAATGTAATGTGATGTTTAACAACTTCTGGAGCACCGTCAAAGTATGTAGGAGCTTCTCTGAAACTTCTTATACCCTGCGAGCACTCAGAGATGGGAAACTCTTCAACTCGGCCGTGGCTAGAATACTATGGTGCGAGTGTATCCAAATGCCACTATCATTTACAAAAATCTCCAGTTGCATGCGTTCGCAGACGAAATCGATATTGTTGGGTTATAAAGCGAGATGTTATTGTTGCCTTTAGTGGTATGGAACTGAAGTCCATCTGGCAGTATATGGTGATAAACCGAAGTATAAATTGTAAACAAGTAGTGCCTATGGCTTATCGGATCCCAGGTTACGGTCGACAATTATACTTTCATGGTTACAAAGAAAATATTTATCTTGACATCTCCAGCGAAAACTATGTCAGTCTGGACATCAAGTGTAGAATTACTTTTGCCTACGAGTGATATTATAACCTTAATAGGCAATTGAATAGCAGAGATTCATCCTGAGCTTATCCTCTTCGTGCTACTCTCTCACATGCAACTTGATAAATAAAGCAAAACATGAAAGGCTTTTAGGTGCCACAGAAGAGATTAAAATCAAAAATGTTTTCAAATTATCGAAATCCCGATCTGCTGTCGATTAAAGAGAATTTAAAAAATAATGAATAAAGCCGATGGTGATAGAACAAGTGAAATGTATAACGTACTTATTTTCCGTAACACTTACTTTGTTAATTGTTTACTACAACCTTTTAGTCAGGATTACAACCAAGCTTCTTACACCACATATGCTGTGAGTGTTAATTTTATCCATGAATGGCGGGACATACAGTTCAAATTGGCTTCGAACGCCAGATTTTTGAGAAACTCTTCATGACAATTTTATTTACGCTCACAGAGTTTTTGCGAGAAGACTACTAAGAAGTATTTTTTCATATTTGGCTACGTTTGTGTTGGAATATGAACCACGGCCTGACGTCTAATAATCCAACACACTACCTACTAGATTACGACGACTTCAGTTATTGCATCAAAATCACAAATATATGGTAAATGACGGACCTTAAAAGCGGCGGAACCCACAGTTTAAAGTCAACACCGTACGACAGATTTTTGAGAAAGTTTTCATGGCAAATTTTATTTCACTCTCAGAGTTTTTGTCAGAAGACTATTGCGAGGATGGCGCCTAAAGAAATCTTTTTCCAGATTTCATTTTGTTTCAGATGGGCTCTCGCCTATTAAGGCACTCAGTACCTATTGCGACTTAGGACTTTCCATAATAGGCCTTTATAATTCGCTAATCCATGCGGTTTAGATAAATATTTTCCTTTTTTAATATCCTTTATTTGCCATAAAAACTTAAGAAACTTTCTTTTTTTTTTCTATTAAAATTTTCTTTGAAATTTCCTGTCATTTGTCGTAAAATGGTAAAAAGTCCTTCCAAAAAAAAATTTATTTGGCCACATAAAGTAGTTTTTAAAATAGTTTTTCCATTTAAATGTTCTCTCTCTCTCTCTCTCTCTTTACGAGAAAAAAAAGAGAAAAATAGAAAAACAATATGGAAAAACTTAAGTTGACATTACGAAACAGTATTCCAACTGAAAATTGTAAGAGACTTTGTATAGTTTTTTTAGTTTTTTTTTCTGGTACCCACAATCTAAATGAATTAAAAATCTTGTGTAGACTGTCTTACATTTACATGCAGACCTTAAAAAACGTTACACAAAAGGAACGGGTAGCAGGACGAAGAAACTATTTTGCAAAACAACTTTTGACAAACGCCAAAATCTAATGTAAAGGGGAACAGGAAGCAGAAACATATTCTCCAGGCAGAATTTATTTTATTATTCCGAATAGTTACTCTAGAGAGGAGAGAGTAAGCGGGTTGGTGAGACACAAACAAGAAATTACATTATAAACGTAGTTTTTTATTTCCTTTTCAACTTAACTTTTATATCTATTCCTCGTTTCTTTTTTTTTTTTGTGTCAAAAACTCATTCTAAGTTGAGCTGAAGTTTTGAAAAACCTTTTTAGTCTTGACTGAAAAAGTAGTCGCACACAGTTAATGCCAGTTTTACTCGTGCTGTTCACATTGGCAGAATAGTTGCTGTTGATGCAGTGTCACCACTGAAACTCCTTTTTTTCTGTTTTTTTTTTTGTTGCTGGATAACGTCACGGGAAGATACAAATTTTTGACAATGATTAAAAGAAACACAAAGTAGTACCTCCAGAAAGAGTATCTTATTTGAGTAATGACATCAACTTCTTCATTTCGTACATTTTTTTTGATACTTTGAAAGGCACATATGACACAAGCTATGTGGGTCAATTGTTAAGTATTTGCCAACATGGATAGGGCTAACATACTTTGCTTAAGAATGTTTAAAGCGAAACTAACTTTTGGACTATAATTGGTGTGTAAGATATTATTACGTTTTGACCTTTTAAAAACGTTTAAAATCTGTGCTCGTAGATTGCAAATAATATAAAATTTTTTATTAAAATTCTTTATTATTCGCACAATTCTGTGTGTCATTGCTCACAACTTGATGTAAACAACAATTGCTTTTCTTTGTTATTCCTTTGTTTACACCCTTTGCATAAACAATAACAATTACTGGACAATTATTCGACAGATCTTTGTAAAGGAGATCTTCAAACCACGATTACTCTCTTCAAATACACCGCATTTTCACACAAGACTGACTGAACTTCACTCTCTCCGTCGCCTGCTTTGCCTTGCCTTTTATATGGCAAAGTAAACAGTCTGATATATGTTCTTGAAGGAGAATGTACGTGACTTCATACACACATACATAATTGGTCATTTCAACCCTTTAAAGTCGACTCCAAACTCAGATTTTTTGAGAAACTTTTCATGGCAATTATATTTACTCTCAGAGTTTTTGCCAGCAGATTGCTGAGAAAAAGTCGCCGAAGAAATATTTTTTCATATTTCGTTTAGTTCGTGATGTCTGACTTGGGGTTTGAACCAAGGCCTCACATCTAATAAGCCAACACACTACCTACTAGACTATGACTTTTCATTCATTCATGATTTCTAAGTGTTGAGTTTTCATACTTCTGTTGGTGTAACCTCCATCAAGCAATTGCTATAAATTGCAAGTAAGATTCCAAGTCGTTTAATTGCTATCTTCTACAGATTCTTTCCAGTTTTAATGCTCCTGGCAGCAACAGTCAGCTTTTTCTTAATGTACGGTAGAATATCCTTCGCTTTAATCGCATGTTTATAACGCGATAACGCTATCGCTGGGGGCCTTACTATATTTTCTCATTTGTTTTGGTTAATAAAAAAATATGATGCTTTTGGTGGCAATTATTGCCGTTGACATCTTTTCTAAGTTCCTTCCACATTGTGGGTTGAACATTTCTGTGGCCTTTGTTCGATTCAAGTCCTTGCAATTGTATGTTTATTGACTATGCCAAGACCAAACTCTGCGCTTTATAACGGCGAATTTCTTAAAATATTTCATAAGTAATTGGCGAAAGTAGCGAATAAGTTTCGAAACTAAGGGCAAAGGAAAAAGAAACATCCTTGAACTTGCAAGTATTACTTATTTACTTACTTCATTGGTCATTACAACCATTTAGTTTGGTTTACAACCTAGCTTCTTACTCCACCTATGTTGTATGTGTTAATTTTATCCACGAGTACCAGGACCTACAGTTTAAATTCCACTCCGAACGACAGATTTTTAAGAAACTTTTCATGACAATTTTATTCTACTCTCAGGGTTTTTTTTGCCAAAAATCTGCTGGGAGGAAGTTACCTAAGACATATTTTTTCATATTTCGTTTTGTTGGAGATGTCTTAGCCAAGGTTGGACCCAGGCCACACGTCTAATAAGCCAATACACGACGTACAAGACTACGGCGACATATGGCAAGTATTAAAATGTAGAGAAATCGATCTGTCGTATGAATCCTTTCATTTATAAGAAATTCGGCTGCTTAAAGTACAGACAAAAGAGTGACATACGCTATTGTATAACCCTTAGCCTTTCCCTCCTTTTAACTAAAAATATGTCAAGGCAACATAATTTTCTTTAATTAGTAATTATCACACAGTTACTTATCAATTAAGGCACTCATTTACAGGAAAAAAAAAGGAAAGAAAAAATATTATTGCTACACACGTACATATTCTTAAAAGGCACACATGCTTTTGAAAAAGGAAGCCAAGGAGAAAGATAGAGGGAAAGGGAAAAAGCAAATACGAAGGAGTAGGAGTATGTCTAAGAAGCATAAGTGTGGAAAATGTTTAACATCCGCAACGGAAATCCTTTTTTCTACTTTCATACACATACGGAGTGGGAAAGAGAGAAGGAGTGAGAGAGGGAGATTATTGTGTGTGTATAAGCAACTATTTGTACACTTTATATAAACATTTGTTGATATAAGTATGTAGGTGTGTATATGTATGTGTATGTGTATGCGTATGTGTGTTAATGCTAAATAAAATTAAAATCTACAAAATTTCATGTAAAAAACTGTGTATAATAGAGGGTACGAATATGTATGTATGCATGTGTTTGAGTAGAGATATGGCATATATGTATATGTATACATGTATGTGTGTAAGAAAGTAAGTACAAAAGTTTCTTTTACATTTTTAAGTGAAAATTGTATTAAAATTTTCTGCTTGATGTAATATTTGTCAAAAAAAAAGAGGAAAAAAACAACAAAAAATATGGAAAAAGTTAAAAAACGGATACACTTATGCTCTCATTTATAATTATAAGTGCGGGTGTGATGAAAAATACATATGTGTGTGTGTGTGCCTGCGTATGTGTTAATATTTTTTAATGAATTTTTAACTTGAATTAATTTATGCACAGAAAGCCAAGGCAAAGAAAGCAGGCATTAAAAAGCAAACTTTTCCATTTTAAGTGAAAAATGAAGATGAAAAACCCCTTTTTTTCTGTTGCTTTTGTTGTTTTTATTGTGTGCTGTCATCATGTCATAAGCAAAGAAACGTTGAAAAAAATTCACTATAAAACAGTATGATACGTGAATTACTGCTGACATACAGCGTGTTACTCAAACGCATCATCATCATCATCCTCATCAGCAGCTCATCTTTGAAAAACATGATGAAACACACGCTGCAATATTAAACAAAATGAGCTCTCAAGTAAATGTAAAGGGTCCGCCAAATATCTTTTTTTTGAAAATGCTTTAAAAAACTACTGAATATTTTCTCAAAATTCTTTTTTTCTTTGAAAGTACAATTCTTCCGATTAATAATGGAAAATAATTTCATTCAAATGGCTGCCTCGGCTGGCCATGCAGTAGCCTACACGATCAGTCCAATTTTTAAGCACATTATCGATTGTATGCGGCTGTATTTCACCAATGGCTTCACGAATATTGTCCTTTAAAGCGTCAATTGTCTCTGGCTTGTCGGCGTAACGCTTATCTTTGACGGCACCCCACAAATAATAGTCCAACGGTGTCAAATCGCAGCTCCGAGGTGGCCAAACGACATCAGCTCTGCGGCTGATAATGCGATCTTCAAAAACAGGGCACAAAGCATCGAGTGTAGCTTCGGCTGTCTGGCACGTACCGCCGTCCTGTTGAAACCAAATGTTGCCAATATCCTCCTCTTCAATTTTTGGTTCGATAACGATCGCCATTGACTGTAACGGCCACTCCTTGCTCATTTTCGAAGAAAAATGGCCCAATTATGCATCTGGACCAAAATCCGCACCAAACAGTGACTCGTTTTGGGTGCGTCGGCTTTTCAATGTATGTGTGCGGGTTTTCTGTGCCCCAAATGTGACAATTTTGCTCGTCTACATACCCGCCAAGGTCAAAATGAGCTTCATCTGAAAAGATGATTTGTTTTTTGCCAAAATCGGCATCTTCTGGTGTAGGCTACAGCATGGCCAGCCGAAGCAGCCATTTGAATGAAATTATTTTCCATTATTAACCGGAAGGATTGTACTTTCAAATAAAAAAAGAAATTTCAGAAAATATTCAGTAGTTTGTGTTTGTTGGAGTATACGTAAGGAAATTTCCTTTTTTTTTCCCAGAGTAAGCCTTAATCACATAGAAACACTTACGCGTTTTCTGTTACTCTTTCATTTGATTTCTCAGCTCTTGCTGCTGTTGCTGTTTCTTGTTGTTGTTGTTGTTGTTTCATATTTGAAGGGTAAATGAAAGATGGATTTAATAATAATTTTAGAATCCATTATGCCACTCCCATTAACATTATTACGTCATGAAATTTTTCACTCTTATTTTTTGTTTGTTTGTTTTCTTCCTTTTTTTATTCGTTGCTGTTTTTCATTAAAAAGAAAATACTTTTAATATGTATTTTTATGACTTTTCATGTGTGGAAGGATTAATCCTTGCTTTCCTTTTTTTTGTCCTTTTTTTTCAACTTCAGTGAAAGATATGTATTTTTTTCATATGAATACACACACACACAGCATTGCCAGAATTATTTGAACAGCGAAAAGTAATTAAAAACTGAATATGAAATTTTCAACAAATACCAGCATCATTTTTTTTATAATTATTTAAAGTGTTTTGTAGTGACTTCTGGATATAATGAATTAAAAAAAGTGATTGAATGGACAGATTTAATGAAATTCTACGTTAGTAAGTTCATTTTTTTATTTTTCTTTTTCGAAAATATTTGATTATTTAGTCCAGTATTTCACTGTTTAGCAAGGTGTGGTAGAAAGAAATCCATTACTATTTTCTTATATATAAAAATGAATGTGTGTTTATTTGTTTGTGGGTTTGTTTGTTTGTTTGAAGTCTATAGACGGGTAAACGGCTGGACCGATTTTCTTGAAATTTTAACAATATGTCTGGAAGGAACTATAGGCTACTTTTTATTTTAAAATTTCAAGTAGGCGAGGTGCCACGCCCACATACCCAATAAGTATTTAATGTCGCATATCTCATAAACTGCAACAGCTAGAGTCCTCAAATTTTGTACGGACGACTTTGACTGCATATATGAACAAAATGGGCGGATTGGCTATAGTGGGCGTGTCACCACCCATAGTCTATATATATATAAATGAATGTTTGTTTGTATGTACCTTATAGAATCATAAACTATGCATTTGATCATGCTATGATCCTTAGCAAAGTTGTTGCGCATGAGCCGGGGGAGGTTTCTAAGTTAGTATGAACAATTTCCGGCAGTTGTCGCCACTGAAAATAACTCAAAATGAATTAAATCGTAAACTGTGCATTCTTTAACAAAGTTGTTGCGCATGAGTCGACGGAAGTTGGTGCGAATAATTTCCGATGGATGGCGTCACTGAAAATTATTCAAAATGAATGACAAGCAATTGGTCGACCTACACCTCAAGCACAGAAGAAAAGAGCATTGCGAGCCTCAGAATCAGACGAGCATTAAGACTGGAAAATCTTCGAGTATATGCCGCTGAGACCCGTTCGCTTGAACCACTTGAACAACTAGAAGTGAGATTAGACTCTGATCGAATGCGTACTACTCAGGCTTGTTCATATGAATCATCAGGACAACGGGAAACAAAATCAATAAAATGATTCAAAATTAATTGGACATTTGTGTAATGTCTTTCCTTCAAATTTATTTTAATTGGTGGCGCAGCAACACGCGCAGGATTCAGCTAGTTGTATATATTTGTTTTCTCTCTATCTATTGCTTCTATTTAGATGTGATATGTTTTAAAATAAGAATTTAATCAAAGGAGAGCCTAAATAATTGACATACATTCATACATAATTGGCCATTACAACCCTTCAGTCAGGATTATTCATGACGGGCGAGACCTATAGCTTAAAGTCGTCTCCGAAGGACAGATTTTTTGAGAAACTTTTCGTGGCAATTTTATTTACTCTCTAGAGTTTTTGTCAGAAATCTGCGGAGAGGAAGTCGCCGAAGAAATTTTTTTATATATCATTTCTGATGTCTGTCCTGGGATTTGAACCGTAACCTTACGTCTAATAAGCCAATACACTACATACTAGACTAAGGCGGATTTAAATAAATAAATAATTGAACACACACCAAAACATGATGCTTTTGGCCACCGGTTGCAACAGTTTACTGCTTTTCAATCATGCTTTCTGTTGTCGCCTGCTAGCAGCCACTATGGCCTTTAGAAAAGGGTTATTGCTCTTTAATTCGACATGAGGTCACGTATTGAAAAATAGGTCGACTTCATCCTTAAAAATGGGTAGATATTAAACGATTCAATTTGACGTTATGTATAGGAATACGTGATGTATAGAATGTACAAACACCAAAGAAGTTAAATAAATGCCATCATGGCTTTTTTTAAGTATTTTGAGTTCAAAAACTAAATAAGATGTGATCCCCAGTACGTCCTCGAAGAGATTGCCATTAACAAAAAACTTCAAATTAATTAAACTGCTTTGTGAAATACGACAGAATTTCATAAGCAAAGTTTTTTAGCCCTACAGTCAATACGGAAACTCAATACATTTTCGCAAGGAGACTACTTACTACTGATGCTTCAGTCTAGAATTTGTAATCTGTTGCAAAAAAACCGAAAATACTAAAACTAAAATAAAGTAGAAAAGATGGAGAGTAATTTACAATGAATTCTGGTTTATCGAAGCTTCACAGATACAGATTGATTTCATAATCTCATCATAGTCGTTTGGAACGAATATTTTGTATAACTTTTGTAGTCTTATCAAGTTATTAAAATTTTTTATGATTATAGAGCGTTTAATGATGATTTACAGAAGGAAAGTTTACTTCTTCTGTCCATTTGTAACCGTGGATAAGACTACATAAACACATTACTAGCCTATACCACACTTTCTTAGGATTACGTCCTGTTTTCTAAACCCCACATAACTTGTGTGTGTTGTTTTATTCCTGAGTGATAGAATTTAAAGTTTAATATCGAAACCTAATGGCAGATTGAGTAGCTTTTTTATGGCAATAAGCTTACACTAGTGAAAGATGGTCACTGGTAGTCTGAGCTAGGATGTAAGCTTTCAATTTCTTGTCTAGTAATCCAACTCTGATGAAGTCGCCGTAGTCTAGTAGGTAGTGTGTTGGTTTCTTAGACATAAAAGCAAGGGTTCGAGCCCCAGGCCAGACATCAGGACAAAATATGAAAAAGTATATCTTCGGCGATTTCCTCTCAGCAGATTTCTGGCAAAAACTCTGAGAGTAAATAAAAATTGCCATGAAAAAGTTCCTCGAAAATCTGTCGTTCGGAGTCGACCTTAAACTGTAGGTAGGTTCCACCACTCATGTATAAAATTAACACACATAACATAAGTGGTGTGAGATGCTATGTCGTAATCCAGACTAAAGGGTTGTAATCGCCAATTAAGAAGACAGAATAAGAAAATCCTCTCGAAACTTGTTAAGTTTTCTATTTGAAACCGACATTGTGTCCAATATTTTGCTTTATATGGTTGTAATTCTTATTAATCTATTAAGTTTTTAGTCGAAGAATTTTTGGAAAAGGGTTACTGAGTGGCCTAGAATTGAAATTACGCGGCTGTCTGAATTTTATTTATTTTTTGTTATAATTTTAATTGAATTAAAGCAAATACTTTCTAAATATTTAACATAAGAAATATTATCTTAAAGCTAACGACAACAGTCTGTTTGACACAATTTAATATGCCACCACACCAATAAATAAATCCAATACAAATACAATTCTAAGCACTAAGAATATTTATAAGCGTATGTCATAGTATTTGCAAATTCAAATAACAATACAGGTATACCGTATGTATGTATAAACGTTTGAAATCCTTTAAGAACTTTTAAGTATAAATACAAACATAGAATCTCTGTCTCTCCTCTCCCTCTTCACCCTCCTCTCATTCTCTGTAAGTGTATCGTTTAAATTAAACAATTGTTAAACAATTTGTTCAATTTCCCTTTAAACAGGAAATCAAATACATGCTTAGTAGGCACAAACACACATATAAGATTACATAAAATATTTACAAATCTAAACGATAAAAAATAAAGAAAACGACAAGCAGACTTTGGAACGGAACAATAAAGCCATACGGCAATTTGTTTGTAACAGAATAAGGCACAAAGTGTCAAAACAGTGCCTAAAACAAATGCACACACACACTAGAATACATATGAAATGTTATTGAAGGAGAATTTGCAAATTGTTTTGTCAATTTCACAATACAAATCCCTCTCCTACTCCTTCTTCATACTTCAGGTACTCCCTTAAGAGCATAAGTATGTGAAGCCAACAACGACAACAGCAGCAACAGTCTTATCGTAACAACAGTCGTAGACATAGAAGTAAATATTGTAAGCAAAAATTTATTTGAACTTTGACACCAAATTTCACAAACACATGTTCAGTTAGAGTTGGCAAACTCGTTTAAAATTCATGTGTATTGAATTGATAATTCTTTACACTTCAATTTAAAAAAAAAAGAAATTGGGTTTATGTTGTTGCTGTTGTTGTTGTCATTGTTGTTGTCATTGTTGTTGACATTCCTGTTGTGTGTTGCAAAATAATTCAAGAGGGGGTTGTTTAGTTTCTCATCACCATTTTTTTTTGTTCAGTGTTAACAGGGGGACCCTTTTGAGTTTTTTTGTCGTTTTTTTTGGTTAAATTTTGCAACAAAAAAAAGGTAATAAATAATATTTAACACTTGTTCAAATCCGAATTTTCTATAACCGAGAAGGAAATTGAGCGAATTTATTCATTGTATTGAGGGTTAATGTGACCAGCTACAGCTTACACAAATAACAACGAAAATACAACAAATTTTTACCATAAAATTTCTAAACTTCTCCGCTTTAGTTGGATCAATTTTTCCCAGTGTTTTTGCAACAGTTTCGCTACTCTATCTTTTTACTTCCAAGCCAGTTCCCTTTAAGTTTAGAAATAGAAAATGAGGATAAAGCAATTCGAACTTTGCATAGGTTTATGTGTGATACGTACAGTGTTACATACATAATAAAGGGTCCGCCAAATAACTTTTTGTTTTTTTGAAAAGGCTTTAAAAAAAACTACTGAATATTTTCACAAATTTCTTTTTTTATTTGAAAGAACAATCCTTCCGGTTAATAATGGAAAATAATTTCATTCAAATGGCTGCCTCGGCTGGCCATGCAGTAGCCTACACGATCGGTCCAATTTTTAAGCACATTATCGATTGTGTGCAGCTGTATTTCACCAATGGCTTCGCGAATATTATTCTTTAAAGCGTCAATTGTCTCTGGCTTGTCGGCGTAACACTTATCTTTGACGGCACCCCACAAATAATAGTCCAACGGTGTCAAATCGCAGCTCCGAGGTGGCCAAACGACATCAGCTCTGCGGCTGATAATGCGATCTTCAAAAACAGGTCGCAAAACATCGAGTGTAGCTTCGGCTGTGTGGCACGTAGCGACGTCCTGTTGAAACTAAATGTTGCCAATATCCTCCTCTTCAATTTTTGTGAACAAAAATTCGTTCAACATGGCCCGATAACGATCGCCGTTGACTGTAACGGCCACTCCTTGCTCATTTTCGAAGAAAAATGGCCCAATTATGCTTCCGGACCAAAATCCGCACCAAACAGTGATTCGTTTTGGGTATGTCGGCTTTTCAATGTATGCGTGCGGATTTTCTGTGCCCCAAATGCGACAATTTTGCTCGTTTACATACCCGCCAAGATCAAAATGAGCTTAATTAGTTGCACACAGCTGTATGTTGGCTGCACATAGAATGCCCCTTTAAGTCTCAATTAATGCAATCCAGGAACAAGAAACATATCAGCTGCTAGGGAGGAAATTGTTCAGAGCAGCATCCTAAAGTTTGTAGGAGTAACAAGTGCAATACCCTGCATAGCATCTGATGTGACCCCTCTTCCTTTCTTTCTCATTGCATTAATGCCTCACAGATCCCAAGAATGTGTTGTGTGTGATGATCTATTTTCAATATCACAGAATCTACATGTTGGTCTTGAGATGATTTTCATTCTGAACAAACGTACTCTGAATCCACAGTGCTCTGTCAAAAGACCGTTTACTAGCCTCTGGTTATTCCTGAGTGTTCCTGTGTCTCAAATCTCCTGCTATTGTAATTTGCTCACAATAGTTTGGTTTGCCTTAAACCTATGTGGTGAGGGAAAATTCTTTCTCTGTCTTTATCTTCCATTTTGTTGAGTGTACCTTTCCAAATATCAGCTCCCTTTCGACAGAAAAGTTCTAGCCCCATCGAAGGCGTAAAAGCTTCCATTCTTATAATCTCATCTGCATGCTCATTGCTGCGAATTCCTATGCGATCTAGGACCTAGAAGAGTGTAACCCTACTTTCCCTATCTCAACTTCCCCAAACAGTTCCATACTAACTTCGATTAAAAAGCCGTGTACTCAGATTGCTGTAGTCTAGAAGGTAGTGTGTTGGCTTATTAGACGTAAAGCCAGGGTTCGAGCCCCAGGCCAGACATCAGAACAAAATATAAAAAGTGTTTCTTCAACGACTTCTTCTCAACAGATTTCTGTCAAAAACTCTTAGAGTAAATAAAAATTGCCATGAAAAGTTTTTCAAAAATGTATCGTTCGGAATCGACTTTAAACTGTAGGTCCCGCTATTCATATATAAAATTTAACACACAACATAAGTGGTGTGAGAAGCTAAGTCGTAACCTTGTAATGACCAATTATGTTAGGTATGTGTAATCAGATTACAGGCTGACTGTCAGATAGTATGGCTTTCTTCTATCCTTGGTACCTTCTGTCCAAGTTAAATTGAGCACATCTTCCTCTGGCATCGATGCTTACAAGATAACCGTCAGTTTCTCCATGGACTCGGGATATTTCATTCTGGCACCAAAAATGTTCGCTCTTAAATTAAACACTGCAATACGTCAGTGTTGCTAATCGAAAAATCTCAATCTAGCCCACAGATTTAAGTGATTTTTTTCCGTGATTTGAAATGGTGGACACACGTTTACAAAGCATTGCAAAAATTCGATTTTATTGCGATAGAACATCGCCATCTGGTGTTTGCTACGACAATCCCAACGCCCTAAATTAAACTCTGGCAACCATTATTTTCCCGTGATAAGCGTAATGACCTCCGTAGTCCAGACAGTTCGGTGCGAGAGCTCGAGAGTTCAAACCTTATTTCTGGTATCTAGAAAAAACAAAACAAACTCTCAGCAGTTTTTTCTCAAAGGCTCCGAAATTATATAAAATCGCAATAAAAAACTTCTCAACTATGCTACTCACATTTGACATTAAACTATAGGTCCTACACTCATGGACAAAATTAACGTACATAACAGATGTTGCGCGAGAACCCAGGCCGTAATCCAGACTAAAGAGATTGTAATGGCTAGAAATGTATGCATGTGTGTAATGTAAACATAGGAATACTCTTTGCGAGAGCAGAATTCATTGAATTCAAAAAAATCTATGTTCCATACTCTCTTAAATAGTTGGTCCCATTATTTTCCCCTGACGGTATGCTTCATATATTTATCATATCATATCATGTATTGTTTACAACGCTTCTTGCTCTTGCTGTTGGGTTGGCTTGGCTGGCTGCTTAAATATGAAACCATTTTCCAACAAAAAAAAAAAAAAGGACGAAAAAAGAATAAAGTTTTCAAACAGCAGCATATCACACATGTAGCCCAGCAGCATACTATTTGGCCCATTATTAGTATCGTATTGACAAGTAAATTAACATGAAATTGAATCAATGCCGGTAAAATGTCCTTGGGGAGAATATTTTTTCAAAAATTTTATTTTCCATCGTCTTGCCTTGTCCTGTGCAAATATTTGCAGTGGGCCTTTACACCGTAGAACAATGACTTTAAAATTGTCTTTTATTTTTAACAAAATTGCCATTAAATTGAGATGACTGGATGGCTGGCTGGTTTGGTTGGCTGGCATGACCTTTTTTTTTGCCATGACTTGCTTGAAAAAACCGCCTAAATTGAGTGGGGGAGTGAGGAGAGTAAAGTCTGCTTGGCATGTTGTTCAGTGTTTAGTGTAAAGAAATAAACTGAGACATTAAATGTTGTTGTCTAGTTGCGACTGGATTATCTTTTAAATAGAATTTCTTTCTTTCTTTTTTTTTTTTTTTTTATTTTGTTATTTATTTGCACCCCCAGGGATTACGAATTTACTTTCAAAAAAATCATATTTTTTAAAGGGCAACAGAAATTATTCTTTTAGTTTCTTCACACCGTGCAAGTTTAAATACAATTTCTAAGAAAATATAAAAAAATTTCGGAGATTTTTTTTATTAAATTTTCTTTGTTCTTTAGAATCTAAAATTTAAACTAAAAATTTCATAAAAAAAGTGGCCTCATGTAAACACCACATTTATAAGTTTTTTAAATAAAAATTTCAATAATTTGATTTGTCAGGAGCTACTCATTTTACAAAATTTTTGATTTCTTCATATTTCTGTTCAGGGGGATGAAATTTATATTTTTGACATCCGATTTATTGGTATCGACTTGTTAGTACCCCCTCGTTATGTTGTGATTTGTCATCCGTGTATAGATGTTTTGACATTTTTGTCACTTTCCATATATTTTTCGAAAAATTGGTTTCTGTTTGCCTGTAAATCAGTGCCAAGGGGATGCTGTGTCTGTTTATTAATTTGTAAGTTTTTTATAATGACGCTTGAAAAATTCAACAAAAAAAAATTGTATCATGTTGTGATGATTAATGTGGAACCATAGGGAAAATTGATGGCGTGTGTTAAGCAATCAAAATTTAAAATTTTTTGTTGTTGTAACACAAAAAAAAAACAAATGATTGATGAATAATTAGAATGTTTGGAACACGCAGGGTGGGTCATTGTGATAAATGATGGCGAGAATTATTGGTAACAAAACTATTTAAAATTGTATAGGCATTGAATACAGGATATGGAAAATATAAATAATTGGTTATTACAACACTAAAGTTAGGATTACAACCTAGTTCTTCATCCAAACAATACTATGTCAGATTTTTTTCAAAGCATATGCTTCTTAGAACTTCACTGAGCTGGCAAATCTATTTGTAGCAGTCGCTGTAATCTAGTTGGCTCATTAGATGTGAAGCCGTGGTTCATACCCCTAGCCCAGGTAATCTTGAACAAAATTAGAAATGAAAAAATATTTCTTTCGAAGACTTGTTCTCAGCAGATTTCTAGCAAAAACTCTGAGAGTAAATAAAATTGCCATGAAAAGTTTATCGACTTTAAAACTGTCTTGTCACTCGTGTATAAAACTAACCCACACAACATAAGTGGTGTGGGAAGCTAGGTTGTAATCTTGACTGAAGGGTTATAAAGATCAATTAAACGGAGCATAGCACTTTAACTGAAAATCATTCAATCGAATTCTAACGTTTCTGTTAAATTAGCCAGGCGTCAAAATCTAAGTTTTTTTTTAACTACCATGGTGTTCGGTTAGTCAGGACTTGCAGTCTCTTTTATGTTTAATAGTCGTAAGCTGTTTGAATAAGTTTGGATGACAAAAGACCTACGATGTGCGTTTAATTTATCCATCTTCGACGGAATATTCATCAACTATTCTTAAAGCAAATGATGACTGTTGGTGAGAATTGTATCATGGTTGGAAACTTTAAGCAAGAACAGTCTTGCTTGAATAGCAGTGACCATGCGTTAACTGCCAAGATAGGATTGTTAGTCAACAAGCTGTTTGTATGTAATATGTGGTTGTAATAACACTACTATGCTACCAATAACACAGACCTACAAGTACATATTTCACACAGGAACCAGACCATATTTTTCTAATGATTTTTGATGTGCTGAATCTGAATCCGGCTCGTTCACTAGCGGCCTGTATATTTGTCCGTTCTAATTTAAGCACTTAAATCGACGTAAAGAATATTTCTTCGGCGACTTCCCCTCAGCGAATTTCTAGAAAAAACTCTGAGTGTAAAATAAAATTGCCATGAAAAAGTTTCTCAAAAATCTGTCGTTCAGAATCGACTTTAAACTGTAGGCCTCGCATACAAAAATACGGGGTGTGAGAAGCTAGTTCGTCGCCCTGACTAAAGGGTTGTAATGACCAGTTATGTATGTATATGTGTATGTAAATCAAGCACTCTCATGCATACGACAAACTGTGGCTTTTAAAGGGAGTTATGGACCATCAACAACGTCAAGTCGATATGAAGTTGGACGAAACTTCGTAAATTAAATGCCTCAGCATCTAGACTATGATGCATAAGGCCATTACAGCCTTTGGTAGTAAACGAAGTGATGTTAGTACACCATCGTACATGAGTGTTCCACACATTAAAATCGCGAACAATTACACAGAATGCAGCAAGCAATTCTGTACAAGAATTCAAGCTTGGTAAAGAGAAGACTGTTCCATTATCTTTATCGAGAGCTTTAAATTCATCGGTCTTAACATTCAGACTGTTTGTCAGATAGTATAGCTATATTCCGTCCTTAGTACGCTCTATCCAATTTGAATTGAGAACAACTCTCTCTGGCATCGATTACTGTTTGGAAGACAAATCCTAGTTTCTTCATTGTTAAACACTGCAATACATCAGCGTTTCTCATCCAGAAGACCAAACGTCATAACACTGCCTGATAGTGGAACTGTCATTAACTTCATTGGACTTAATTACCTCGATCTAGTGCAGTGATTTGATTGATACTTTATCTCTGATATGAAGTGGTGGACCCATGTCTTAGCAGTGATTAGAACTCTTTGCAGAAACTTGGTGGGACACCACAAAACATGCATAGATACCGATGTTTTGCTTTTACATTGTTTAAATTTAAAATTATAAACAAACGCTACAAAAACGAAAACAATGAACTTGTTTACATGGTAGAGAAGTAAACAAAAATATACTAACAAACACCAGCATAAAAAAATTATAATAAGTAAACAAAAATACAACAACCAACACTACAAAAATAAACGTAAACAAAATACACAAACTACAATAATGAAACAACGATGTTTACGTTTATAGAGATCTCGAGAAAGCGAATCCAAGAACATTCGTCTTCAAGAACATTCATCAGACTGTTTACGTTGCCATATAAAAGGCAAGGCAAAGCAGGCAACAAGTAAGTTAAAATTCAGTCAGTCTGTTGTGAGGACGCAGTGCTTTCGAAGAGAATAATCGTGGTTTGAAGATCTCCGTTACAAAGATCTGTCGAACAATTATTTTTGTTTATGCAAAGGGATATAAACAGAGGAATAACGAAGAAAAGAAATTGTTGTTGTTACATCAAGTTGTTAACAGTGGCACACAGAATTGTGCGAATAATAAAGAATTTTTATTAAAACTAAACACAAATTTATATTTATATCATGCTTTAAACATTTTTAAAAGGTAAAAACGTAACAATACATACATAATCGGTGATTACAACCCTTCAGTCAGGATTACGACCTAGTTTCTCACAGCACTTATGTTGCGTATGTTAATTTTATACCAACAATTTAAATTCGACTCCAAACGACAGATTTTTGAGAGCCTTTTCAAGACAATTTGCTCCCAGATTTTTTGAGAGAAATCTGTTGAGAGGAAGTCGCCGAAGAAATATTCATTCGTATGTCTGGGTCTGAACCGTGGCCTTACGTCTAATATGCCAGTACACTACCTACTAGACTACGGCGAGTTCAACATCACAAACACTCTGTCCAAATCTGGTGTAGTGATAGGTGATCGTTATGCTTTAACTTATAGAGCAGACAGAAGAAAATGCAAACTCTCTTTTGCTTTTCCTAATTTAGGGATTTTGGTTCCATCCTAGCGATAATGGAGGGCTTTCAGGAGTGGCTATGGAACGTTATTGAAATTTTCCCAAATAAATCTTCTAAGTCATGGATTTCGTACAATGTTACCTAAAGTATCCAACATTTTGTACAAATTTTACTTTAAGAATTCTTGTCTTAAAGTTGGAAACCTAATTTCCGTCCTTTAAATTTTCAAGTACAAGACAAAAACATCAACAAATATTTTCTTCTGTCTTTTATTTACTGCCTTCAAATCTCCCAGTTGAGTCAAATTAAATACAAAATAATGACAGAAAGAAATTTATTTTTCATTTTGTTTTCTTGTTGTTTTTGTCGTTTTTTTTTATTAAATTGGAATTTATTTTGCAAAAAAATAAAAATAAAACAACATCTCCAAACCAAATAATGTGACCAAGAAAAAGCAAAAAAAACGAGAAGATTTAGAAGAACAAGACACAATAACAACAACAACAACAACAACTAATATATACACTTTGATAAACACATAAACACTATGAAAACACTCTACAAATACCAATACATAGGGAAAGATAGAAAGAAAGTGGTGAGTTTCAGTTATACAGGCAGGCAGAATGTTAGGGAAGGACCTTAAATAAGAGTGTAAACTGCGCAGTGTGTAGTAAACAGAGAGTGAGTGAGTATAGAAATTTGAGTGTTTTTCAAATAATTCAACATTGCTGGAGACAAAATAACAACAAAGTGTTGTGAAATGTGTTTTGCAGAATCCTTAAGCAGTTGATGTTGAGTTAGAAAATACGTTAAAAGATTTTCACTCCAAGATGTGGTGAATTAAAACACAAGATGTTTTGTGGTGGCCTCTAGACTCTTAGAGAAGTTGAAATACAAACAAATTCCTTACCAGCTACCGACGGCAAAAGCAAAGAATTAAAGAAAATGGCGACGGAAGTTAAGAAATTTCGCTGCTTAGTTGCTGAAACTTACATTTCTCTCTATCTCTCTCTCTGTTCTCTTTTTGTTGTATAATATTGTATAAGTGAGAGTGTTTTTTTTCTTGTTTTTTTCTGTTGCTAAAAAGTTATAAGTATTGGTTAAGTACAAACCCATATATGGGTCTAACGCAAATGGTTTCTATTTTTCTTTTATGATTCACAAGTTATTGCTTCAAGACGTTATTACCGTAATGATATTGTCTATGTATGTGTAGATCCTTAAGAGTACATAAATTTGTATATAAACATACACACACACACACACACGACAGCTATATGTATACGATTTGAAAGTTAAGGGCATAGACGCATTTGAAACATATTTTTTATGAGCGTACATATGTTTGTAAAGCTAACGTCTGGGTAGGAAAGCAAAAGCAAAGAAAGCTTTTTGTGGCGCACCAATGGGACCACGTTATGCCCCTCTAGCTATCATACCACACCACATGTGCAGACATAACCATGCAAACACACAACAATTCTTTACGTTAAAGACTCACAGAAAGACAGACTCTGAGTAAACCATTCAGCCTCAGCCAACAAACATTTGCGTTTTGAGTTAAAAAGTAATCGAAACGGAAAACAGCTCAGAGAGGGACAAAAATAACAAAAAAGACCTGCTTAGGTGGTTACGGTTTAAAAACATATTTAGGGTCTATTTAGGTACTAAATGTTTGGGTACCTTTAGTCATGATTTACAGAAAATTCAAAAGAGTCGTGGTAATTATATTTTAAATTATCAGCATTTTACGATATACACGATATATTTATGGTCAGTGGAAGGATTGCGGTGACTACCATTATGGTTTAATATGTAACAAAATGTTGGTTATTCCTCAAATTAATCTCAGTAATGTGAGTTTGATTTACACAGCCTTAATCATAGTCTATGATAGGGAGTATACAACACAAAAAATTTTACAATAATTTTTTTTTTGTGGATTCCGTTTCATGTACAATTGTCTGCTGGAATACACTTTGTTACGTTTTTACCTTTTAAAAACGTTTAAAAAGTGAGCTCGTAAATTGCAAATAAATTAAAACTAAATATGTGTTTTTAGTTTTAATTAGAATTCTTTATTATTCGCAAAATTATGGGTGCCACTGTTCATAACTTGATGTAAACAACAACAATTGCTTTGTTTGTTATTCCTCTGTTTACACATTTCGCATAAACAATAACAATTACTGTATAATTGTTCGACAGAGCTTTGTAACCACAGAGCAAACCACAATTACTCTCTTCAAACACACTGCGTCTTCATACAAGACAGACTGGACTTCACTAAAAGTAGAAAGTAAATCTGCTTGATGCATTCTATGCTTTTTCTTCTGTAACTTGTCGCAATCAACTACACTGATTCTATTTTTTCGATGTATGCATGTAACGCAAGGCCGCATGAAGCTTAACTCACTCGCCTGCTTTGCCTTGCCTTTTATATGGCAGAGTAAACAGTCTATTGAATGTTCTTGAAGGCGAATGTTTGTGGCTTCGCCTTGTCGAAATCTCTATAATTATTTATTATTCTAATGTTGTTTGTGTATTTTGTCTACCTTTATTCTTGTCGTGTTTGTTGCTGCATATTTGTTTACTTGTTTACCATTGTTGTACAATAGATCAATTTGACCTCCGGGTACTGTACTTGTCGTAATTGACAAGTACACGTCCTCCACCATTGTTTTTATGCTGGTCTTTGTTGTTGTATTTTTGTTTACTTGTTTACCATTTTAATGTTAAGTGATGTAAAAGCAAAACACCAGTATCTAAATTCTTCATTTTTAAGTTTTCTCATCCATCTGGCTTTCGAGTGGCCAGTTCTTCTATCACCAACAGAACTCTTTAAGAATATTTTTTTGACGGACATATTAGACTCAACTCCTTGCTTGTGATCTACAAATCGTAAACAATAAGCCAATACTGATGTCCAGTATTATTTCGATGTTTATTTTGTGAGATTAGCAGAATGGAAGCAATCGCCTACTTGTAGCTCACTTTGGTTTATAGCATAGGAATTATGTGCCACCATGCAACCTCAGTAGTAAAGCTCGAAACTCTAATGCGTAAGGTCATTATACTGTTTAGTAGACGACAAAAAAAGATTAGTTTCTCTATCCGAGACATCACAATGGGCCGCTATGAGTGCTCAAGTGAGCTTTGTGATATCAGAGCTACCACTCTGACCTAAACCTAAACCTACCCCATACACATAAATATTTCTAAAAATAATGTAAGTGATGAAAGAGCAAAAAAGGTTTAACTTTGGATGTTTTAAAGGCGCGAAGGACCATTAGTCTCCTTAGGAACACGGTGAACCTTCTGGTACTCGAGGTAGAAATAAAGAAATTATATTGATATTGCATTGGAGGTTGAATTAATAATACTTCACCATCAGAGGATTTTATGGATGTATAGATTCGCTTATAATAACTTTTGCAAAAGGATGTGGATTGGTAAGAAACTGCACACGACGTGCCGAACTTTGTGTAAACGACAAGCGATAAGAGTAGAAAATGTTCCAGTCAAGTGGAAGTGAAGTGGAAAGTCAATCCCTATTAGAAATTGATGAAGTTAATTATTTTACCTACTTGTGAAGTGTATTGGACAAGTCGATAGTCATACATTATTGGTCATTACAACCCTTCACACAGTTACTAAAGTATACATACGGTTAAAAAATTTCAGAAATTTTTTAACTAATCCGTTTTTGTTGAAAATCTTTATAGTTTCCTTGATGTTAAGACGGTCTTTTGCATTGGTTAAAAAATTTCTGAAATTGAACTGAATTGTGGCCCTGCACAAGCCCACAAAGGTATGCATCCGATTTACAAATTTCACAAATTTCTGAACCAAAGCAAAAGACCGTTTTAAAATCGATGAAAGTTGTCAGACAATTACAAAGATTTTCAACGAAAACGTGTTAGTTTAAAAATTTCTGAAATTTGTTATTGGTATATATACTTTTGTGGCTGAGTGTAGCTTCTCACACCACTTATGTTGTGTGTGTTAATTGCATACATGAGTGGAGGATCTACAGTTTAAAGTCGCCTCCGAACGACAAACTTTTCATGGCAATTTTATTTACTCTCAGAGTTTATGCCAGATGATGAGATATGGTGAGAGGGAGTAGCCAATAGAAATAGCTTTTCATATTTTAGTTATGATGTCTGACCTGAAGGCCTGAACCGTGGCCTTACGCCTAATAAGCCAATACACTACCTACTAGACTACCACGAGCTATAAGAGCCATACTGTTTGTAATATGTGCGGGTAATAAACTGTGAACGAATTCGGTTACATTAATGGGAAGAAACGATCTACTGTAGCCCATAAGATTAAAAAATAGTACCGTAGAGGTACTTTATCACTAAGAATGGGTACTTCTATCCTAAAACATCAAGTATCTGCAATTATTCCAAGACTCACACACATGCTCAACTAAAAAAATTCCACAATTTCAGTGAAACTCTCATATTTCTATTGTTATTATGTGTGTGTATGTAGTTGGTACCGACCCACATATACAAACGCAAACGAAATAAAAAAGAACGAGAGAGAGAGAGAGAAAGAAAAAAAATTATTGTGATTATTGTGTGATTGTATGCGGCTACGAAAAGTATGTGAATTTCGGGAAAGCAAATGTTGTTGTTGTTGTTATTGGTGCTCTTGGTTGTTAATATTTATTTCTACACGCTGTACACGCAAGTAAAAGTAATTCCCTAAACTGTGAACAGAGTGAATGCGAGTAGGAGAGTGAAAGAAGAGTATGACTCTGAATGCAAGAGAGTGTGTATGTCTGTGTATATGTATGTTTGGTGGCTCATTGTTTGTTTTTATTTGCAATAACAATTGTCTGCAGACTTCTCTTAAAATGTCAACGTCAGTGCTACGTGTGTGTAAGTGTGTGTTGTACTTTCGTTAAGCTATTGCTTTGCTAATATAATTGTTGTTGCTGTTGCTGTTGTTGTTGCTTATAATGTTATACTCATTTGGTGTGTATACAGAAAATATGAATCGTGTGTGCGTGTGTGTGTGTGTGTACATAAACGAAGAAAACCCGACCCCAAAACTGACACCATCGTGGCTAACCCTTTATAGCACTAAGGTTTCCTTACAGAACCACATATTTAGGTTTTAGTGGGAGTGAAGCAAAGCCACTGCCATTGCAAACTTGGTCGAGACATATAGACATGCACACAGGCATACTCATAAGTGTTTAAAAACATATAAACTCTTGCTTATATACATTCGTATGTACGTATGTATATGCACACAAACGCACTCAATTGCATATCGAAAATGTCTCTGTATTGTTTTCATTTTCCCCCAAAATCTCACTCACACATACACACACACATGGATTTAAGCCTTTAAGTGTAGCAGTGAGTGTATTAAGAAATTCCTTGGTTGTTAACGCAGCTGTATAGTGCTTCTCTATTAGAAGTTTGCCTGTGTATATGCGTTTGAATGGCTGAGTGGGTGTATCATTAATATTTCACCTTATCGACCCACATTGGCTAAAATAATGGCTAACGGAACACACATTGGATGGCAAAGAAAACGAAAAATAAACGAAAAACTAAAAGAAATGAAAAAGAGTGCAGAGACGAAGAGAAGTTTAAGAAAAATTGCTCCACAAATGACGACGTTGATTTAATTTTGGTTTCTAGTTTGAGGTTTTTCATTTTGGTAACGAAAAATACAACAACAAAAATGTAGAGAAAAATGATTTGAAAAAAAGAAGAAAAAAAAACGAAATTAGATTCGAAGAGAAAGAAAGCGTTTGTTAAAGTGAAATCTTTAATTATTAACCATGGAAAGACCCATATTAATCAACTGACTTGAAAGGCGTAAGCCACATATGGAGATTCCATTAGAGAACCAAAATTGATACACTCAAGTGGTATAATTCCCATTATATGTGTGCTATGTGATCATTTAAGGAGACATTAGAATCTAAAATCATAATTTTTAATGATTTAGGAAGTCTGGCGCACTTTCACTTTATTATTTAATTTATCGCCAGTTCTTGTGTAACACGTCAGCGCTGCAAAATATTCCTTAAGCATATAAAGTGTTATTCAAGCTAAGGTCATAAGTTCTTAAAACTTCTGTAAAACCAAAGTCTGCTTTACAAAATGTTTTCCACAGATCGTTTCCTGTCAATAGCTCTTGCGTTCTTTCTGGCTTTGAGTTGAAGGTCACAGACAGAGTTATTGGTTTTCGAAGTTTTGTATTGTTCTCAGGCTGTGTAAACTTTAACTACAACTTCTCAGCGTCTATCATATATCAGGACTTTAATGACGAGACTATGTTAGACTAGTGAAGGAAGGCATCAACAATTTCAATATTGGCCACTACTACCCTTTGTTCAGGATTACGACTTAGCTTCTCCCATCACTTATGATGTGTTCGTTACTGTTATTCAGCTATGGAGTCCACAGTTTAATAACGACTCCGAGCTTTTGCGTATTCTTAGAGATTTTGCCTGAAAATTGCAAGAGGGAGTCATCGAAAGGAATCTTTTTTTTATATTTTTTCCGAGACGCCAGTGCTCTCGTTTAGTAAGCCAAGATACTGCCAAATAAACTTCGACGCACACTTCTGGCGATTATCGAATGAAAATACAATTCGTGGTCGGCCAAATTCAGACGGTAAATATATATGTACGTACGCATATAATTGGTCATTACAGTCCTTCAGTCAGTATTCAGTTCAGTTCAGTATTACAACCAAGTTTCTCATTATTACCGCCTGATGGTAGATAATGCAATTGAACTGATGCCTGCTTACAGAAGAATTGGTGAGAAATGACATGAGCAACCAACCGTCCTGATCCATACATAGATAAATGGACATTACAACCCTTCAGGATTGTGGCTCACGTTCTCACGTCATTCATGTTATACATGAGTGGCGGGACCTACAGTTTAAAGTCGATTCCGAACGACAGATTATTTAGAAAGTTTTTCGTTGCTGAGAGAAAGTTGCGGAGAAATATTCTTTTTATATTTCGTTTTGTTTGAGATGTCTCACCTGGGGTTTGAAATGTGGCCTACTAGACTACGGCGACTTCATTACTACCTGACTTTTCATTATTATCTCCTGGCGGTAGATCATGCAACTGATAAGATGCTTACATACATAATTGGTAATTACAACCCTTCAGTCAGGATTACGACCTAGTTTCTCACACCTCTTACGTTGTATGTGTTAATTTTATGCATGAGTGGTGGGACGTACAGTTTAAAGTCGACTCCGAATGACAGATTTTTGAGACGCTTTTCAGGGAAATTTTATTTACTCTCAGAGGTTTTGCCACAAATCTGCTGAGAGAAAGTTGCCAAAGAAATACTTTTTGTATTTTGTATTGATGTCTGGCCTTGGGCTCGAATCCTGGCTTTACGTCTTATAAGCCAACACACTACCTAGTAGACTACGGCGACATTCAGTTTAATATCTACTCCGAGCTTTTGTGTACTTTTAGGGCTTTTGCCAGAAGACTGCAAGAAGGAGACGTCGAAAGAAATATTTTTATGTAGTTTTTTTCGAGATGTCAGTGCTCTCTCGTTTAGTAAGCAAACGCACCACCTACCAGACTTCTGCACACACTCCTGGCGATAATCGAAAAAAGATGCGTGATCGGTCCGATCTCCGAACTACAGATTTTTGAGAGTTTTTGTTAGAAATCTGCTAAAAGGATCTCACCGAAGAAATATTTTTCATATTGCATTTTAATGTCTGGCCTGGGGTTTGAACCGTGGCTTTACGTCTAAAAAGCCAACACACTAACTACTAGACTACGGTGACTTCAACAGTAAAACAGTGAAGCGTGTGCATAGCATTGTTCTTTTTCGTCATCTGGTGCCTTTTTACATCAAATTCATCACTTACTGAATAAAATCATATCAGAACTCTTCTTTATTATCTACTCATGCAACTGATAAAATGCTTCCTTTCCTTAATTGAGAAGTGGCTGCTAAGGCATGATCAGCCAAAAGTGTAAATGGTAAACGAATTAAGAGTGACCAGCTGAGAATGATTCTGTCGACAGGAGTATGTTTAGTTGGAAGGAATCTGACATATCCAATGGAAATTGAGCCCATAAAAGTATCCACCTACACACAAAAGGAAAAACTTCTTGCCATATATGGGTTAACCTGGTCATAAAAGCGATACCCACAATCTGTTCAGAGGTACGCAGGAGATGATATACCGTCTGTTAAATTTTGTTTTCCTTGTATTCTTAGAGCCTAAAGAATAAGGAAAAATGATGAATTCGTGTATTTAATGTGATGTTCAGAAAGAACTTTCTGGGAATATAGTGTTACGAAAATGAAGAATCTAGATAGATAGTGTTTTGCTTTTACACCGCTTAAAATTGAAATTAAAAAAAAAATACAACAACAAACACTAGCATAAGAAAATGGCAGACAAGTAAACAAAAATACAACAACAAATACCAGCATGAGAAAATGGTAAACAAGTAAACAAAAATACAACAACAAACACTACAACGATAAATGTAAACAAAATACACAAACAACAATAATGAAACAACCATGTTTACATTTATAGAGATTTCGGGAAGAGCATTCATCGACTGTTTACTCTGCCATATAAAAGGCAAGGTAAAGTAGGCGACCGGAGTTAGTGAAGTTCAGTCAGTCTTGTGTGAAGACGCGGTGCGTTTGAAGAGAGTAATCGTGGTTTAAAGATCTCCTTTGCAAAGATCTGCCACATGATTGTCTAGTAATTGTTATTGTTTATGCAAAGAGTATAAGCAGAGGAAAGTAATTGTTGTTGTTTACATCAAGTTGTGAACAGTGGCATACAGAATTGTGCGCATAATAAAGAAATTTAATTAAAACTAAACAGAAATTTATTTGCATTTTATTTGCAATCTATGAGCTCATATTTCAAACGTATTTAAAAGGTAAAAACGTAACAGTATGTTGATTTCAAAGAAGCCAGACCATACACTGGAAGACTGGTTTTCCTTTAAAAACTTTTGAAACTTGAGTTTTGATGATTCATCTTTCTTTAACGTTCCCTTTAATTGAATAGCCTCTCCAAGTAAAGCAATTAACTTCTAAAACAAACTTCTCAAATTGCACTTTTCTTAGCTGGCATCGCAGTCTCTACTTATTTTTTTTTCAACTTTTCTTTGCTTCCCAAAAACCTCCAATAATTGAAAAACCAACCTAATGATATAAAATTTGAGGTTAAAATTTGTGCTTTTCCTCTCTCCTTCTTCTTTTAACCAAAAACTAAGAAAAGAAAGAAAATCTAACAGAGACACTTTACTGCAATACGATACGCTGTAGCAGCAGCAGTATGAGCATCAGCATTAGAAATTGCTGCTGCAGCTGAAGAAATTTTGAAGCCGCAAGAAAAAAAAGTTGTGATTGCATGAGTGTGGCATAGTGTGGTGGTCCACATATACAACCAAATAATGGCGTCTTTTGGTGTAAACCAAGAATGGTTGGTTGGTTGGCTGGTTGGCTGACGACTAGTGGCTAAAAAGAAAAACGAAAACTAAAAGAAAACGAAAAAAAAACATTCTATCCCTAAACGGGAGGAGAGACTACACAATTACAACTACAAGTAGTAGGGAAGACTATGGCTGTGGCACTGTTATGCATACAAGGAACAAGGACTAGATCGTTACTACAGCTCTACGAGAGAGAGAATGAGAGAGAGGGCCTTTAGAATTTTTTTTATGTTTTAAATAAGTATGTGTAGGAGGGTATTTCTATATATAAAAGGGCTCACATACATAAATATTTCATTATATTGTATGTAAGTTTGTTCGTTCAGTGTGTGTTAAAAGTTTTCCCAACTTCTACTCAGTGTTGGGAGAATGTGTTTGTGTGAGCATTTTATATACCACATCACATTTAGGTGAACATATTCATATAAATCTGTATGTGTATGTGTATGTGTGTTTGTATTTGTATTTTTTCTATATACATTTTGGTTAAATATGTTGGTAGTTTGAAAAAAATATGTGTTTGTATAGCTTTTATACGAGGCTTGTGTTATGGTAAGGGCTCTGTCGAATCCTTAGTGGGAAGGGCAGCTGAATTTCACAAAAAAAGGATAAATAGAGTTTTAAAAGAGGAGGAGAACCATTAACTTAAAAAAAATAAGCTTGAGTACATATATTAATCGGGGTTTTCTTTCAATGTTTAACCTTTAAACGTTGGCATCGTACAACAAAATGTTTAAAAGAATATCCGAGATAAAGAATATCGTGTGTGAAGTAGAGATCAGCAATGAGTATTCAAAAAGATGAGGAGAATCGAATCATACACATAATTTCTGATACTTTTAAGCATTCATACTTATTTTAATATCATGGAACCTCTACTCATATTCAAAGTTTGATGTACTCATCATATTCATACTTAACAATACGTATGATGTTGTTGATTTCAACTCTCCGTAACTCAACATATACACGAATCACAAAATAAGTATGAGTCGCGTACGAATATAAAAATACCTACTAGAAGGTTCGAGTCGCTCGAATTATTTATAAGTATTAATATATATAAGTATCTTTCTAAAGTTATGAATCTAAATGAGTAGGCTGGCTTATGAATCAAACATATTTCGAAAGGTATGAGTTTGATGTTAACGTCGTACGCATACTCATTGCAACCTGTAGTTATAAATCAACGTTGTAGTGAGTATGAATGAATCAGAGTACATAGTTAAATTTCAATATTGTTGACTCATTTATATTCAAAATTTTGATGAGTGCTTATGAGTAGCGAAAAAACGATTCATCTCTGGTCTGAATATGCAATCATGAGCATATCATGCTTAAATGATAATCTCGATTCATGCTTAAAGCATAGTAAAGAGATTTGTTCACATCAGTCCACATTTGTCCACACTACACAAAAGTGATGGCATATTGAGGTAGGTCTCGCCACTCATGCATAAAATTAACACTTGCAACATAAGTGGTGTGAGAAGCTAGGTCGTAATCCTGACTGAAGGGTGGTAATGACTAATTATGTATGTATGTGAAGTAGACGCCATGAGTTTTTACTTTCCAATTGACTATCACAAGGCTCCTTAATTTTAAACTGAAAACAAGACTAGTTTTTAATCGCCAAGTGTTTGTCTACTGTTTGGAACAAACATCGTAGTCTAGTAGCTAGTATGTTGGCTCATTAGACGTGATGTCACGGTTCAAACCTCAGGTCAGACATTTCGAACAAAACGAAATATGAAAAAATATTTCATCGGAGACTTCCTCTCAGTAGATTTTTGGCAAAAACTCTGAGAGTAAATTGCCATGAAAAAGCTTCTCAAAAAGTCTGTCGTTCGGAGTCGACTTTAAATAGTAGGTCCCAACACTCATGTATAAAATTAACAGAAACAGCATGGGTGCTGTGAGAAGCTAGGTTGTAATTCTGACTGAAATATTGTAATGATCAATTATGTATGTACGTATGTATTGTTACGAAAATGAAGAAATCTAGATACTAGTGTTTTGCTTATACATCACTTAACATTAAAAGCTACAAAAACAAAGCAGTGCAGTAAGTAACAACATACACCAGCATAAAAAATAGTAAACAAATAAATAAAAATACACAAACAACACTACAAGAATAAATGTAAACAAAATACACAAACAAGACTAAAATAATATATGTAAACAACGATGTTTACATTTATAGAGATTTCGCGAAGGCGAAGTCATGAACATTCTGCTTCAAGAAATATAAACTTATCGCAAGAAAATTTACGTGCATCTTTTCAATTTTAATACAAACAGTAAACATTTAAGAGAGTAATTGTAGAAGTCAAAGAAGATTCTCTTTTGCAATGCATCAGAACCCATCTTCACTGGCATATTCTGAGCTTCTGTAAAGGTCAGCTTACGACTAAAAAACGAGATATTATTTTTAAAGCCCTGCAGCAATCGAAAAAGCCTATTAATACATTTGGGTCTTATATTTAAAGTATTCACTCAGTACGTAATAGCCTTGAGATACTAACAAACCTTCAATATTGCTTGCCACCATTCCCTAATCAGATCATCAAATCTGTTAAAAGCTCTGTTCCATTTCAGTTCAATAATCAGCAAGCCTTGCATAGAATAGTTTCAGAGAACCGTAGGCCATTCAAGAAGTCATCAGTATGTGACTCCATATACGAGTATATATATACATGTACAGTGACCGTCAAAAGAAACTGTACACTAAGGATAAAATTCTAACAATCACCAAACTCAACTTCTACCACTTAAGGAGAGTGCCCGAAAACATTTTGACATTGGATTTTTTTTTTCAATTTTAAAAACTGGCAATGACACAATTTTAAAATAAAAATAACGGTAATTTACGAATATGTATATATTTTTTTAATGTATAGTTTCTTTTGACGCTCATTCCCTTCTCTCTATTTAAACAAACTCTAAAAATTCGGGTTGGGTCTTGTTTGTAGACCCCATCTATTCCAAAGACGTTTTTATAAAAACTAAACCAAAGAAAGGAAATTTCCCGCAGTCAACCGGCAATGAGTACAATTTCCTAAAGCAGTGAGAGAGATTACGCAGCGGTTTTTCGAAATACGGACGTAGAAGAAGTAAAAAAAAGACTTTTGATTTGATTTAATTCATCCAGGAGCCTGTAAGCCCCACTAGCCTTCTAAGGGTTAAAACATAAACAGGGAACATTTAAGCCTCCCAACTTAGAGGCTGGCTAGATGTTTAAATTAAACCGTTATACACTCTTATATTGTACATGTACATATCTGTATACATATATGTATATGTATGTGTACGTGTATTAGAGTATACCACCACATATATAAAATTGTTTGTATACATACATACATACATATCTACATATACATACATACATAAGTGTGGTATTATTTTAAGTTCTTGTACTTAAAATTTGATGCATGTGTGCGGTCTTAGGCCGGTGTGGTAGAGAGGCAACCAAAAATGAGCGGCCAAAATATTAGCCTCGATGTGGCTTTGTTTTATTCCTTACAACTGGTTGTTGTTGTTATTGCTGTTGCCGGTTATTATTGAAAACTTTAAGTTGTTGCTTCCTTCCTTCCGCTTTAAAAACGAAAAATTGAAAATTTCTTCATCAATATTTACTAAGTTTTGGTTTTATTTCTGTTGCAGGTTTTGCTCATCACTTGGTGGGCATGCATACACATCTGCATGCACCCGATTGGCGTACATTGGGTGGTGCACATGCAGCCGCTTTAGGACGACCGTCTTTTGGAGGCCATGGAGCGCCATTTTTCCATCATCAACCAGCTGCCTTTTCTGCACATGTAGGCTCCTTAGAGAGACCAGGTTTATCACGATTAAGTGGTAAGTTTTTGGTTTTCTTTGAAAATGAATTCCATTTTTTTTGTAATAATTTCCTTGCTTTCTTAACAGATGCCCATCATTTGAATCAACTGACACAGTTAACGATGCATGGCACACCACACAGCACTACCAGTCCGGAAGGCTCACCCACAACTACTTCGGCTGGCTTGCTACCCACATCTTTGACCACTTCCCCGCCTTTGACAACAACTACCAGCGAGAATGATAACAACATTGATGCTGGTTTCGAGAGTGATAGCATATCGGTGACTGGTTCGCCGAGAAAAACTTCCTCCTTGCACGAGGACGATGACCAGCGCAGCACTTCACCGCCTGTCTCAAATACGGGTAGTAATGGTGGCGGTGGTGCTTTTACTTCTTTGATACAACGCAGTCCAGCCTTAAGGAAAAATGAATTGTTCTCTGGTTTTGCCTCCAATTTCACACCGACGCACAGTTTTAATCCTGCCTTGGCGGCTCAATTATTTCTTCAAAATCCTCTTTTGCCTCAACCCAGTCAATGGTTGTATACCCAACTCTACGGCAATTATCAGGAATTTCCATGGTTTAGAAATTCGGCACCAGCTCAAACGGCCCAGCCTACAGTGCTAACACCCTCGGTTGTGGACGCAAATGCTAATCCCAGCACTTTAACAAATTCCCTAGTAAATGATGCCTCCAGTCAGGGTGTCAATTTGATTAAGCGATGTGTCACTCTCATAACACATTCATCGCCCGACAATGACAATTCAAAATTGACTTCTTCCAGCAGCACTACACCACCACCCGTAACCTCAACCAGAAGATCACCTTCACCTGTGGAAACTATTGATTTGGATGATGTTAGCAACACTTCACGGTCGGCAAGTAGTAGTTATGGCCCCATAAGAAGCCGTACTCCCAAGCCATCGGATGTTTGGCGACCCTACTAGCAACTGCGCAAAGCCATTGGCCAGGCTTTAGGTTTGAGTTTAGCCGATGCAAATACCGACTTTAAAGATTCAGATGAAGAGGACTTCAATATTGTATAACTGAAGCCGTGATTGTGATTATCTCAACTGAAATAATTTTAAGAGAATCGTATGAAAAAGAGTTTCCAAGTTCTGGAAAAGTAGGGATTGTAAATACATGTTTTAAAGCCTGATTTTTTGTATAAAATGTTAGTAAAAAGAGTATTTTCATTAAGAATTCATATCATAAATACATACCTATATTATCCTAATACTTTATAAAACTATTTTCATAGCAACGTCAATAGAAGATAAAAATTGTTCAGTTCAAACCATAGACTTCAACCAATTGCCAACAACTCTGTATTGTGCTGGGGTTCAAATAGTTCAATAAGTTTCCAGAAGCCTAAAAAGGGTTAATCGTACATTTATTCGGTGTTTATAGTATTGGAAATGGGTTTTAGAAATCTAAATGCAAATGGCCAACCTATTGTAGATTATTCTGGACACTTGCTGATTGATGACCTTAATAATCAAGCCAAGCACGATAACCCCACGTTAGTAATGTATGCGAGTTTTTCAACTATGTTCAGACGATTTTTAAATAAAAGAAAAGGGACCACTTTCCATTTGATTGCAAAGAAACTAAGAAAACCCCATAATAACTTCTACAGGAACTGTAGCTTTGGGTAAAGAAAGAGAGCCTCGTTAACATCTTCTCTGTCAAACTATGGCTCTTGAGAATCTAAGACGAAAATATTTTGGTTATTAAAAAATTAAAGGCAGAGCTTGTGTACCCAAAGGTGATTTGAGTAAAATCAATCAATACATACATATGTACATACATATGTACATACATACATATGTACATACATATGTACATACATACATACATACATACATACATACATACATACATACATACATACATACATACATACATACATACATACATACATACATACATACATACATACATACATACATACATAGTTGGTCATTACAACCCTTCAGTCAGGATTACGTCCTAGTTTCTCACACCACTTATGTTGTGTGCGTTAATTTTATACATGAGTGGCGGGACCTATAGTTTAAAGTCGACTTCGAAGGACAAATTTTTGAGAAACTTTTCATGGTAATTTTATTTACTCCCAGAGTTTTTGCCAGAAATCGCTGAGAGAAAGTCGCCGAAAAAATACTTTTTGTATTTTGTTTTGATGTCTGGCCTGGGGCTCGAACCCTGGCTTTACGTCTAATAGGCCAACACACTATCTGCTAGACTACGGCGACTTCAATATTCAAAAAAAAAAAAATCAATCAATACCTTCATAAAATTCACAGGATGGCTAAAGCTGGAAGTAACCGAGCGTTCACGAAACGAAACGGAACGTAAGTTTGTTTCAAGTATATGGAAAGCAATGAGAATGATTACCGAAACGTAATTTCGATGGACAATTGTATTGTTTTCATACCTTACAAACGAATGTACGTTACGTAAACGGCTAAGTTTACTATTAGGATTGACAACGGCAATGGAATTTTGATAGCCAATTGACCAGTAGTCGCCGTAATCTGGTAGCACTTATTAGACGTGAGACCAGGGTTCAAACACCATTTTAGGCATCTCTATAACGAAATGTGAAAGAATATTTCTTAAGCGACTCTAAGCAGATTTCTGTCAAAAACTCTGAGTGTGGTTCGGAGTCGACTTTAAACTGTAGGTTCCACTACTCTGGGATAAAATTAACACACACAAGTGGTGTGAGAAACTAGACGTTGTTCAATGGGGTACTATACTTGTCTTAATTGACAAGTACACGTCCCCTAACCTAACCTAACCTAAGTGGAGTCAGAAGCTAGATTGTAATCGGAAGGGTTATCATACTGTCCACTGTTGAATCGGATGTGGAAATCATCACCAACTCATAGTGGATCGAAGATCTTATGTAGGAATTTGCTCACGATTACTTTTAAGGCTGCTGCATCAGTGCTTAATACTGTCAATGCCTCTGCGCCGTAAAGTAGCACGGAGAGAATGAGCCTCTTGTAGAGTATTAGTTTTGTCATACGAGAGAGAGGTCTCTGCCACTCAATTGCCTATTGAGACCATAGTAGCATCTGTTGGCAAGAGTGATCCTGCGCTTGGTCTCCAAACTGACATCATTTTTGATGTTAATGGCGCAGACAAGATAAATAAATTCCTTGACCATATTTTCTGTATCACTTTCGAAAATATGCGACTTTATGTCATCTCCAGACCATGACACTGATCGGTGCAGTGTCTCTTGTTGGTTGTAATGGCTTTTCCGATATTGGTTTTGTAAGAATTTCTATTTCTTGTTCACTTCAGAAAATTTTGTTGATGAATCAGAACTGAAAGTCATGGTTAGCTGGCTCTAAATGCTTTTGAGTTGGGCTTTATGTGGATGTGGGTTTAAATCTAAGCTTAGCGCAGCCGCTGGTCTAGTAAGTAGAGTGTTGGCTTATTAGACGTAAAGCCAGAGTTCGAGTCCCAGGCCAGACATCAAGGCAAAATACAAAAAGTATTTTCTTCGGCGAATTCCTCTCAGCAGATTTCTGACAAACACTCTGAGAGTAAATAAAATTTTCATGAAAAAGTTTCTCAAAAAATTTGTCGTTCGGAGTCGACTTTAAACTGTAGGTCCCACCACTCATGTATAAAATTAACACACACAACATAAGTGGTGCGAGAAACAATTCGACCTCCGGGTACTGTACTTGCCTTAATTGACAAGTACTCGTCCTCTAACCTAACCTAACCTAAGCGCAGCCGCTGATTAGATTGTGGGATGGACAATATTTCTCTAGCAGAAGCAATATTATGAAGATGTTTAGCTTGTTCGAATTTCTTTATATTGTGGCAATTTCTGGCACATTTGTTGAATTCCGTATTGCCTCATTGTATTTGAAAAGAGCAAAGCTTTCATTAAATAAATGCTGCTTGAAATGAAAGACATTTAGCAGCTGTCTGCCTTGCTCGATTGGAGGTTTTGATAGCCCTAAATGGATAGCCTGATATTACAGAGTGTGGTAATTTATTTTTTTTATTTTGTGTTTGTTTTTCAAATTCACTTGACTTAAATTTTGTAAAATATTTTTTTAGATTTAAAATTAAATCGAAAATGTATGTATAATTAATTAAAAAAACTTATATAAAAATAAGTGAATATATAAACTAGAATATATAATAAATAAATTATTAATAAAATAAAATAATATTAAATGAACAACATATCGAATTTAAATTAATAATAAAACAATTTTATTGTGCGTATATTTCAAAAAAAAAAAAAAAAATAAAACTTATATTGTAAGAATTTTTCTTTTGAGGATTATCATCATTTCTTTTAATTTTCTAGTCATTTTGTCTACCATCTAGTTTAGGTGTAATAAAATGATATTTTAAATTAAAAATCAAAAACCCTACACATAAGTATATGGGTCACCCCCCTTAAAATGTATATCAAGAATATTATCGTATATCCTGCAGAGTATATGTATGATATTCATAAAAGAAAATAAATTAAAAAATTTATTAATAATAATAGAATTGTAAACAATTTGCAATTTTAATTGTAATTTTTTTAGCAATAAAACAATTTCTAAACTGTCATCAAAAGTGTATAAAAAGTTTTTAAACAATTATTGAAATGATAACAAAAAACAAAAATAAAAATAAATTGAAATGAATTGTTAACTTTAATAAGTTCTGTTAAGATTAAGAAAATAAAAAACAAATCAAATTAATAATAAAAATTAAAAGGAAAATAATAATAATAATAATGAAATAAAAAAATTAAATAAAAGATGGTTAATTAATTTAAAATTATTTTGTTAGTAGTTTTAATCAAGAAAAAAAATTGTCGTCATACTTAACCTAGACCAGTTTCAGTAAAAATATAAAAATAACTAAACTCAGCAAAGGCAATATGTTTTTCAACTGAACGCGTCAAACAGCAGTTAAAGTGTTCTATGAATTATAAATTTTCCTCCCCGGGTAAGAAAATGAGACCGTGTGCCCAACATGGTATTTGCATTAATACATCACTCCAATTCTAGCTTAATTTTTTTCACTATGAGGTTGTATGTTCCCTATGGTCTCATGTTCTTGTTGTTCGATTCAGCAGCATAAGGCCACATTCCTCTCTTTTTACCGACATTCATTGCTTTACATTTCTCTACCGCCTTCGCTTGATTCGGCTTGTCTTCTCCTCCTTAAAAAAATCAACATATTAGCAACGATTCTTTTGGGATTCCAATCGTAATGTGTGCTCAATCCAATTCCATTTTATTCTTTTCACTTCAAATTGTATCAGTTCCTATTCAGTATATATTCAAAGGTCTTGATTTGTTATTCTTCCATACCGGAATATTCTTATTACTCTTCGTAGACTTCTTGTGAAATAGTGAGATGCTATAAGCAAAGATCCTTCTCACTACACCCAGTGCATATTTGGGGCATTTGTTGGTAACTACTGACAGATCTACCATCGTCGTAAGACTTACTACAGAACGTTAGATCAACCACATCAGTGCAAAAGTCAAATTAGATTATAATTATTGCAAATTTTATGGATGACCATCTCTTTTTGTTTGAGTCTCTTCTCGGCAATGACCAGTTATAATACCGATCCCACGTGTAGTTTGTTTCTCTGAATACTAATCAATGCAATATGATTCTCTACTCTTCCCAGGGTTTCGAAATAAACTTGTTATGACATAAGCTAATTTCCATAGAATCCATTTCATCTACAGTCAAGAACCAATTTGGAATGTTTCATAGTAAATAACCCTGAGATCCTTTCTTAGTTTAAAACATATACTCTCATCCCTTTCTATCGAGTTTGATTTCGATCTATCGCTTCAGCTATTTCTAAGTCCATCTCTTTTTGTGATATGTGTCCAGCAACGTTGAATGATTGTGTGTTCGGATGCTGCATTTACAACACTCTCGAAGCAGGATGTAATTTAATTTATTTGAGGCAAAACTTGTGATCCGGACTAAGATAGCTGTAGCTCAGAAGCTTTTAAACTAGTCTCCTCCATCTGATAAACGAGAAACCAGTGTAAAATCAGCAGAAATAATTTTGTTTAGAAATATTCCATGTCCAATTATGGCAAGCAGAATTCAGACACTGAAATATTCTTTCGAAACTTGATAAATTTAATCCTCATGCTTAGAGAATTCTCATTGTCTTAACATTAGTAAAATGAATAGATAAAGAAACTATGAAGTCATTAATGATGTGCCGTACAAATGCGTTTCAGAGTTGTGTGGTATAATTAGAGGTGGATGTAGGTTTCCTTTTTTAAGAAGTTTCAAAGATAATTACAAATATCGACAAACATTCTATAATAAGGTAGTGTAGAGTATTTAAATGTTCCCTTATGGAATACGGTGCTGTCACTAAGCATGGCGCCGATCAGTATATATTATTTCTTTGCTTTGTTTCAGTGTCATTAAGCAACATTTTCCAACTAAGCACCTGATGGATCTAATACAGCAGTTCTTAGAGAGATAGAATTGCCTAAAAACAATGGTTTCCGTGAAAATGAATTGCGCTGTCGATTTAGGTGTAGTGTAGCAGTATTATTTGGAGCGAATTCAAGGCTCTTAAGTTGCCCGTCCACCATATGAAATAATGAATCAAACTCGTCTTTTTTTTTGTTAATGAATTGATAAAGGAATACTCATACGTATAGGCCGAGATGAGTTTGAAAAATATCAGACTAATTTTGATTTTTACTACCTACGTTGCATAAATCATATGTTCCTTTCTTCTTCACAACAAAAATGCAGTGAAGTTTCAAGGTTCAATTTTAATGTGTTGCTGTGGCACACATATTACCAACACATATGCAAAATTGATCAGTTAAATTTAATGTGTCGCCATGCGGCATTAATTCTTAAAACTCTCAAAGCATGATGACAATTTCGGGTTATTTTCTAAATTTGAAATGAGATAGTCAAGCTGTGCTTGAAGGTGCCACTTTCAAAATTTTTAATTTCTTTTGTAGTAGTTTTGGAGAATTTTATATTAAAAATGGCATGGTATTCGAGCATGGTATTTCATATCAATCTTTAAAATGCTTAGAAATCCGATTAATAATTAGATTTGCTTCTATAGGAATGCTAGGGTTACAGGTGCCCTTTCTTTATATTCCGAATATAACGTAAAAACAACCTGCAATCCTCCTGAATAAATGGAATACAAAAAAAAATTGTAATAAAATGTCAACGGAAACTAAATCCTTTATTTTAATTCTTAAGATATTTGGTTAAAAAAAACTCATAATTAAAGCGTCCTTTCAAACATACACCCCAAAAGAAGGGTTAAAATATACTGTAGTAGTGATGTGTGCTTTCCTTTACAACACATACATACATCGTAAAATTCTATATGAGATGAAGAAACTTTAAAAATAATTGTATGTAATCCTTGTTAATATCATGTGATATTTTATAATACAATGTCTTCCTATCCTTGAGTAACCTTTGAGCAACAACTACTACTACTGTCGACTACTGGCTCCACAACTACCTCTACTACTACTTGGGTGGACATAAAAATTTATGTTGCGTTGCAAATGCGCAAACAAATGATTTCAAATTAACTTGACTTATGAGTTGTAACAGTAACAGACAGCTGGTGTCCTTAAAAAAAATAGATAAAAACACAGGAAGACAAAGGAGTAGTAGTAGTGGAGAAAGAAGGATTCTAGGATTCTTGCAATACACATACATATTGATCTCCTTTGGCAAACTAACACAACACATCTCACACATATGAGTTAAAAAATAAATTAAAAAGAAATTCTTTTTTTTACACAAAAAAAATTAATGCCGTTTGGCTTGCCATTTGTATTCAAAATTTCGGGCTTTTTTTTCTTAAAAATAATGAAACCGAATGAGAATAATTTAAAGTTGAAAACATTAAAAAAAAGTAGAAAAGTAGACAAAATTATAATGAAAATAAAACCCTTAAACATCAAATAAATGAAATGAAATGAAAAGGTAAAGAAATGAAACTTTTTTTGTTGTCATCCTGATAATGACTAACAACGCCGCCTAGTCTGTCTGTTGTCATGATAACAAGACCTTTAGTGTTGCTGTTATCGTTGTTGTTGTTATCTGCTTACATAAATCCCAAACTGTATATCCCCAAACAGGATATTAAAGACTTTTTGGGTAGGAAAAATAACTAACCAAGCATGACAAGACGAAAGTATTTCATTATGGCGTCAAGCAGACACCTTACAATTTACAATACCTTTCCAAACTTCCAAGCATTCTACTTTACCACCCCTCGCATATGCTTACAATAAAATTGTTGTTGTAGTTGTAGTTATTGTTGTAAGGTGATTATTTAATTGGCTCTCTGCTGCTTTTTCTTAGGCTGGCAGCATGAGGCTGTTTGTCTAGCATAAAGACTTCCTTCATACTCTTCCTTCCAATTGTACTTGGTTGGTGTGGTAAATAATTTTATTTTTTTTCCATGCCTTTATGGTCTGCTGTTAATAATAAGTCAATCAAGTTCAGGTTACCAACATCATATTGCCATAAATTCCATTTTTTTGTTTGTTTTGTTGTTTTGTTGTTGTTTAGTTGCCAACAATTCCGTATAGTACGATACAAAGACAAAAGCTTTTAGTTCAGCTTCAGTTGTTCCTTAAACAATTTCTCGTCTTTATATTTAAACACCCTAGTCTGTTAAAGGTGAGTACAGTGGAAAGCAAAATTGGCAAAAGATCCGTGGTATACCAATTCGTATACAAACGGAAAGAAGAGGACCTAGAACCAAATAGCAGATATTGGAAGAAAATTGTAATAACTGTGTGGTCGGTTGGATTCAAATACTTGACATTTGACGAAACTCAAATGGAAAAGAAACCACTAAACGGTTGGATACTGCCGCTAGACAATGCCACTGCAGTGATGCTATTGAACGAGCAAAACTGCAAATCGCTGCTGATATTAATTAAAGCAACGAATAAAACACCATTTCCGTGAAAAAAATATTGTTACGTTTCTACCTTTTAAAAACATTTAAAATATGAGCTCGTAGAGCTTTATTGTACACTTAAGTCTGTGTCCCACTGTTCACAACTTGATGTAAGCAACAACAATTGCTTTTCTTTGTTACTCCTCTGTTAATACTCTTTGCATAAACAATAACAATTACTACACAGTTGTTCGACAAATCTTTGTAACGGAGATCTTCAAACCACGATTCCTCTCTTCAAACGCACTGCGTTTTCACACAAGACTGGCTGAACTTTTACTAACTCACCTGTTTTGCTTTGCCTTTTATATGGCAGGGTAAACAGTCTGATGAATGTTCTCGAAGGCGAATGTTCATGGCTTCGCCTTCTTCGAGATCTCTATAAATGTAAACATCAGTGTTTCTTTATTGTTGTTTGTGGATTTTGTTTACATCTATTCTTGTTGTTCTTTTTTGGTATATTTTTGTTTACTTGTTTAGCATTTTTTATGATGGTGTTGGTTGGTATATTACGCAGTGCGATAATTTGTGAACAACTTCAATGTTTTGTTTTTGTAGCTTTTGTTTATAATTTTAATGTTAAACTATGTAACAGTTGTAGTGTTAATTATATCCATGAGCAGCGGGACTTACAGTTTAAAGTCGCCGTCAAGCGACAGATTTTTGAGAAATTTTTCATGGCCTTTTCATTTTACTCCCAGAGTTTTCTCAAGAAGACTGCTTATAGAAAGTCGTCGAAGAAATATTTTTAATAATTCATTTCGTTCAAGATGTCTGGGCTGAGATTTGAACCACGGCCTCACGTCTAATAAGCCAACACACACAGTGAATTATGCCCTTGATTTGTGTACAAAGACTACAGATACTAATATGATGCTTTATGGGCCCCTCTTGGAGATGCCGAAACAATGCGTACAAGTTTGCCCTGCAGTTACCGTTCCCGTAACGGAGACAAACGAAAATCTGGGCATATTGAACATACATATTTTTTGATGATAGGCTATGAATCCTTTCACAGAGCCCTAGCTTTAAATGCTTTGCTTTCCAAAATCAACTTCATCGTTAGCTGTATACTCATCACAACTGCCTTATGGCATGACTTTGTGGCGTAGCCAGTCTCCATGCTGCTCTTCTTTGTATCGCATTCTCTCACATGTGCTGTGTTAAATTGCGTCCTTAAGAATTTCTGCGGTACACAATAAATTTTTTAACTGAGCCTCACTTTTGCTGCGATGTCTCAATTTCCTTACATTTGATTTTGATCTCGTCGCTGACAGAATTCCACTTCCATTCTGTATCCTACGAATATTTTCCTTTCATTGGAATATTGGGAATTTATTTGCTGAGCTGTTAAATCGAAACGGAAGTCTTGTAACCAACGTATCCCATTCGTAATGGATTTGGACTTAACATTGAATTTAATACGCTAAACAGTAATAATTCTTAAATCAAATTAATTCCTACTCTATTTAGCATTATTCGGACTTTTCATTACCCTTTTGCAACCACAGTCCAAGTTGCTCTTGAAGGTTTTTCTTTGTATTCTACGATAGTTTTGCATGTGATAAATCCTGTACTTGATTGCTGTCTTTGAAGAAGAATCTGTTATCTCTTGAAAAAGAACGAAACATAGTATGTTGAGTTTGATGACTCTGCTTATCAAATTATCAAATATAATTGTGATGAAACATCCGCATGCCTGAATCCATATTCAAACACATATCATTGACAAAATTTTTATTCTCAACTGTATAACAGAAAACTTACACCTTGAAGTTGTCAAGGACACTGTATTCATTTCTATTGAAATATTTAATACAAGTGCCAATGTCTCAGGCATGGCATGGCATCTGATGTCAAGCGTTAAATAGAAAAATTCTTTCCTGTTCTATTATCCTTAAATTGTGTACTCTTTTTTGTATTCGTTCTCCTGGAAAAGTATTCTATCGACTGCCACTGATTCTTTTCTCTTCTATGAGTCATAACAAGGCTTATAATTTTGTGGCATTGTTAGCAATGAATTGTTTGGCCAATTTGATAAATAAACTGCAAAAGATTTTTACAAATTTCTTTCAGCTCAACAATATGTGTCTCAAAAAATGTTGCTGCTCATAATTAGGTTTGCAGAGAAATATTTATTTTATTGATTTAAGTTGAAAATCAATATTTTAAATCATGCCTATTATATTTGTTGAAGTTCTTTTTTTATTTTTTTTGGATGCATGTTTAACTGTAACCTTGTCAAGTTAAGAAACTGGCAAGTGAAGACCATTCTACAGAATTACTGACTGCTTTGACATTGTCTACAAAGTAAAGCTTTGTTGTGGACATACAGTGAGCGTCAAAAGAAACTTCACATTAAAAAAATATACATTAATAAATTACCGTTATTTTTAATTTAAAATTGTATCATTGCCAGTTTTTAAAATTTAATAAAAAAAAAAAAAAAAAAAAAATTTAGAAATATTGTCAAATTTTTTTCGGGCACTCTCCTCTCTTAAGTTGGTTTGGTGATTGTTAGAATTTTATCCTTAGTGTACATTTTCTTTTGACGCTAACTGTATTTTTTAATAAAATTGGGAAACTCGTTAGCATTTGCTACCCACAATTACTGTGTTCCCATCTTTGGGATTATTTAAGGAGTCGGGAAGATGGGTTGATAACAAGATGAAGAATTTTATATTCTATTAACAATGCTGTCTCATCTCTTATGATTTTAACAGTTAGGCAATTAAAACTGAATACAATATGACAACCAAAGAAATAATGTGTGAAGGCCAGCCAACTGACAAACCAAAGTTAAGGCTTTTCTTGATAGCACTGCTATGATGCAACTTATTAGCGTTTAAATTAGGAAGTAATCATTCATTTGAAAAGAGCATTGGCCGGTCTTGAAGCCTTAAAATTTCATCAGGTCATATAATTCAGTCGCCGTAATCTAGTACATAGTGTTTAGACAAGAACCTGTGGTTCAAACCCTGGCTCAGAACAGAATGAATTATGAAAAATATGTCTTTCGGCGCCTTTTTAATAGAGATAAGCAATGAGTATTCAAAACGATGAGTAAAATCGAATCATACTCATAATTTCTGATGCTTATACGCATTCATACTTATTTTAATATCATGGAACCTCTACTCATATTTAAGTTTATGTGCTTCGTGTATATGTAGAGTTATGGAGAGTCGAAATCCACAACATCATACATGTTGTAAGGTATGAATGTACTCATCATATATAGTCGAAGTCCACAACATCATACATGTTGTAAGGTATGAATGTACTCATCATGAATGTACTCATCATATTCATACCTTACAACATGTATGATGTTGTGGATTTCGACTATATACGATGAGTACATTCATACCTTACAACATGTATGATGTTGTGGATTTCGACTCTCCATAACTCTACATATACACGAAGCACATAATAAGTATGAATCGCGTACGAACACTAACATACTTACTAGAAGGTTTTGTTTGCTCTGCTTGCTGCTCTGCTTTTTTGGCTTATGTGTCTTTTTTCTTTTGTTGTAAATGCAACAACAACTAAGACTGTAAATTTTGATTAATGATTCGAGTAACTGGAATCATTTATAAGTATTTTTCTATGAAGTCATAAATCTAAATGGTATTGGGAATATATGGGAATGGTATGAGTTTGATGTCAATGTTGTACGCATACACATTACAACCTGTACTTATAAATCAAAGTTGTTGTGAGTATGGATGAATCAGAGTTAATAGTTAAATTTCAATATTATTGACTCACTTATATTCAAAATTTCATGTGTGCTTATGAGTAGCGAAAAAACTAAGTTTTATGAACTTAATTATGTCCCTTGATTTGGAATGGAGAAATCAAAATATATTCTCACTTGATAACTTTCTTTAACTTTTCAACTCATTCCACTTATACTTTCACATGAGAAGCTAAATTGCATTCCACTTCAGTAATTAACATTTCAATTATTGTGCTTTTAGGCCTCATAATTAAACTATAAAATACAACACAACACAATACAACGCAGCGCAACACAAGTGACAACAAATATCATAAAATTCTAACACGTACTACTACTCAATCTTCAAACTTGCACTCATAGACTCATATTCACAAAGTGACAAAACATTAATACAAGGACTAATAGCAACAGCAGCAACAAATCTTACAAATAAATTTTGTGAATAAGGAAAGGAAAGGAAAGGAATTTGTAATGTCATGTCATGTTATAGATTTTGTCTGCTAATTATGTCATCATTATCACCATGCAACATACCATAAATAGACATACACACAAGCACTCATGCATACATATGCACATATGTATGGAGAGAGAAGATACTCATACTTATTATGTGGAGAGAAGTGTATGCAAGTAATAAATATCCTTAAAAGATCTAAAGGAATTCCATGCACACACACACACTTAAACATATACTCACTTACTCACTCACTCACGCAATTACTTAAACGCACTTATACTGCTTACTAGCATACACACGCACTGACATACTGTTTCATACAAATACAATACGAGTGTATGTTAATAGTAGTCGAGATATTCATTATGCTCGTAAGATGCAATGTAGCAGCATGTATTTACAACAATAACAACAACAACTATATTATTACTAGTGTTAAAAGGGTGCTTAAACTACAGCAGCGGTTAGGTGAATAGAAAAATACGAGGAGGTATGCGTAGTAATTTTTATTGCAAAAAAAGTCAGTTAAGGCCTGAATTAAAAGAAATTAAGTTCCAGTAGTAAAGGAACATACAAGTGGAAGGTAGTAGTTAGTATCAACAAACATCTTACATTTACGGAGTAATATCGAGCGGTTTAATGCATTATTGTAGAAGGAAAAGAAAAATAATTACTCACAGACGTCAATGATAGCAACTGTAACCTATTAGGAAGCTTACGACTACTTTCTATGCAATTATGGCTACAAGTTAGTATCACACTGTTGCGAAAATGAAAATGGTGTTTTGCTTATACATCATTTAACATTAAAACTATAAAAAAAAGCTACAAAAACAAAAACAATCAACTTGTTTTCACGATAAACAAGTAAATAAAAATATACTAACAAGAACCAGTAAAAAATGCAACAAGAAACACTGCAAGAATAAATGTAAACAAAAATACACAAACAATAATAATGAAACAATGATGTTTACATTTATAGAGATCTCGAGAGGGCGAAGGCATGAACATTCGCCTTCAAAATGATTTATCAGACTGTTTACGTTGGTATATAAAAGGCAAGACAAAGCAGGCAACGGAGTCAGTAAAAATTCAGTCAGCCATTATAAAGATCTGTCGAACAATTGTTACAGTTTACGCAAAAGAGTGTAAAGAAGAATAACAAACAAAGCAATTGTTGTTGTTTACATCAAGTTGCGAACAGTGGCACACAGAATTATGCGAATAATAAAGAAGTGTAATTAAAACTAAACATAAATTAACTTTTATTTTATATGCAATCTACGAACTCATATTTGAAAAGTTTTTAAAAGGTAAAAACGTAACAGTACATACATACATACATACCTACATAATTGGTGATTACAACCCTTCAGTTCTAGGATGACGACCTAGTTTCTCACACCGCTTATGTTGTGTGTTTTAATTTTATACATGAGTGGCGGCAGCTACAGTCTAAAGTCGAATCCAAACGACCGAAGAAATATTTCTTCACATTTCGTTTCACGACAGAAGGCTTCTATTTCTCAATACCTTGGTCAAGATTTATTACGAAAATAATTCTAAATTGTACGCAATAAATACTGGTAAAATTCAATCGAACGAGAGTGCTTACAATAACTCCATAATCTGCAGCGTTAGAAAGCGTCTTTTCATTATTAAGACAAACAACGTATTCCGGGGAACTGCAGAGCCAAGGCTGGTGCACTACTTCCGGAATCTTCTTCAATCGACTTGGGGATGCCACTTGTCTCGGTGAAGCTGGCCATCGTGCGGAAATTCTTTCGAGAAGCCAACCTGTCGTGGGTCAATGAGGAGTCCTGCTCAACTGCTAAGCACACTTACTTGGACTTGGACTTGGTTGTGACCATCTCGATCACAGTGGCCACGCTTACAGGTCATTGTGTAATGGGAAGATACGCAGAAAGAATGCAGCTCCCATTTAACGGCTTCTGACGTGGGTGCAGATCCGCTGAGGTAGAGAAGACTGTTATCCACTTTCTTTGTCAATGCCCATCTTTTGCGATGTGCTGACATATGCTATTTGGCTCTCCAATCCTTGTCAGCTTGACGGAATTATCATCCATTGATATCAATTTATCATCATCAAATTATCATCCATTTATTAAACTTTCGGGCTGGTTTTTCAGTGTGGGATAGTCGTGCTTTTAATGTGCAGCCCTTGCGCTGACCAACTTCTTCCATGTTTTGGAGGAACTTGGTCAGTACAGAGACTGCGTTTACCTGTGGCGTTACAACGGGCCGCACTGCGTGCTCAAGCAAGCTTTTGGTATCAAAGCTACCACTGCAACCTACCTACCTAGGACATACAACGACTTAAAGCTCCTTCGCATTGTTCCTTCAGCATTTTCCTCGATTGCTATAGCCTTGGTTTCTATCAAGACTTAGATCACATCAATGGTTGCTGCAGATATCCTAAGGTCAAACTGATTATCTGAAAAATCTCAGACGGCTTCTACTATTGTTTGTTTATTATGTAATTGTCGAGTACTCGAGGTTCTCACAATTCTGGTTATGAATACTTCAAATCACGAGTACAAACTTTTAAAATCCATTTCATTTCTAATTAATTTCCATTGGCTGTATTACTTTCCCATACATATATTGTTTGCTTATATGTGTACATACGTATGGATGTGCATAAGTAAATTGTATCACAAGTCCCTGTATTAATAGTAGGCCGTGACAATATTTCAATCAAAATTGTTTTATGGTTGAAACGTGTGTATATGTACGTATGTACGTATGTAGTCGAGGTAGAACAGGAAACGAAATTAATTTTACACACCCATGCCTGAATGCATGCATTCGTGTATGTGTGTGAGTAAGTTAAAGTGTTGCTGAACGTGTATGTTGAGAGTAGTTTTAAAAGGATGAGCACTTAAGTATGTATGTGTGTGTGTTAATGGAGAAGAAATTAATAAAATTGCTTTTAATTGTATTGCCAAGACAAGGTGTTTCAAATTTCACATTAAACGGTAGAATTTTATTATAATTAAAGATTTTATGGAATATTATTAAACGAACATGCAATTACAGACACTTAACTTTGTTGTTGTTGCTGCTGTTGTTGTTATTACTGCTGTTGTTGTTGTTCTTGTGTAATGATATTTTACAATTTCAATTCAAAATTTAAATGAAATGAAATTTCAAGTTTAAAGAAAGTGAACATAGGAAGGAATTCAATAGAATTGAATTTTTATAAGAAAAATTAAAAGCTGAGTAGAAAACAATTTATAAGATGGTATAAATCAGAGGTCAGCAATTAGTATTCAAAAAGTTGAGTAGAATCGAATCATACTCATAATTTCTGATAGTTATGCGCATTCATACTTATTTTAATATCATGGAACCTCTACTCATATTCAAAGTTTGAAGTACCCATCAGGCTCATACTTAACAAAACGTATGATTTTGTTGATTTCGACTCTCCATAACTCAACATATACACGAATCACAAAATAAGTATGAATCGCGTACAAACAATAAAATACTTACTAGAAGTATTCGAGTCATTTCTAAGTATTATAAGAATTTTTCTAAAGTTATGAATTTAAATGAGTAGGCGGCTTATGAATCAAATATATTTCGAATGGTATGAGTTTGATGTCAACATTGTACGCATACTCATTGCAACCTGTAGTTATAAATCAACGTTGTAGTGAGTGTGAATGAATCAGAGTTCTTAGTGAAATTTCAATATTGTTGACTCACTTATAAAAAAAAAATCATGAGTGCTTATGAGTAGCAAAAAAAAAAAAACGATTCATTGCTGACCTCTGGTATATGTGTACACTTAAATGGACAAGTTGGAGTAATCTTCATTGGAGTAAATCTCCCGTTACAGTAATCTTTATCAGTGAATACAGAGAATTACTAACAAACATTCTGAAAATATGAATGAAAGTTAATACGAAGAATTAATGCAAACTGAATGGCAGGCCTCTTCAATTCTCCCTCAATTCCTCACTTCCACGTAGGCTAGTTCATCGGTGATATTGTGCTACCATGTTCTACGCGAGAAAGGCGTTGAGGAATGCCATTAAAAGGGGTCGTCTGTCTCAAGCTATTTAGACTCCTTTATATACCAGGCAGGTGTGCTATAACCTCACTTTACTCAATATCGGATATGTTAAGAATTTATCTCTCAGTACTCTTATATGGCTTTGGATGGGTGGTGGGCACTTTAAGTGAAGGCAGCAATCTTTCTCTGACCCGAAACTTATACAGAAGTTGCGTGAGGGCATGTCTAGTCGACTTGCTAGAATACCACGTAGTGAGTGTCTAGACGAAAATCATAACTAAGATGTTTTGTTCCCCCTGAATTTACATTCAAGCCTAATGACCGAACAGGTTCGCTATTGTATCTTTAATTTCCAGCCTCATTTTAACTAAAATAACTCATATATGCGGATGACATAGCAGATTGTCTAGCCTGCTATCCTCATAACATAATTGGTCATTACAACCCTTCAGTTAGGATTACGACCTAGCTTCTTACACCACTCAGGTTGTGTGTGTTAATGTTTATACATGAGTTTAAAGTCGACTCCGAATGACATATCTTTTCATGGCAATTTTATTTAATCTCAAATTTTTTCTCAGAAATCTGTTGGAGATGCCTGACCTGGGGTTTGAATCGTGGTCTTACCTCTAATAAGCCAAAACACTACCTATTAGACTACGACGACTTCTAATCTAAGTGTGCTATCCGCTTTGGAAAATGTATCTGTAACTTGCTTTTCATAGCCCTTCAAAAGAATAGCTATTTCCGAAAGAAATAGGCTTACTTCTACCCTAGAAGACACTCCAGTGATCATGAAGTCTGACATTAAAATTCTCAATATTATAAAAAATACACATGGAATAGGCTTCGTTTGGTATAATGGTGGTGTTAGGAATTGTTTAGGTCGTTATAGCGTCCTTAAAATCAATCGCCCATTGTGCGAAGTCAGTCTTTTATTCATTTTTAATGTTTGTAGTACTAATGGAAGACATTTTGACATCCGTTCCGAGACACAATACTTTATTGACTTCGAAAACCATTGGATTTTAGAATTAACAATCGCTTGAATTTTGCTAGTTCTTCGTAAATGCCAAGATGACGCCATTAGTCCTTAGACAAAATTGCAAATATGCATTAACGGCACCTATTTAGTGATCAAAGTGTCTTCACCCACTGTATGGATATCTTTTCCGGTTAAACGGTAACTATTCCATGTTCCCACTGTTCTCGTAGTTCGGACATCTTTTCCGGTGGTCCATTTGTTCAATTTATTGTTCTCCTCAAATTAGCTTTCAGTTGGGTCTCTTGAGATTTCATTTATTCTCAAAATAATTCATTCAAAGGTTCTGCACCACGCAGAAAGGATTAAATAAGCATGAAATATGAACAGGAAAGTCAGGTAACATTATCTCTTGGGAAATAAGGGTTTTTATGAAGCACATCCAAAAAGACATTGTTTATAGGAAATGATAGTTGGCAACCCTATAAGTCTAGAAACTGATATAGTATATCACTCACCATTAGCTGGGAAACTTGACTTGATTTTCATGAATGCTTGTTCTTAGATTTGTTGTGAATAAAATTTCACAAAGCCATCGTGCCTAGATTAACTGTACATACGATTTTGGTGGACTTAATTGCAAATACTGCTGGCAACTGTATGTTAATCTGACTGAAGATTTTGGATCTTTTTATGAACTCTTTTTAATTGAAACTGTTTAAAAAAATTCCAACTATACCGCCGTAATTTATTTTTTAAAATCTTTTAACAAAACATCCTAAAGTTGCGCAAAATAAATGAAATTTTTTCTCATCCTTAAAGTAGGCAATAATTTTAGTGCGTGTTATTATAAACAACGTATAGGAGTGTGAGTATGTGTTCGTGTAAGTGAATCTGGCCAAACTATTTTGGCCATTAACATTAAGTTGGCCAAACAAATTGTTTTATTCTGCAATATTGTTTAAGCACTGCAGGCTGTTCTGGGGAAACTGACCACATTATATCTTTTACTGGTCGGTCGGTCGGTCGGTCGGTCTATTGTACCCATAATATTTTTAAAAGAGGAGATAATTTTTTGAACATGTTTTTAAGATAACCAGCAACAACAACAAAAACAGTGAAAAATAAATACAACCAACAGCAGCATTAGACTAAGCATAAATACAGGAATACAATTGCAATACACACGCACCAAATTATACACTCGAATGGGGATAATGCCAAAGTGCTATGTGAACTGAGTAGTTAGAGGGTGAGGAGGGAGGCACTGGTGTATTAAAAAAATGAGAACAAAATAAATGTAAAGCCATTGTAAAGTACAATACAATCATGTCAGTGTTTGTGTATGTGTGTGAGTGTGTTGAAGTAGATGTTTTTTTTTTATTATTTTCGGGGGTAACAGGAAACTTAAACGGTTATACGGTGGCAGTTGTAGTTCATGTCAGTTAGTGTGTGTGTGTGTGTGTGTTAGTGCAACATAATACAAGTTGTAAGTTACAAAATCAGCGACATTGGCACGCCTACAAAACAGACAATGTTGCGGTTGCATAAGCATGACAACGTCAGCACCATAACTAACCATGGACCAGAACAACAACAACAACAGCAATAACAAGAATTACATGAAGAGCTTCTCGACAAAAAAAAACAACAAGAATTTAAAACTATAGAACAGTAATAGTAATAGTAACAGTTAGAAAAACCTGCGACTCATATTGTAGAAAAACAAAAACAAAAAAAAAAATAAAAAAAAAATAACAAAAATTTTATAGAAAAGACACCAACAAACTAACAAGTAGTTTTACCCATGAATTTACAATAACAACAACAGAAAAGGAGAGAGAGAAACAAAAACAAAAATTTAACGAAAACGAACGCACAAAATGCCTTTTAAATTTGAGAAGCCCCAGAGTAACCTGCCACTCTAAACCAATATCCAAAGTGCATACACTGTGACATGCACTTTATGCGTGGGGTGTATTGGAAGTTTAGAAAAAATCTAAAGTAGGATTTCAGTGATACTAGAGAAAATGCCACTCACATCGATTCACAATCGCTTCTTTAGTATTAAGTATTTATTGTGGGTTAAAAATTTGCCTAGAAGACATGCTAGATTGATTAAAACTCTCAAAACCGAATAAGTTTAGTTAGCATATGGAGAACACACGTTGTTTTTGCTGGCACACGATTTTAGGCTAACAAATTACTTTAAATAAATATCCCTTTACAACATACTGTTACGAAAATGATGAATCGAAATACTGATGTTTTGCTTTTACATCGTTTAACATTAAAATTATAAACAAAAGCTACAAAAACAAAACAATGGAGTAAATAAACCTGTTTACAAATTATCATATTGCTTGATTTAACAACAAACACCAACATAATAAAATAATAACAGACAAAGCAATTGTTGTTGTTTACATCAAGTTGTGAACACAGAATTGCGCGAACAATAAAGAATTTTAATGAAATTGGAATACAAATTTATTTTTCTTTTATTTGCAATCTACGAACTCATATTTTAAACGTTTTTAAAGGGTAAAAACGTAACATAACTTACATAATTAGTCATTACAACTATTCAGTCAGGATTAAGACCTAGCTTCTTTCACCACTTATTGTGTAAGTGTTAATTTTATACATGACTGACGGAATCTGCAGTTTACAGTCGCTTCTGAACGACAGATTTTTGAGAAACTTTTCAAGGCAATTTTATTTTACTGTCAGTTGCCAGAAGTCTGCTGATGGAGGAAGTCGTCGAAGAAATATTTTTCGCATTTCGTTTTGTTGGAGAAGTCTGACCTGGGTTTTAATCCATGACCTCATATCTGATAAGCCTACACACTACCTACTAGAATACAACGACATCCCTTTAAAACAAGCTGCTTCATTGTAACAGAAGATTATGAAAAGTGTGATGAGGAAGCGAATCAGATGCGATCGAACACCGATAAGTCTATGTCAATATCCGTCAAGCTAGGATTGTCAGTCAGAATCATCTGTAATACGTTTACATTTGGCTCACAAGTTGACAAGAGCCCAAAACGAAATGAAAACCTTTTAACCAACTTGCCGTTGTTCCAGGGACATCAACGTTGATCAGTGTATGGTATCACGTTGTCCATCATCGTACTTAACTTCCTTTCTACTGACTAAAGCTGCCTACTTATGATTAGCGAAATAAAATTTTGTTTGTAGGCAATCTTACTTACTTAAGTGCTCATTACAAACGTTTAGTCTGGTTTACAACCTAGCTTCTCATACCACACATGTTCGGTGTATTAATTTTATCCAAGACTGAAGAGACCAACAGTTTAGCGTCAAGTGCGTACGGCCGATTTTTTTGAGAAGCTTTTCATAGCAATTTTATTTACATACATAACATAATTGGTCCGTACAACCCTTCAGTTAGGATTACGACCTAGTTTCTCACACCACTTATGTTGTGTGTGTTAATTTTATACATGAGTGGCGAAACCTACAGTCTAAAGTCGACTCCGAACGACAGATTTTTGAGAAACTTTTCATGGTAATTTGTATTTATTCTCAGAGTTTTTGCCAGAAATCTGCTGAGAGGAAGTCGCCGAAGAAATATTTTTTTGTATTTTTGTTTTGATGTCTGGCCTGGGGCTCGAACCCTGGCTTTATGTCTAATAAGCCAACAACAACACACACGCTACGGCGACTTCAATATACACACTTATTTATTTACAAGCGAGGCGAAAATACCTTCTGGCTGAGAAAGGAAACAGATCAATTCCGTAAATAGAGTTACGGAGTTAGAGGCTATAGGGATGGCTGAGAGAAATATTCTGGTGTTGGACCCGTTCAATCATCACTTCTGTGTGCGTAATAGCTTAAGTGTCTTAATGTCTTTACCTTAAGGAAACCTGCTCCCTGCTATTTCAACTATAGCGCGTGGTGCTTCAGATAAACGGCTATTTTTGACAAGAACGGAGATTAGCTGGATATCTATAAAGATTTCGGCTATTTTGGCTGCCTTTATATTATTAAGGATGCCTTTAATACATACAAATTGGAAAAGACAATAATTTCTTAAGTAAGAAAGCTCAGTGAAGTCGTATTTGTATTGGAAATTTTTGTTTTAAATTCTCTTGCACTCCGTCTATGAATTCTGCCCGCTGCCATATAAATTGTTATAAGAAACCAAGATTGAATCACACCATGATACCGAAAGTGATAAGACTATCGTTATAATAAATCGAACGAATCCTAATTATGAGATAAAGATACCAGCCAATTCCCTGAACTTTTAAGTTCCACTACGTATCTGTTTATTTTGCTTACGCGCCTAAATGTAGGCATTGTCACATGAACTAAAATGACACCCAAAATTATGCAATAACAGACATTCGCGTACACACACAAGCATTAGTGTGCACATACATACTTAGGATAGGAGTCCAAAAAACAAAAAAAAAAAGAAACAAACAAACAACCGTGAAAAATATAACGCGAAATGAATATTACGCTCTGTGAGTTTAAGCTTCAACTTCAATTTCACCAACAACTTCCATATCAATGTAATGAAATGTATGAAGTTGAATGGATGAATGAATGAATGAATGAATGTTTTTGCATCCACCACCGAAAAAAATGCCTGGCAATGAATTGTGCTGAGTTGTGTTGGCAACGCGACATTTAATGAGATGTCGTTGTCGACTCTGCTATATAGCCTCCATTAAAACATGTACATGGGTATGTGTGTGTGTATATATTAATGAGCGAATGTAGTGGAGAGACCATGTCATGTTGTTATGTTTGGTCAGTTTGATGTGGGTCCGTTTTCTAGTGTTGGTTGCTTGTTAATTTTCAGCATTTTATTTATTTTTCAGATTCTGAATACAAACCCTCCCCTCCCTTTCCACCTATTTTTGCTGGAATACGTTTCTTTATATTCTTTTGCAGTTTTGCCAAAAAAAAAGAAGAAAAAAACATACAATTTTCGTTCGTTATTTGTGAAATGAAACGTTTGCAATTGACATAATGAGACTGTAATTGGAATTGTATGAGAAAGAGCGCCTTAGCATATGCCACGTCTATGTTATAACAATAGTTTAATTTTAAGTGAAAATACGCGTACACACACAACAACACCAACAACTGGTAGTCTTAGGCAGCAAATCCATCAACGTCAAACCTCAAACTAAGGATAGATTTCCTGTCTCTTTTTTCTTTTTGCCTTGATTATCGTATGATTGTTTCGAATGTCTCATGGCAACCAAATTTATTAATAAAACGCTTTATTTGGAAGCCAAGGAAAGCTTAAAGCGTTTTCTCTTTTAATTTTTTGGTTTAAATTTCTTTAAATTTTCTTTTAAATTTAACACAATCACACTTTAATTGAATATAAATACAGTGTGACTAGCATTACAAGACCACTCTGTGTCTATACATGTTTTATGCAAGTCATTCGATATTCATTGCCATGATTATGCAGTTTTTTCTTACTTTTTTAAATGCCACCGTTTAACGCTTCGCATTTGTTTGTGCAACATTGGCAAGTTGTTTTATAGAGTATGGGGTTTGCTTTGGAGTTTGAGGTGGCTAGTCTACCGACTGAATATTTGCCTGTGTTTGTTTGTAAATCAATTGAGATGTTAAATAAACCGATGTGTCACCATTTGACATCAAAGTTTATTTGATTTTTCAATTATTTTTGTAGAAAATTAGACATGATTCAACTAAAAACATTAACGACTACTTAAATGCCTAAACTGTAGTGATTTAATTTTTTTTGGGGCATACATTTAGGGTTTGAATAACATAATTATTGAAGCATACTTTAAGGAGCAAAATAAAAATTTACACATGAAAATAACTTTATAACTTCATTAAGAGGAAAAGATTGCCGAGTAACTTATTTAATAATCATGAATAGCAGAAATTTTAACAGTAGTTGGAGATCTACTCACCGCTTTATTTCTTTTTCTGATTTTTTTATTATCATACATAATAGGCCATTACAATCCCTCAGACAGGATTACTTTTCACACCACCTATATTGCAAGTGTTAATTTTATACATGAGGGGGCGATAGCTACAGTTTAAAGTCGACTCCGAACGACAGATTTTTTTGAGAAACTTTTCATGGCAATTTTTTATTTACTCTCAGAGTTTTTGCCAGAAATCTGCTGACAGGAAGTCGCTGAAGAAATATTTTTTCATACTTCGTTTTAATGTCTGACCTGGGGTTTGAACCGTCGCCTTACGTCTAATAAGCCAACACACTACCTACTAGACTACGGCGACTTACTTATCTGTTAAGTTTATTAAAAAAAATTTTCTGAGGGATAAATGGCTTACAGTAGTGGTCTCCAGTGATTGTTTGAATGATCAACAAATTTAGTTGAAATCATTGGGAACTAACACTAGTTAAGCGTGTATCTCTTCAAGACTGTAATTGATAGACAATTTACACTACTGCGGGTGTTGGCATTCACTTTTTGGTATGACATTGAGCTGTTTCAAGCATGCAGTGTGCTCACTTCATAATTAATGTGCAAAGCTTTGGTGTTTTACTTAACTTTTTTGAGTATCAGAATAGATAAGTCACATGGATCCATTCACATGGATTCTACGCTTTTTCAGGCTAAAGCTTGCTTGTAGAATTGCTTTTTCAAAGCAAAGTGTGCACTGTCGAGATGCAAAAGTTATCAGTTCCTTCTAGATTGGGTGATGCGTACGTTAGTATCAGTATGTCCAAAATTAGGCAGACCAACCTAGACGTATTGCACAGTGTTACCTATTATTTTATCACGAATTCAAATTTGTAGTCACCGTAGTCTAGTAGGTAGTGTGTTGGCTTATTAGACATGAGGCCAGGGTTCAAACCCCAGCTCAGACATCTCCAACAAAACGAAATCTGAAAAAATATTTCTAGGGCGACCACCTCTCAGCAGATTTCTGGCATGAAATCTGAGAGTAAATAAAATTGCCATGAAAAAGTTTCTTGAAAATTTGTCGCTCGGAGTCGACTTTTTTAACTGTAGGTCCCAGTAATCATGTATCAAATTGAAGCACAACAGGGATGGTGAGTGGCTAAGTTGTAATCCTGACTGAAAGTTGGAAGTGACCAATCGATATTGTACAACAGAGTAGTCCAATCCAAAAGAGTGATACCAAGGAGTCATAGATCTACGAGAAAAACAACATGCAAGAAGTTAACTCACCAGGAAAATTATAGAGAAAGAGCTGATTTGCTGTCACAGAGATAAACCATAAAGTGATTGCAATGAACTGACTATAAAACAATTCCATTTATGCTGCTAACAGCTTCAAATCAAGCAGTACAGTATGCAGCCTTGGGGTGCATAACTTTGGTGTGCATAATCATAGTAATTTTGAATGCCATAATATCCTTTTGGCTCTTCCGTAATGTGACTCTGGAAGAATTTAATTTTAATAATTCGTTCCATCACAATTAAAGTATAAATTTATACCAGTTACAGTGCTTTTGTCAGATACTGAACTTTCTTACTTGTCATTACAACCTTTTAGTCAGGACTAGAACCTAGCGCCTCACCACAGATCAGTTATGAGTATTCAAAAAGATGTTTAAAATCGAATCATACTCATAATTTCTGATACTTACATGCATTCATACTTATTTTAATATCATGGAACCTCTACTCATATTCAAAGTTTGAAGTATTCATCATATTCATACATAACAACACGTATGATGTTGTTGACTTCGACTCCCCATACCTCAACATAAACACGAATAACGAAATAAGTATGAATCGCGTACGAACACTAAAATACTCACTAAATGAGTGCGTGTTTACGCTGATTGCTGCTCTGTGTTTTTTGCTTAAGTGTCTCTTTGCTTTTTTTGTAAATGCAACAACTAAGACTACAAATTTTGATGAATGATTCGAGTCACTCGAGCATTATAAGTATTTTTTTAAAGTTATGAATCTAAATGAATAGGCTTATAAATCAAACATATTTCGAATGGTATGAGTTTGATATCAACGTTGTACGTATACTCATTGGAACCTGTGCTTATAAATCAAAGTTGTAGTGAGTACGAATGAATCAGAGTCCATAGTCAAATGCCAATATTTTTGACTCACTTATATTCAAAATTTCATGAATGCTTATGAGTAGCGAAAAAAGATTCATTGCTGATCTCTGCTTCTCACACCAGCCATGCAGTGCGTGTGTTAGTTTTAACGAACGAAAGATTTGAGAAACTTTTCATGACATTTTTTATTTACTCTCGGAGCTATTGTCTGAAGACCGCCGAGAGGAAGTGGCCGTAAAAAATATATTTTGTTTTGCAAAACCGTTCCACAAGATTAAAACATTTCGTACAGCTCTCCAACTTATTAAATATAAACTTTCTGTAGTTATTCTTGTATTCCTTATCAATCGATTTCATTTCATTTCAAATTTCTTTGGCAGTGTTTTTCTGTTCAAAATTTTTTTTAATTTAAAATATCTTCAGTGGAGCATTAATCAAATTTCTGATGAACATTTCGTATGTTTCTAGGCATGCCTGTCGTTTTGAATTAAAAATAATTGATTCAACACTCAGGGTGTATAAGTTAAAAATAGAAGTTTTCGTAACGTGGTTAAGAAAAACATCAAGAATTTTGCAGCCATCATTAGCAGCAGCAGTAGCTAAAGCGACTGACACACTCTTGGTCTCTCTCTGTCTCTCTTTGTCTGTCTGTTATATCGTTTAAACAAGCTTTGCCAGCCTATTTCCGTTAACACCGTAAACAAAACGGATATTCTGATAAATGAATAGAGAATAAATTAATAAATAAAGATGAAAATGAAATGAAAATAACACATGAATAGATGAAGTCAAGACAATCAGCAGCTCTGCCTGCCATGGTTATCTTTTAGGCCATGTGGCCTTTAGTATGGGGGCCATATTTATGGTAAACTCCCCCCAAAAAAATATTCAAATATTCTCGAAATCTGTCTAAAACGACTCTTGGCCATAAACAACTGCATGTGTGTGTGTGTGAAATAAAATTAAAGTCAAATGGAAATGGAAAAGAGGAAGAGAGGAATAGAAAAACAGAAAATGTTTGCAAATGAAAAACGGAAATCAATCATTAATTTTTCTGTCGTTAGTATTGTAACACACTTATACACACGTATACATGTATAGACGTTAAACAGGGTGTTACACAATAATCATTGTGAAACGTCAGCAAAAAATTATTTTCTAATATTGAGTCCACAGGGGACAGAGGGTGTTGCTTATAGAGTAGTGTTGACAAAAGATCTATGATTGCTTAAATGCCTCATCAACACTGTTTCCAAGGAAAATTGGAAGACAATACTTTGAATGGATTTTAAACTTTTGTAACAAAACTTACGTAATTGCTCATTGCAACCCTTCAGTCAGCTGTATGAGCTCCTCAACTACATGGACGTTGTGCAGCGTATTAACATTGTGCCATACAACTCATGCCTCAGTGAATATTCTACACGAGCTATCTGAGGTAATGGTCATTCCACATGCAGTTAATGTGACCTGGTCACCGAGATCGTGCCATTTGACCACGTTAGATGTTTTCTCGCGGGGTTTTCTTAAGTGTATGCGAAGGATTCACAAAACAAAACTACTCTCAAAATCAGCATAATTTTCTCGCGGGGTTTCCTTAAGTGTATGCGAAGGATTCACAAAACAAAACTACTCTCAAAATCAGCATATCACAAGTCATGGATGTCATGCGTTAGACTCATGGAAAATTTGACATTTCGGATGAGTTCCACCTAGAGACGATGTATACGATATTTGAGCAATGTTACCATCAAAAATGATGTCCATCTGGAGATCAAGCGCACGATCACTCTTGCCAACAGGTGCTACTATGATCTCAATAAGCAATTGAGTGGCAGAGACCTCCCTCGTGCGGCAAAACTAATACTCTACAAAAGGCACACTCTCCCTGTGCTTCTTTATGGTGCAGAGGCATGAAATCAATTAAGCACTGATGCAGCAGCCTTGAGAATATTCGAGGGAAAAGTCCTACGAAAGATCTTCGGTCCAGTGCGAGCTATATGAGCTCGTCAACGACATGGACGCTGTGCAGCGTATTAACAATCAGCGGCTGCGCTGACTCCACCATGTCGTTCAAATGGAGAAGGATGCTCCGGCGAGATGGGTATTTGATGCGGGGATTAGCAGAAGTCGGCGAATATGATGACCTTGTTGGAAGGACCAAAGCGAGGAAGACGTGTCATCGATTGGTGTGAAGAACTGGGGACGTTGTGTAAGAAGCAAAGGTGCCTGGAATGGATGTGTTAAGGCAGGCCGAAATTCGTTAATTCGTTGATCGGGTTGTTAATGGGCAACTAAGTAAGTAAGTAACTCGTCAGTCAGGATTACAATCTCATGTATATATTGTGTATGTTAATTTTATCCATGAGTGGCGCGACCTACAGTTTAAAGTCGATTCCGAACGACAGATTTTTGAGAAACTTTTCATGGCAAATTTAGTTTCACTCTGAGAGTTTTTTTTGCCAGAAAACTGCTGAGAGGTTAGGTTAGGTTAGTGTGGTAGCTTCATACCAAATGCTCACTTGAGCACGCATAGCGGCCCGTTGTGATGCCACGGGTGACCGTACTGTACTGACCAAGTTCCCCTGAACCCAGGTCGGTCAGCGCAAGATCTGCATATCCAAAGCACGACTACCCCGCTCTGGAAAACCAGCCGGAAAGTTTGATAAACGATAACTCCGTCAAGCTGACAAGGGTTGGAAGAGCCAAATAACTTATATCTGCACCACCTCGCAAGAGATGGGCATTGACAAAGAAAGTGGATAACAGTCTCGTCCTCCTCAGCGGATCTGCACCCACGGCGTCTCTACCCATAGCACAGTGACTTGTAAGCATGGCCACTGTGATTGAGATGATGCCGCGACCAAGTCCAAGTAACTGGTTGGTACGCCTTCTATACATGCGGGGCCAGGTGAGTCTAGCGGTAGAGCAGGACTCCTCGTTGATCCCGGATAGGTTGGCGTCTCGGAAAAATTTCCACGCAATGGCCAGCTTGATCGAGGCAAGTGACATTCCTAAGTCGATTGAACAGGATTCCGGGGCTAGCTCGTCGGATCTGCAGTTTCCGGAATGTCGCAGTGTCCGGGGACTCAGACAAGTGTGCCACTGAAGCGCCCTTGCTGAGAGGTAGCTGTTAACATATTTCGTTTTGTTCCAGATGTCTAAGCTGAGGTTCGAACTAAGGCCTCACGTCTAAGAAGCCAACATACTACTTACTAGACTACAGCTTCGATTGCAGCAACAGTGCTTCACAATAAATGCCCTAAAATTCGTTCTTTTTAAGCTATGCTCCAATGTGTAAAAAACTTCAATTGATACACGAATGAAGAGAGGTAAACGGTGTAAATTTTTAAATCTTCTTGGGGTATTGGCCATTTATGGGCAAAAGAAATCTTCATCTTACAAATATTGTTTGAAGACAGAAGAAGTGGGTGGTTGTTCTCTATTTGCTGCCAGTAATCATCGTATGAAGGAAGACAAACACTTGATAATGATTTTTGAATGTAAAATTTATGATGTTGGAGTACATACATACAAAAATCTCTTTTTTTTTGCTTATTTGTATACAACAATAATAACAACAACAAATGAAAATAAGTTTACAAATCTTTTATTCATTTGTCTTCCTTCTTTTGATTGTGTTGCCATTCGAAATTTACAAGAGCCTTCAAACAAACGTGCTGTTTTTCTATTTTTTTCTTTTTTTTGGGCAGCTAAAGCTAAAGCAAGAAAGAAATCAAATTTTCTTTTCTTACAAAAATTCATTCTCATTTTGAGGTTCTTCTCATAATAACAGATACTTAAGAAGGTTTTAATCAAATTGTCTTCCATCAACACCCTGCTCCCACTCCCAAGTCCTTTGGCATTCAATAGCAACTCGTATTCTCTGTGTTTGATTTGATTTTGTAATTTGGCTTGGGAAAGTGACTGCCAGCCAGCCTGCCAGCCTTCTACGTTTGCACGTATCATTTCAAGTCTTGTCAATATGGCACATCATTAATTTCCTAAGGAAGGTACACTTTTCGTATTTCGGATTCACGGTATGTGAGAACATCTTTGCAACATCTTTGGTTGAAACATTTCATCCACTTTGTGGCTTATTGGGGTTTACATTTCTTTAAATTTTTAATTTTTTGCTAAACTTCTGAGGAGAGAGAGGGTCGGTCACTTAATAAATGACCCAACATTTTATTCCTGTCTTCAGGTTTTGCAGAGTTGGTTAATCATCTGTCGGCCGTCTTGATTGAGGTGTGCCATCTTCATGCATCAATATGCATGCCAAGTCAGATAAATCCGATGCTGGTAAATAAAAAACCTTTTTACTATGTAATCTTAAGGTGACTATACTTAACAACTTTAATATTGATTTACGAGGGTTGTCTGAACAAAGAAAAGCCAACAAATTTCGGAAAATTATTTCTTTATTTCACAATATAATCTCGACACACTGTCGAGTTTCTTTCAGTAACAATCATACTTCCACACTTCTTTGTGGACGACCAAGCTATGTGGGCACAAGTCTGTTGACTTAATGAAAATTCTTGTGGAATACAAACGAAAAAAAAGGAGAATAAGACGGTGAACTTACATGCACATGAAATCCTCCTCGCTGTGTACTCTTTCTACACAATTCTCTGAATCCATTTCACTGCTTTGACTTTTACTTGGTTTAAAGTGTGAAGTGGTAGACTGATGTGTCATCCATGGTTACGAATCAAAGTGAAAACTCTTGTAGTGAATTTTCTTTATTATAAGTAAACACGGCACCTGTCTTTGTTTTTCATCTGAAAGTATTCACGGCTGTATGTTCATCCGAAGTCGCCGTGGTCTAGTAGGTAGTGTGTTGGCTTATTAGACGAAAGGCCAGGGTTCGAGCCCCAGGCCAGACATCAAAATAAAATACAAAAAGTATTTTCTTCGGCGAATTTCTCTCAGCAGATTTCTGGCAAACACTCTGAGAGTAAATAAAATTTCCATGAAAAAGTTTCTCAAAAAATTTGTCGTTCGGAGTCGACTTTAAACTGTAGGTCTCACCGCTCATGTATAAAATTAACACACACAACATAAGTGGTGTGAGAAACTAGGTCGTAATCCTGACTGAAGGGTTGTAATGACCAATTATGTATATGTATGTATGTTCATCCGATGTAATTTAGTGGATATGGGCATCTCAGAGCGAGTTGGAGACGATTTTCTCATTCGATTCAACAAACTCAACGCATTTACATCCAACGAATACGCTGGCTCGGCTGTGTATTTCGGATCGAAGGGGATGTTTCAGCGAGACAGGTGTTTGAAGCGGCGATTAGCGTAATTTGGCGTAGAGGACGACCTTGTCTATATTGGAAAAATCAAATCGAGGAAATGGTCGTGTCCAACTGGCATAAGCACGTAAGAAGTATACATACATACATAAGCGCCTAAAAGGATGTGTTAAGGCCGAAATCCGATAAATGGATTGTTAATGGCCAGTAAAGAAGTGAATAAGAACGTATACATCTCAATCGTAGTCGCCACAGTCTAGTTGGTAGTGTGTTGACTAGGTCGTAATCCTGACTCAATTTCTTTAAGATGTTCGAGCTGTCATTTGAATTCTCGATTCCCGTTCTTGTTATGCAACATACTAGACTATAGCGACCCCAGCCATATCTACTGCATTCAGTTTGAAATTGTTTTTTTGTCAGAATGTTTTCAAGATTCCTCGAAAACATCGTTATCGATTTAAGTTTGAGTGGAGCATCGTTTCAAAGCTCACATCCATTCATTAATATTGTTTTGAGTTTCCAGTTAAAAATTGTGGCTAAGGCATCCGAGACTGCTGTTAATCCGTTCTAAGTAAGTAGCCAAAGTTTTCCACCTTCTCATTCGTATTGCTTTCGATTTCAATAGGCATCGTCACACACAGCATCTTTAATAATATTTGACAACAGCATTAGTATAGTTTGCAGTCGCCGTGGTCTAGTAAGTAGTGTATTGGCTTAATAGACGTGAGGCCCAGCTCAGACATCTAGAACAAAATGAAATATGAAAAATATTTCTGCTGGGACTTCCTCTAAATAATTTTCTCAGAGTAAATGAAATTTCCATGAAAAATTTCCCACAAAAATTTGTCGTTTGGAGAGACTAGGTCATAATCCCGACTGAAGCGCTGTAATGACTAATTTCGTAAGTCAGTATAGTCTTGGTATTCCAACCGATCTCCTAGACTTCCATTCTTTACAGATGCAACGTTATTCCTTATTACTGTTCTATGTTAAGAACAATTTTTGAAGACATAAGAAAGAATCTTGCTGGAGGCCCCTAAGTACAGAGAGTTCCTGTTGCTAATTTCATTATCATGCAGGATTCGAAAGTTTATTCGAAATAAATCTACTGATCGACATAACATGTACTACCTATCCGAGATCAGCAATGAACCGTTTTTTCGCTACTGATAAGCACTCATGAAATTTTGAGTATAAGTGAGTCAACATTATTGAAATTTAACTACTCCGTCTGATTCATTCATACTCACTGCAATGTTGATTTATAAGTACAGGTTGCAATGAGTATGAGTACAACGTTGACATCAAACTCATACCATTCGAAATATGTTTGATTCATAAGCCTACTCATTCTCAGATTCATAACTTTAGAAAAATACTTATAAATGATACGAGTGACTCGAATCGTTCATTAGAAATTACAGTTTTAGTTGTTGTTGCATTTACAAAAAAAAAAAAGAAAAAAGACACATAAGCAAAGAGAACAGAGCAGCAGGCAGAGCAAACACACAACCTTTTAGTGAGTATTTCAGTGTTCGTATGCGATGCATACTTATTTTGTGATTCTTGTAAATTTTGAGTTCTGGAGAGTCGAGATCATCATCATCATACGTATTGTTAAGTATGAATATGATGAGTACTTCAAACTTTGAATATGATAGAGGTTCCATGATATTAATTTAAGTATGAATGCGTATACACACATATACATAATATAATTGGTCATTACAACCCTTCAGTCAGGATTACAACCTAGATTCTCACACCACTTATGTTGTGTGTGTAAATGTTATACATCCGACTCCGAACGACAGATTTTTGAGAAACTTTTCATGGCAATTTTATTTATTCTCAGAGTTTTTGCCAGAAATCTGATGAGAGGAAGTCGCCGAAGAAATACTTCTTGTATTTTGTTTTGATGTCTGGCCTGGGGCTCGAACCCTGACTTTACGTCTAATAAGCCAACACACTACCTGCTAGACTACGACGACTTCATGAATGCGTTTAGCTATTAGAAATTATGAGTATGATTCGATTCTATTTAGCTTTTTGAATACTCATTGCTGATCTCTGCTACCTACCGATTGATTAAAGTTTAGCTCGAGGAAAGTGATAACATAGTGATAGTAAATCAATTAAATTTCATATTAAAACCTCAAATAGTTTTATAGGCTACTCATGTCCGAAGAAGGCAGTGAAAATGAAAACCAACAACAAAAAAAAAACATACAAGAAAACCTATTTCAATTAAGAAATTAATCAAAATGGTCCAAGAAAGAAAAAAGAAACACGTCCTATGATTTATGTATCACACTCATACATACATACATATGCAAACATAACAACTACATGTGTAAGCAACATGTGTATGCGTGTGTGTGCGTGTAAAAAAAATCTTAAAATAATACACCCGAACCAATAAATCAAATTTTGGAAGGAAAAAATTCGTTGAGAATGAAAAGAAATTCAAAGATTTTCTTTGTCTTACAAAAATGGAGTCTCTCCTGTTTTTGTTGTTGGGTTCAAAACACAAACCACATATTGGACTTAAGGGAAACAATTGGCATTTCTCTTCTTCTTCTACTGGCTGTCTGTCTACGCATTTTCAATATGTTGTATTGAATTGTTGTTTTTGGCAAATCTAAACACGTAATCTTAAGCCGAAAATAAAAGAAAAAATAAACATTTAACACTTTCATTTACACATACACACACACGGACAGAAAAAAAGAAAGGAAACAAATTGGTTTTTGAAAGGAACATACATACACACATGTATACGGTATATGGTTTCACATATTCTCAGGCACATACGTATGCGAGAGGGTGAGACAAAGCAATGCGTCCATATTTAAAGACAAAACGAAGGACCATTACAAGAATCTCTACAAGTTACCCTGACCCACCCCCCAACAGATATTCAAGCCATAAATCATGTACTCGTGGTGTATTGCAAACAGAAAAAAAGGCTTCGAAAGGGAAACTTTAGAAGCAAAAAAAAAAATCAATTTGAAGGCCACATTCCTAAGCATTCGTTGTATTTTTATAATCGGCGGTAAATTTGTCTTGGGTAAGCAAACTGGCAACCGGCTAAAAACCGTTACATTTCAACACGTTTTTGCTGAGCAATTTCTTTGTTTTTTACAATCTTTAAGAAATATTTGCGTCTCTTGATTTCCTAACTCTTTTTTCAGGATTTTTTTCAAAGTTTATTAAGCCTCCTCTTATTGCCGGAATGGCCGTCAAAATTAAAAAAAATCCTTTAAAGTTTCAAAGTTTTTTTAAAGTCTTTCTCTCTCTTTAAAGCAACATTTTCTATTCATTTTCTATATTTTTATTAAAAAGAAAACAAAGAAAAAAACATGTTTTTTATTAAACAACAATATGTGGACTGCATCAGGAATAAAAATATTGAAATTTTTTTAACAACTCATCGGAATTTTCATTTTTATTATACGAAATATAGTAAGAGTTTCAGTTTTTTTTGTTTTTGCTTTCTACACTCGAAGAAATTTTGTGGCAAACAAAATTTTATTTTAATTAATTACTTTGTGCAACATAGCAAAGATCTATTATCGATTCTGAGGCTCCTCTGCTTCCTGCGTGCCTTCGCCAGTTGGTCACACCAAACGATGACAGGGCTTTCTCGACTTGGTCCTTCCAACACAAACCAGGTCGTCTTCTTTGCCGACTTCTGCAATTTCCAACATCAAATACCCACCTCGCTGGAGCATCCTCATCGATTCGAACGACATGGCCGAACCAGCGTAGCCGCTGGTTGTTAATACGATGCACAACGTCCACGTCGTCCAGCTCATTCAACAAAACGTTCAAATAATTAATTTCTTTTATCAAAATGAGTGTTCTATACGGGCAACGTACCGCGAGTGTTGCCCGTTAGGATCGCTATAATCAACTTACCGTGGGCACTGTGCCTATTGTGGTAGATAAATTTGAGTCCAGTAGCTTAGTAAACGATTGAACTATAGCCGTACGTCGATGAAACGCAAGTTTTGCCGAATATATCGCCGCTGTCCGTGAAAGTGTTTAGAAGAATCTGAGGCAGCCAGTTTCGCTTGGGTCACAAGTTGAGGAATTTTGCATCATGACTTGTACCCGTACAAAGTTAGTGACCGAGAAACTGAAGGTAGGCAATCATAGATATCGTCGTGTGTTCACTAAATGGAGTCTGAAGCAGTTGGCAAATGACAATACTTTTCACCGAAAATTATTTTGGACACTCTGTCCGCAAGATTTGAGGACATGATCTTATGTACCTCGAGAAGTTAACATAATTTACGAACCCATAGTGAAACAAATCAAATTTTATAATTATATTTTAATTAAAAAGAATGAAGGAATCCTTTTTGAGAAGGCGTAGTCGAACAAAGGAAACCCAGAGATGCCTGATACTCCAAGAGCTAAATTCATAAAATCTCACACGTGTAGGTTCAAAAATCAAAGCATCAAACCGTATATGATGGGGTCACTTATGTATAAGCTCTCAAACAAAGCCATTAAAAAATGTCTATTCATTCTCCTGATCTTGAAAACATTTCACATTTCTCTCTGAATCCCAAATTATTTCGTAACAAAGATCAAAGTTTCTACTAGAAAACACAGTGGCAGCATATTGTTTTAACTAATCATTGTAAACCTTGAATTTCTACAACTTTTTAATAAGCAAACGTTTCAAGCAGAACGGTTCGGAAAAACAAGCCGGTTCGTTCCGGTTTTTGTTCCGGTTCGAGTTCGGTTCAAACCCTTGTTTATAAAAATACATATAAAAATTCGTCAAAATTAAAAAAATTTTTTTTTCTTTTTCAAAACGTTAGCCTATTCTCGTTATCATAAATCATCTTTAGTTCCGGCACGCGTTCCTGTCCAAAAAGGAAGTACCGGAACGACGTTCCGGAGCGTTCCGGCTCGACAACACCACTGGTTACAAGGACGTAAAACCGTTAAAAAAGGTCTATAAGGCATGATTGTACACAATCTGAAAATAGCTATCTACTGTCTGACTCTAGAACTGTCTTCGATTACAGTTTCTTTGAATAGGGTTCTTCCAACCTAGTGGAGAAACTTAATTGTTTTCTTTCTTGTCCCTTTATAACTAGTTTTAGAGCACCAATAACAAGTGAATTGTTACGCTTTTACCTTTTAAAAACGTTTAAAATATGGGCTCGTAGATTGCAAATAAAATAAAAATTAATTTGTGTTTAGTTTTAATTAAAATTCTTTATTGTTCGCACAATTCTGTGTGCCACTGTTCACAACTTGATGTAAACAACAACAATTGCTTTTATTTGTTATTCCTCTTTACACTCTTTTGCATAGACAATAACAATTACTAGTCAATTGTTCGACAGATCTTTGTAACGGAGATCTTCAAACCGCGATACCATGTCTTCACACAAGACTGACGGAACTTTTACTCACTTCGCTGGCTGCTTTGGCTTGCCTTTTATATGGCAACGCAAACAGTCTGATGAATGCTGTTGAAGGCGAATGTTCGTGGCTTCGTCTTCTCGAGATCTCTATAAATATAAACATCGTTGTTTCATTATCGTTGCTTGTGTATTTTGTTTACATTTATTCTCTTTAACATTGTTTAGACACTTTTCAACTGTAATGGTACTCAAAATATTTTCTTTACACTGCACATTTGCGTAAAGCACGCTGTCATTCAATTTCATAAATTTCTTTCAGTGTATTTTCTAACCAAGGTTTCTTTTTTCGTTTCGTTTATTTTCTTTGCTGAACATTTTAGAAAATCTATGTCGTGTTGTCGTCACCATTGTTTTATGTACTTTCCTCTTTACGATTTTGCCACCCTTTGGCTACATTTAACTCGTTCCTTATGCTCTCTCAGCATATAGAAATCAAGCGTAGAACAACAAAAACAACAACAACAACAACGTATGCGATGGCAGTAAAACGTTTTTCATAAAATTTTTACCGCCAACACAAGATTTAATTAAACCGAAGACTTGATTTATGAACGAAAGGATACAATAATGCTCCATAAAACGCTTTTTATCACAAATGCTGTATAGCTGTGTAGGAAAGAGAGAGAAAGAAGGAGAGAGAGAGATGGTATGCATTCTGAGAAAATACACGAACAGCTAAAGGGCACAAAAGATGGTGCAAAAAAAATATATTCTGACAGGAAAAAGAACGTCAGCATTGGGTGGCATACAACGGAAGTAAATCGAAGGAAAAACGTGCGGCAACACAAGTGGAAGAATTGTACACGAGGACAAGAGTAACAGCAGAATTCCAAAAAGCAATAAGAGTTCAATGTATAGTAATAATGATACGCCGATATTTACTGTAACTACGACGACTGGAATGTTTTCGGTTTTTTCTTTCTTCTGGTAAATAACAGAGCTTTGAAGGAATGCAATAGTAAATGACTAGGCTACCATAAGACAGGAGATATTATAGTTGGTTGGTTGGAGCGGTAGCTTTGATACCAAAAGCTTATTTGAGCACGCACAGCGGCCCGTTGTGACGCCACAAGTAAACTCAGTCCTTGCACTGACCGAGTTCCACCAAACGAGGGAAGAACTTGGTCAACGCAAGGGCTGCACATTAAAAGCACGACTAGCCTACGCTGGAAACCCATCCCGAAAGTTTGACAAACGAAGCCTTGACATCAATAGATGTTAGCTTCGTCAATCTGACAAGGATTGGAGGGCCAAATAACCTATATCTGCACCTCGCAGGAGATGGACGTTGAAAAAGAAAGTGAATAACAGTTTCCTCTTCCTCAGCGGATCTGCACCCACGGCAGAAGTCGTTAGATGGCAGAATGTCCTGTAAGCATGGCCACTGTGATCGAGATGATGTTACGATCAAGTCCGAGTAACTGGTTGGTGCGCCTTCACCCCATTGAGGGCCTAGTGAGTCTAGGTTGATATCCCGAAAGAATTTTCGAGCAATGGCCAACTTAACCGATGTAAGTGGTATACCCGATTGACAAGGATTCCGGAAGGAATCGCCGTAGTCTAGTAGGTAGTGTGTTGGCTTATTAGACGCAAAAGCCTGGGTTCGAGCCCCAGGCCAGGCATCAAAAGACAAAATACAAAAAGTATTTTTTCGGCGACTTCCTCTCAGTAGATTTCTGGCAAAAACTCTGAGAGTAAATAAAAATTGCCATGAAAAGTTTCTCAATAAATAAAAATCTGTCGTTCGGAGTCGACTTTAAATAAAAATAAAATTAACACACACAACATAAGTGGTGTGAAAAACTAGGACGTTGTAAAATGTGTCAATTCGACCTCCCGGTACTGTACTTGTCTTAATTGACAAGTACACGTCCTCTAACCTAACCTAAGTGGTATACCCAGATCGATTGACAAGGATTCCGGAAGGAGTGTACCAGCTCTGGCAAGCTCGTAGGCTCTGTAATTTCCCGGAATGTAACCGTGCCCAGTGATCCAGACAAGGCAAACACTGAATCTAGCCAGCGGTGACATTATCTAACGATCCTGGCCTTAATCATATCGCTCGTCAGAGATCTTATTGCAGCCTAACTATCAGAGAAGATTGTTGGTAGTTGTTTATGACAAATTTCACACCATTCGAGGCCTTCCTTTTCATTTCATCAATATCTTGGGGTCCCGTGAGCCAGAGATAAGAAGCATCATCTCTCCCTATATCGCAGAACAAATGTCCAGTTGCTAATAAATTTTCTCTCTATAACGAAGTCATGATTCCTGAGGCCCTAGTAGTCAATATGCCATTGAAAGTGAAGATACGCCTCTTAAAAAAATTCCTTTATTCAATCGTTCCTCTCTTAAAAATGTGGTGTTTTTTTTTTCAAAAAAACATGATTTGATTCTTTTAAATAACTGCTCAGACAAAAAATCTTTGACTTTAAAATACTCACCAGCGATTGTTTTAATTTCTCAATAAAAAAAAGAGAGAAAAACACGACAGACAAGAATAAAGGGCATCAGCGAAAAATATCGAAGGGTTAACACCGGATGAATGATTTTAAAGCAGATTGTAACGATTTAACGTAAAAGTATTGATTTAAACAGGGAGATAAAAGCAAAAACGTACAAAAAAATTTTTATTCATCGTCTTATGAATTTACAACGAATTTTCATGGTGGTTTAAACAGCAAGAAAATGATAAAAAAAGAAAATATATCTCCTGCCTCCTACCCCTTCTATTTTGCATTTAATCCACCATAACTCCTGGTAATTTTTGTTTGTTTCTTCTTCATTAAATTAAATGCCGGTTCTGTTTCTCTGTTTTTGTTTATTTTTTGATATTTTTTTACGATTCCTTTGGTATTTTTTTGGTTAAGGATTTTTTATTCCTTTTTCTACTCATTTTTTTATGGCCAAAAGGATATTTTTGGAAGAAATTGAGAAACAAAAAAAGAATACAACCGTAGCACCGAACTTGTTCAATGTGGGTTATTAAAAGTGGAAAAATAATGTGACGTTAAAAGAAATTCCATTCAAAAGCACGAGGATTTCAAGTTAAACATTTAAAAGGTTTTCCTTTTTATTTTTGTTTCTTTCGTTTCTTAGATTTGTAATCGATTTTAAGTTTTATTAACGCAAAATAATCCTTTTGTTCTGCATAAAATTTTCACTTCACTGCAAAGCACATGCAGTAGATTGAAGAAAATTAAGGGAAAATATTTAAGAAGCCTTTGGTAATTTATTTAAAAGGGTTTCGTATTCCATTTATTTTTTTTATTTTTAAATAATTTAAAACAAACGACAGCTAATGATGTGGAAATTTGTGGAAATTATTGTCTTATGCAAGGATTTTAAGGGTTTTAAATTTAACTCAAAAAAAAAATATTAAAAAATATAAGAAAACTTTCAAAATGGTGGCCACATTCTCAATTGGCTGATAGCGGAATTCTTAACTGCATCCTGGACAGAACCAAGGAAATGCTTTACAACGAAACTAAATAACAAAAATGAATGGAGTAATCTGGAGCCAACGTAGTCTAATATGTAGTGTGTTGGCTTACTAGATTTTCTATTTCGTTGGCGGAAGTCGCCGTAGTCTAGTAGGTAGTGTGTTGGCTTATTAGACGTAAAGCAAGGGTTCGAGCCCCAGACCAGACATCAAGACAAAATACAAAAAGTATTTTTTCGGCGACTTCCTCTCAGCAGATTTCTGGCAAAAACTCTGAGAGTAAAATATAATTCCAATGAAAAGTTTCTCAAAAATTTGTTGTTCGGAATCGACTTTAAACTGTATGTCCCGCCACTCATGTATAAATTTAACACACACAACATAAGTGCTATGAGAACTAGGCCTGACAAAAGGGTTGTAATGACCAATTATGTATGTAATCTGGAGGCTGCAAACTCTTTAAAAAGTGGAACTATTTTGTGGTATAGTGATGGCTCAAGAATGGATCTTGGAATGGGGAAAAAAGTTTTTGATTCCCAAATGTAATATTCCGAGCTCAAACAGGTTTAAGGCAAGCAAAACTTTTGATAAGAAATACAAATAAAGGAGATCTTAAGCATGTAGTAAACTATTCAGGAATAACCAGAGATTAGTAAGAGGTCTTTGGACAGAACAATATAGACTCAGGTTACAGAATGAAGATTATCTTGAGTCCAACATACAGATTTTGTGACAATGAACACATTCTTCATACCTGTAGGTCATAAACGAAAAGGAGATCTGAGGCATGTATCAAACTATCCACGAATAAGCAGAGATTAGTAAAAGGCCTTGGGACAGAGCAATATAGACTCAAGACACAGAATCAGGATTATCTCGACCCCAACATGTAGATTCTGTAACGATGAGATTAAAACTTCGAATCACATTTTTAGAACCCGTAGGGCCTTATCGAAAAGAATATGTGAGGAATGTATCAGACTATCCAGGAATAAACACAGTTTAGGAGCCGGTCTTTGGATAGAGCAATACCGACTCAAAGTACAGAATGAGGATTATCTCGAGTCCAACATGTAGTTTCTCTGGCGGTGATGCTTAAGCTTCAGAACACATTCTTGATACCAGTAGAGCATTAACGAAAAGCAGATCTGAGGCATGCATTAAACTTTCCAGGAATAACCAGAGGTAAGGATTACCTCGAGTCCAATATGTGGATCCTGTGAAAGAGAAAATAAATCTCCAGAACACATTCCTGGTACCTGTAGGGCATTAACGAAAAGGAGATCTAAGGCATGTCTTAAATTATCCGGAAATAACCAGAGGTTAGTAGCTGGTCTATGTGGATAGAGCAATGTAAACTCAAGGTACAGGGTGAGTTTATCTCGAGCCCAGCATGTAGTTTCTGTGATGATGGGAATGAATCTTTGGCACAAATTTTTGGAATCCATAGGAAACAAAAGATGGAAAAATATTTCCTCGGCGACTTTTTCTCATCCGACTTCTGGTGAAAAGTCTGAGAGTGAAATAAAATTGCTATGAAAAGTTTCTCAAAATAAATCTGACGTTCGGAGTCCACTTTAAACTGTAGGTTCCGCCAATTATGGACAAAATTATCACACACCACATAAGTGGTGTGAGAAGCTAGCTCGTAATACTGGGTTGTAATGACCAATTATATACACATAGCCACAGAAGTACGGATAACAAATTTTAGAAATTTTTTAACCAATCCGTATTTTTGAAAATCTTTATAATTGTCTGACATCTTTTTTCGATTTTAAGACGGTCTTTTGCATTGGTTCAGAAATTTGTGAAATTATTAAATCGGATGCATACCTTTGTGGGCCTGTGCAGGGCCACAATTCAGTTCAATTTCAGAAATTTTTTAACCAATGCAAAAGACCGTCTTAACATCAAGGAAACTATAAAGATTTTCAACGAAAACAGATTAGTTAAAAAATTTCTGAAAATTGTTAACCGTGTGTACATATAATTTAGTAACTATGTGTACATATGTATATATGATAGAACACATATTTTTCCAAATAGCACAGACACTTTCTTTTCATGGAGTAAAGTATTGTTACGAAAATCAAAAGTCCAGATACTGCTGCTTTGCTTTTAAATTGCTCAACATTAAAATTATAAACAAAAGCTACAAAAACAAAACAACGCAGTAAACAAACCTGTTTACAAATTATCGTACTGCTAGATATAACAAGAAACACCAGCATAAAAATTGGTAAACAAGTAGAACAACAACACTACAACAATAAATGTAAACAACGATGTAAACAACGATGTTTACATTTATAAAGATTTCGAGAAAGCGAATATTCGCCTTCAAGAACATTCATCAGACTGTTTACTCCGCCCTATAAAAGGCAACGCAAAGCAGGCCACTGAGTGACTGAAGTTCAGTCAGACTTGTGTGAAGACGTGGCCATTTAAAGATCTCCGTTACATAGATCTGTCGAATAATTGTCTAGTAATTGTTATTGTTTATGCAAAGGGTATAAACAGAGGCATAACAAAGAAAAGCAATTGTTGTTGTTTACATAAAGTTGTGTACAGTGGCACACAGAATTGTGCGAATAATAAAGAATTTTAATTAAACTGAACACATATTTATTTTTTATTTTATTTGCAACGTACGAGCTCATATTTTAAACGTTTTTAAAAGGTAGAAACCCTAGAGTGTGTTGAAAACTAAGCAAGCTGCTATGTACTCCATAGATGAACTTCTGGGGAATTTGCTGTAATCCTCAAATAAACATACGTATATTCAACTGACATACATAAATTATTTTTTTAATATAATTACTAACCGATTAATAAATCTAGTTTTTCTTAAATTGTTTTCAAATGCACTGAAACAACACGGATCAAAATAAAAGTCGAGACATTGCCAATATTTTTGGTTTTAATTTCTTTTTCTCAACCTAGATTGTCTCAAATATTCGGAACAATTCCACTAGTTTATCATGATTTTAAGATGAAACTTTTCTTTCTTTTTTGTTTTTATTTTCTTTCAAACAAAATTTAATGAAAATGAACAGCCACTTAGTAAAGTGCAAGAGGGAGTGGGAGTAAGGTGTATAAAGATTTTGTATTTAAAGATGTTCATTTTTAGCATCTTTTGAGTATGGCTGTCTGTCTGTCGCTGTGTCTGCCCTTATAAATCGTAAATCTTTTCATTAGTAAGTGTGGCACTTTTTGCAGCCATAACGTTTGAATATAAAATTCAGTTGCCACAACCATTTTTATGGGATGTTTTCCTTATTAGTCTGATTAATTTGGCTCTTTTCATAAATTGGTCTTATGAATTAAACAGTCGGCAGCAGCAACAGCCCAAGCTGTCTTAGTTTTTATTTTTTCACAACAAATTATAACAGTTTTTACTAAAGCAGAACAAGAAGAAGAAGAAACAAAAACAGTAGAGATTCTGTAATAAATTTTGCCCCTTTTTAATATTTCTTTATAAAATACACTCCAAAGCTTTTTATACTTAACGACGTCATAGTCGTCATCATTGCCATCATCACCATCGCCATCAGCAGCCAGCACCCTCATCTCTTGGTCAATTTGAATGAAAGAATAAACAAACAAACACACAAACGAACGAATGAATGAATGAATAGATCAGCGGATAGGAAGAAAGGATGCCATGCTGGTGATGGTGGTGATGGCATTAAAAAACTTTTTAAGTTTTCTGTTTTAAAAACGGAAGCATTTTACAAGGAACCACATCATACATTATCCTAATCAAGGATAATTCATTAGTGTTTGAAATTTTTGGCATTTACTTTTAGGTTAAGTAGACAAACAACAAAAATCCAACAACAACAACTGGAACAACTGAAACAAAAAGGAATAACCAGCGAAAGGGCAACAAAACATAAATATACAGAGGCATCCATTTCCATGCCACACAGAGCAAAAGGACAATAAACAAGCAAAACCCCGGGTCAGGACACTTGAACGCCAGATAGAGAGAACGGGAGAAAGGAAAGGGGCATTTGTATAGCGAGCAGCAAGTAAAAAGCGTACAATAAAGTGTAGCGTTTTGTTAATCAGCAAAATTAATTAATTTAATTTAAAAGTTTTCCATGCTAACTCCTCCACCTCTTTGCAGGACGAAACTAACAGGCAAATTGATAGAGAATTAACAACAAAATGAAATCGAATACAATATTGTTATGTTTTTACATTTTAAAAACGTTTAAAATATGAGCCCGAAGATTGCAAAGAAAATAAAAATAAATCTGTGTTTAGGTTTAATTAAAATGCTTTATTATTCGCACCAATTCTGTGTGCCAGTGTTCACAACTTCATGTAAACAACAACAATTGCTTTGTTTACACTTTTTGCGGTCTGGAAACCTATTGGGAAAATGTTGTTGGTAAACACATACCTTAATTGTACGTCTACAACGGATGTGTTCTCGGTTACAAACGACTCGACTGGTTGGATTTTTCAAGTTTAAAAAAAATTGATTTCAAAATACAATTGCTAGTCAATTGTTCCACAGACCTTTGTAACGAAGATCTTCAAACCACGGTTACTCTCTTCAAACACACCGCGTTTTCACACAAGACTGACTGAACTTTTACTAACCTAGTTGCCTGCCTTGCCTTGCCTTTTATATGGCAACGTAAACAATCTGATAAATATTCTTTGTTCGTGGCTTCGCCTTCTCGAGATTAAATGTAAACATCGCTGTTTTATTATTGTTGTTGGTTGTGTATTTTGTTTACATTTATTCTTGTGGTGTTTGTTGGTATATTTTTGTTTACTTGTTTATCACTTTTGTTGTTATATTACGCAGTGCGATAATTTGTAAACAAGTTCATTGTTGTTTATAATTGAAGTCACCATAGTCAAGTAGGTAGTGTGTTGGCTTATTAGGCGTAAAGTCAGGGTTCGAGCCCCAGGCTAGACATCAAAACAAACTACAAAAATTATTTCTTCGGCGGCTTTCTCTCAGCAGATTTCTAGAAAAAATAGGGAGTAAATATAATTGCCATGAAAAAGTTTCTCAAAAATTTGTCGTTCGGATCGACTTTAAACTGTAGGTCTCACCACACATGTATAAAATTAACACACACAACATAAGTGGTGTGAGAAACTAGGTCCTAATCCTGACTGAAAGGTTGTTATGACCAATTGTGTGTGTGTGTGTTTATAATTACAATGTTGCAAAACAGCAGTATCTAGATTTTTTCGTTTTCCTAACAATATTTAGTTAGTGTAACCGAAATTAAACGCTTTTTAATCAATTCAAACGCTTCAAAAAATTTTTTTTTTAAATTCCATTGCTTTACTCCTATACTGTATACTCCTTGTAGTTCCACTCACGTCTACCATACTCAACTTGGCTTAGCAGACAAGTATGCCATGAATGTTGATTAAAATCAAGTGGAGAATATTTTCTATGAAAACAAATACATTTTTTTCTATTTTTTTATATTTTATTTTCATAAATTGTTTAATAGAAATCATAAAAAATTTTATAAAACAGAGAAAAAATGAATACAGAATCAATATTGCCAAAATCTAATAGAAAATTTTAATAAATTCACAACAGAGAAAATACTTCAACGATATTTGTTGTGCTGCAAACACCCACATTTATTAAGGGGGCTCAGGATTAACGCGATAATAAAAAAAGTATTCAAAAAGTAATCTGCTGATCTACAAAGGCTTACATGATGCCGTAGCTATCCATTAAGTGGTTTTAAAATCTCTGATCTGTCGAATAAATATGATTTATTTAGAGATAGGGCCGCCGCTTACCCCTAAAGGTCATCGCTTATGTCTAAAGGTAACTAAAATTTCTACAGAAGTGATTGCTTTTTTCGATCATTACGGGTTTGGTTATGATCGTCACAGTCTGTGCAAAAACGTTGGCAAGATTGTAAAGAAATTTGGATAGATTGGAACCTACATTCATGTAAAGAGCAACTATTAAAGCAGGAGCTGATTGACATTTTTCGTACAAAAGTATTTCTTCGCTACGAAGTTTATTCCTCACTCGATGGTTGCGCTACGACTATCCCATATGCGACTAGAATAATCTAAAACTGATTGTGGTAAAACCAGTGCATCTAGTAGAAGTTGCGCATTACGTGCTGATGTATAATATGACAGCAACCTTAAGTCAAAACTCATGCTTCATGTAGCCGAATAGAATTCTCCACACACTATTTGCCTTCAAGGACAGCACAATAAAGTCCAGATGTTTCATTTACAATACTGATAGAAAATGTGTCAAGTTTATCAGATTTGTTTTGCTCTTCTCTAGAAGTTTTAGTGATCATTAAGCAATGAGCCTAGATATTGAAGTAGTTTGAAGACGATACATCACTCCTTTCAATTTTGTTTATTTTAGAACACATTTTTCCTAATCTTAGGCTACTGTCTTTCGCTTTACCAGGTCTAGATCCATAAATTCCAGACAGAGTTTAAGGATCGCGAACATGATCACAACTGATCTAAACTGATATCTAAAGAAGATAAAAACTCCAATTTTGAAGGCACCTAAGCATACCAATATTAAAGCCTTGCAACATTATTTTCTTTAGATCTGTCTCTCCTCCTCTGAGTTTCTCATCTTGCATATGAACTCATGCCTAGGGGAACTGTGCCCCAAAAGCAGTTCCTCGCAGATGTGCTTTCGCCGTTGTCTGAATTTTTTTAAACGGTGATCGCCTGATTTTCGGACTGCTCATAAAGGCAACCTCACCCTGCATCATCTCATCCACTTCCAATATTTTCTTATTCATTTTTTTCCTTCGGGTTCCATCTTCAAGCCGCTATCTCATATCGACAATGCAGTTGTCCCCTAAAGACCCCGAGGGTGCCTATGGTGATCAGTGAGGTCCTCGCGAGGGTTGACGCAAATCTTCATGGGAGTTTGCGTTCAGAGCCAGGTCGGACACTAATTAGGAGTCATCTCAACTAAACCTGCATCACCAACTAAATGGCGAACGATAATCGAACGTACTTGAAGCCCTGCCACGGATTTAACGGAACGGAGGCGTCTGCAACATTAGTCTGAAAGCCATTTCGACCGGTTTTAATTCGGTGTACTCAGGTAACAGAATGCAACAAACGTCAGCCCACTTGCGTCATCTTTAAAATCGATTTTCCATACATAGTCCAGGTCGTGCCCAGAGGATGTCGAGTACCAGTGCCCGGGGAGCGCCTGATCTAAGATACGGAGGCTGTGAGCTGCTTGGCATGTACTTGCAAGGATAGCCCCGGGCTTCGCCAAGTTGAAACCAAACAGTAACGTTGCCTTGTAGTTGCTCACCCGCTCCCCTGTATTTTTAATAACGAGGCTCTTTGTGAATGAATAGGTACGTGAGAAAACGAAATTTTAGAATTTGAGACGATTCCAATCCACAATGCATCTCAAAAAGTTATTGTTTAGTATGGATTTGGGCTGGCCACGCATGTCATGCTACATTGGAGGCGATTTGAGGGATTTGATCATCTCACTTAGGTGTGAATTGGCTGCCGAGATATTTAATTTTAACCCATTGGACTTTTTCTTATTAAGCTTTCTTAAGTCGCAGGAATATGTAAATAAATCGTAAACCACAGCGGTAATTAAAACTAAAATAGCCCATGCCACCGATTAAATTTAGTCTGATTTATGCGCCAGAGTTATAGAAAATTGGACATTTCGTATACGCTCCACTCAGAAAATTGTAACGGACATTTGAACAATGTCTCTTTCTCTTTCAAACAAATACAAAATTTTGATGATAACTCACACGCAGTTTGTTTGATTAAAATTTAAATAGTAGGAAGCGCTTAACGTCCGATCCTTTATTTTTTAAGAATCTCGAAATTTTTTATTATAACCTGGATATTGAAGCAAGTCAAGCGATTTTGCACATATGTAAGTATTGTTAAATCATTTAATTTTGACGTCGTTGCTTAAAAGCTTTCAATACTTATTGTAACTGTAAGTGAATGCCCCTAATAACTCTTAAGCAAACGTGAATACTGTAAAGAAACTCAGCTAAGCAATGTACATACAATTTTTAATATCAACAAAAATTATTTCGTTTTTTCTCCTTTTTTTCCTTTTTTTATAAAATTACTTTGAATTTATTGAGTTTAATAATAATTTTGTGTAAATATGGTATGTAAAGAGCAACAAAAAAAAGACAAGAATTCGTGAAAAAATTATTCATTTTACTCTGTCTTACGGTTGTATTCAGTGGATGCAACTACACTCCTACGAGTATAAGTACATATAATACGATGTATTTATTTTGTTGCTCTGTGTTGTGTTTTATTTTTTAATTTTTCTTGTTGTTGCTGTTGTTGTTATTATTTAAAGGCAAACATTCTTTTTGCCATTAAAGTTTTAGTCGTGTTTTTGGTTTTTGGTTTTTTCCATGCCAGTCTCGGATAATTTTTAATTATAAACTCTCAATAAATTACGATAATCTATATGGCAGCTACTGGTACTACTACTGTTGTTGCTTTTGTTGTTGTTGGGTACATGCAAACAAATACGGTGGCTATACATGCCACCAAGTTTTATAACCCATACATTTGTATTAACCCCTTCTGGGAGAATAGTTTCTTTAACAAAATATTGTTACGTTCTTATCTTTTAAAAACGTTTAAAATATGAGCTGGTAGATTACAAATAAATTAAAAATAAATCTGTGTTTAGTTTTAATTAAAATTCTTTATTATTCGCACAATTCTGTATGCTACTGTTCACAATTTGATGTAAACAACAACAATTGCTTTTCTTTGTTAGTCCTGTGGTTATACCCACAATAAAAATTACTAGGAAATTGTTCGCCAGATCTTTGTAATGGAGATCTTCAAACCACGATTAGTCTCTTCAAACACATCGCGTCTTCACACAAGGCTGACTGAACTTCACTCACTTAGTCGCCTGCTTTGCCTTGCCTTTTATCGGCGGGGTAAACAGTCTGATGAATCTTCTTGTAGGTGAATGTTCATGACTTCGCCTTTTCGAAATCTCTGTAAATTTAAGCATCGTTGTTTACATTTATCAATGTAGTGTTGTTGTTGTATTTTTGTTTACTGGCTTACCATTTTTTATGCTGCTGTTTGTTGTTGTATTTTTGTTTACTTGTTTACCATCCTTTTTATGCTGGTGTTTGTTGTTATATTAAGCAGTACGATAATTTGTAAACAGGTTTGTTTACTGCATTGTTTTGTCTTTGTGACTTTTGTTTATAATTTGAATGTTAAGCGGTGTAAAAGTAAAACACCAGCATGTAGATTCTTCATTTTCATAACAATATGGGTCAGCCTATCCTCCAATTTTCGTGGGAAAGATTTCTGTCTTTAATGGGTTAATTTCATATGTATAAAATTTCAAATTTCTTTGGATATTTACAATATAATTTCGCTTACACTTTACAAGTGTTTTTTGTTGCATTATGTTGCAACAGTATCTGCTTCTTTTGCTGCTTTTCAAGCGAAGAGAAATATCTTTCGTGGTTAATGACTTGAAAGGCGATACTTTTTATGTTGGATAAACTATTAATTCTCCTCCCTTAACTTAACTTCGTTTTTTTTTTCTTTTGTTTCTTCTGCTCTCTATCAGGCAGATGAAAATCTAAACATACTCGTTCATATGTATACTTATAACGATGTTTACTTTGAGAGTATTTTGTTTTAAATTTTTTTAATTACGAAATGCATTTGATGTCTTGAACAATTTATATCTGAAGGGAAAGGTTGTAGTAAAGCACCCAATAGAGAAACCGTAACGAATAAATTCGTTACCTTTCACCTTTTTTGATATTGTGGTATACCCTCTGAGGGAGTATCATTACGCAACCTAATGTTGTCAAACGCCATTCATGGATCAGGACAACAGCTCAATGTGTAAGAACCTCCAACCTCCAGTGCTTTAAATGACTTGCTATCAGTATGTGCGGTCCAACAATGACTTCTGACCTAATGGACAACAATATTTTCAGTTTGAATAAAGAAGGTTGCTGGAGGGCTACTGGACCTTGAGGCATTATAATTGGAGTCAGCTAAGGTTTCAAGATTATGGTCTTGTCAAGACTTCCAAACACACAACATACAGTTACCGTGAGTTGAAATTGAAATAATGCGGCTTTAAAGAAGTACTATACAGCACCCATAAATTTTAAATTTTGTAGAAAGCTATGATGAAATGCTCTTCATAGAACATGAAATAGAGTGCGTGGATCAATCAAAAAATGTTTGCAATTGGAAACCATGCATGAACAATTGAAAAAAGATTGTGCGATTTGCAGGCAAAACCAGTTGTCTGTCTTCAGAAAGGAATAATATTCAATAGAGACTACCATGTTAACTTTCTGTACAGGAAATAATATAACATAGTCTGCAAATTTGACTAAGAAGGAAGTATTGTTTGTACAAGACAATGGACTAGTTTACACATCCAAGCATCTCATTATGTCTTCACTTCAGCTTCAGGTCATCGGGACCTCCAATATGGACTTGTGAACTTTGGCAATTGAAACTGTATCTGTCAAATTACATCAAATTATGTATGTAACATACATAATTGGTCAAAATATTTTCTCATTCATCTATAGGGTCCTTCATTAAGCGCTTCCTATATTTAATTTTAAACAAAACAAAGTGTTTGTGAGATACCGTCAAAACATTTTTATTCGCTTGAAAAATCTATTAATGCCATTAGGTGTGGCTTCTCACACTGCTTATGTTGTGTGTGTTAATTGTATTAATGAGTGGTGGGACCTACAGTTTAAAGTCGACTCCGAACGATAGATTTTCGAGAAAATGTTCATGATAATTTTATTTACTCTCAGAGTTGTTTGCCATAAATCTGCTGAGAGGCAATTGCCGAGGAAATATTTCTTCATATTTCGTTTTGTTGAAGATATCTGACATGTTGTTTGAATAATGGCCAATACACTGCTTACTAGACTACGATGACTTCTTTCAAGTTAAATGTCAAATCTCAAATTTCAAATCACTAATATGTAGAAATAATTTTTTTTAAAATTAAATTGTATGCCCTCTTCAGACAATGTATCGCACACATTATCAATTTTGCGAACGCTATAATCAAAAACATTCGAGTCCACTGGTATAGTGAACGATCAACCAACACACGTCGGTTGACGAGAGCCAAGTTTTGCCTCATCGAGTAATGTACCGCACACATCAGCACACATCCATTTCACGATCGCTATAATCGAATGAAGTCGCCATAGTCGAAAAAGTATTGTAGATTATTAGACGTAAGGCCACGGTTCAAACCCCAGGTCAGACATCAAAACGAAAATATGAAAAAAAAATAATTCTTTTGTGACTTCCTCTCAGCAGATTTCTGGCAAAAAATCTGAGAGCAAATAAAACTTGCCATGGAAATTTCTGGATCGAAGTCCTGACTGAAGGGTTGTAAGGACCAATTATGAATAATCAAATACATTGGAGTCCACTGGTTCAGTAAACGATAAACCAACACACGTAGGTCGACAAGAGGCAAGATTTGTCGAAAATATATCCGCTGACCATTAAAATGTGCAAGAGAATTCGTGGCAGTCTATTTCACAAGAACTCGGCCTTTCGCAGACCATTGCTTAGCTTAAGCGACCATAGACAACGACATGTATTCGCTGAATAAGTTCTGTACAAATTATCTTCAGAGTTAATGATATTTCAGGGTGAATGCGTACCTGAACAAACAAATTAAACGAATTTAGAATGATACCAGAGATCAGCAATGAGTACTCAAAAAGATGAGTAGAATCGAATCATACTCATAATTTCTGATACTTATACGCTTTCATACTTATTTTAATATCATGGAACCTCTACTCATATTTAAAGTTTGAGGTACTCATCATATTCATACCTAACAATACATATGATCTTGTTGATTTCGACTCAACATTTACACGAATCACAAAATATGCCTGATTCGCGTACGAACACTAAAGTACTCACTAAAAGGTTGTGTGTTTGGTCTGCTTGCTGCTCTGTCTTTTTGGCTTATGTGTCTTCTTTTTCGTTTTGTGAATGCCTAACAGCTGAGACTGTAAATTTTGATGAATGGTTTCAGGCACTCGAATCATTTATAAATATTTTTCTAAAGTTATGAATCTCAATGAGTAGGCTTATGAATCAAACATATTTCGAATGGTATGAGCTTGATGTGAACTTTGTATGCATACTCATTGCAAACTGTACTTATAAATCAACATTATAGTGAGCATGAATGCATCAGAGTACATAGTTAAATTTCAATATTGTTGACTCAACTTATATTCAAAATTTCATGAGTGCTTATGAGTAGCGAAAAACGATTCATTGCTGATTTCTGGACGATACCAATCCGCATGAGATCCAAGTGTGTGTAATACTTTACGAAGTAAGGATTTAGTTTGAGTTTAAGAAAACATAAATTTAGTGGTGTCAAGTACTTAATATAAGAGGTCATTGCCTTTGAGGTTTAAGATCACAATTCTTTTTATTTAAATAAATGTTTTTATGGTCATAAACGGTAATATAAAACAATTTTTTCTTTTTATTATTTTTATTTATCATTAGGGATCAATAAAAAATGTTACGGTTAAATAAAAAGAAGGGGGAAAAACATTAAAAAACTGAGAGAAGGAAAAGCACATGACTTATTGAAAATTGTTCAATGGTTTTGAAGCAAAAAAAAAAAAATTAAAAGGAGGGCAATAAATATAGTTTCCTTTTTATTTTCTTTGTGGTGAACCACAAGTCAGTTGGAAAATGATTTTTTTCTATACAGAAATTGTAAAAGAAAATTTTCAATATTTTTTATACAAAAAAATTTCCTTAAAAAGACTGAATAAAAGCGTCTGTAAAGGGAACTCACTTTTTAAAAAAGAAATTTTTTAGTTTCACTTTACAATATCAAGCAGCTGTTAAGCCGATATCAACGTATTTGTAAGGGAATAAAGACCACAAAAACAATAAACAAGGGTTGCAAAATAATAACAACAAAAACACATACTCATATACATACATAAGTATGTAGGTACATAGATACATATGTACATATGTATGTATAATAAATATAAAAATACAAAGAATTTTATTTCATTTCATTACGTTTGATTTTTTTCTTTTCCTTCAAATCTCTCTCTAAACATATCAAACAAGAGATATTTTAGTTTAAAATGTATAGAATATGTATGTACACTCACTCATACATTTAATGCTACAGGCAGACATACACTTGATTTTCCCTAAAGAAAATCTTGCGACGAAAGAGATGGCATACATTGTATTGCCTATACTTTCTAATACACATAACGGCATATACATGCAGGGAGAGAGAGAATCTTTAAAATAAATTTTGCGGTTAACCACAAAATATAATTGGTTGATGGCATACACACATGCTAAAAAGAGACAGAACGATAGCTAGATAGTTCGACAGTTAGGCATTAGAAAGAAGGAAAGTGATATATTATACATATAACGGTAAAACCGATGCAAGAAAAGAAAATGGAGTCTTCTTGATGAGAGAAAACATGATTTTATTGCCTTAAAAAGTGAAAGTTTTTGAAAAGTTTTTTTTTTTGGCAAATAAATTAAAAATGAAATACTTTTGAATACTTTGCTCATTCATCATTTATTCTGAATTATTAATGGCTTCTAATAAATAAAAGAAAGCTTTGAATGCCTCATAAAAAAAAACGCCATCTGTTGTAATTTTTCTCAAATCATCTATCCTACCGTTAAGTGTTATTTCTTTTTAAAAACATAAAATTTCTTAAGAAACTTTTCTTGCAAAGCACCAGTAAACAAAAAAAAAAAAATAACTCAAAAACACCTTCCTTCCATAGCCATCCAATGCCTGAGTATAACAAACCCCCATTTCTAATGGAAAGTTCCTCATCCCTTATTTTTCTTTATACCAACAGAGAAAAAATCCACCCCTTATATGTACTTGTGTAGAGAAAGAGGAAGAAATAAAAAAAAAATATCCCCGTTTTTTATTTACTTTTCGTTAACAATTCTTTCCTTCTTTCTTTTTTTTTTCTTGAAAAAAAGGGGGCCACTGGAATTTAGAATTGAACTCAAAGACATTTTCAAGAAAATTGTCTTGCCAGCAAGAAAAGCTTTCTCTTTCAAATTTTTTTCACCTTTTGGTCTTAGAAAAATAAAAAAACTCTTGCAAAAATTTTTTTCTTTTCTCTTAATTTTTTTCCCTTGAATCAGTTTTTTTTATTTCTTGAAATTGTAGAAATCAATCAAAGAGGTCGCTGCATGTTCTAGGCACAAGCCATAAAGTCATTCAGGTTTTAAAATCATGTTGAGGAGTAAAGTTTGAAAATGTAAGATTTAGCAACCCCTTTATTTAAGTTCGATTGAATCATCTCTCATAACATGATAAGGCCTTCTCTGCGATATTTCACTAGAAAACAAAAAAGCTGTCTATTATCTGTTGTTCCAGTTTATAGTGAACGTTTTGGACTATTAAAGTTTTAAGTGATAGTATCTTAAGGCTTCTCAGGCAGTTGTAACACAAAGGTTTTAAATATGGACCACAAATGTAGACGTTCCTAAAATTAACTTCCTTAACAAAGAATATATAGACTTTTACCAAGAATATGCAGTAGCTACGCTCTTTCTCTCTGGCTTCTTAAAGCCCATTATTACTCAAGTAAGCATTCAATATTGAAACCACTTAGGCATGTATATGGATCAGAGATTAGCAATGAGTATTCAAAAATATGATTAGAATCGAATCATACTCATAATTTCTGATACTTATAATCATTCATACTTATTGTAATATCATGGAACCTCTACTTATATTGAAAGTTTGAAGTACTCATCATATTCATACATAACAACACGTATGATGTTGTTGGTATCGACTCTCCATAACTCAACACATACACGAATCACAAAATAAGTATGAATCCCTTACGAACACTAGCATACTTACTAAAAAGTTGTGTGTTTGCTCTGCTTGCTGCTCTGCCTTTTTGCTTATTTGTCTTTTTTCTTCTTTGGTAAATCCAACAACAACTAAGACTGTAAATTTTGATGAATGAGTCACCGAATCAATTAATAATAAGTATTATAAGTATTTGTCTAAAGTTATGAATCTAAATGAGTAGGCTGGCTTATGAATCAAACATATTTCGAATGGTATGAGTTTGATGTCAACGTTGCGCGCATACTCATTGCAACCTGTACTTATAAATCAACGGTTGTAGTGAGTATGAATGAATCAGAGTACAGAGTTAAATTTCAATATAGTTGACACACTCCTATATATCCCAAAAAAGTCATCGTTTGGCGTGGAATTTAAGCTGGGAGTGTCAATGGACCATATTTTGACGTTATAGTTCTTTTGGTCAGAATTGAATAATCTGCACTTTAACTGCATGTGGCTTCAACAGGACACCGCTATGTATCATAAAGGTCATGTTGCATTGTGTATTCTGCACGATTTGAAGACATATTCATCTCACGTAGAAGAGATGTGAACTAAACACCGACATCGGTCAATATGACTCCTTCAGACTTTTTCTGGTGGGACTTTTTCTGGTCAAGCCTGATAAGTCCTTTCATCGGTCAGATTCATACATACATACATACATAATTGGTCTTTACAACCCTTCAGTCAGGATTACGACCTAGTTTTTCACACCACTTATGTTGTGTGTGTTAATTTTATACATGAGTGGCGGGACCTACAGTTTAAAGTCGACTCCCGACGACAGTTTTTTGATAAACTTTTTATGGCAATTTTATTTATTCTCAGAGTTTTTGCCAGAAATCTGCTGAGAGGAAGTCGCCGAAGAAATATTTCTTTCATATTTGCGTTTTGATGTCTGACCTGGGGCTCGAAACCTGGCTTTTCGTCTGATAAGCCAACACACTACCACTAGACCACGGCGACCTCATCGGTCAAATTCAGACTCGTTTAAACGCCAGAAGGAAAATTTGACACTTCGGATGCATACCCACCCAGAGAAGCCGTGGCAACCTTTTGAACGACGTTGTATTCCACACGTAGTGGCATCAACGAGTCTTTGAAGTGTATAAAAAATTTCAATGACATCTTAGACACAGACTTTATTTAATTGAAATTTAAAGATGGGAATAGCTTACAAAGCGTCCAAAATTTTTTCGTACGCACTCTTTACTTATTACTACAGCATAAACCTTCCTTTCATATCCTGAAATCCTGTTAAAAACTTGCTAAAATCATGAAAAAATATTTTCTGTTCAGAAAAAGTAAAAAATTACTTCCCCCCCCCCTCTTTAAATTATTCCCAATGAAATTTTTTCTGTATTTGTTCATAAAAAATACATCAGCATGCATTAAGTATGTGCAGAGTACACATATGCATGCCTTGATTGAGGAAGTTTCCAAAGAGAGAGAAAGAGAGAGAGAGGGGGGATAAGTATTAAAACTTTTTCTTTCATATCCGCTTAATTAAATTAAGCTCAAGAGCTCTGCTGATAAAGTGGCATAAACAAGAGATTAATAATTTGTAGCATAATTTTAAGCGCTTCTACTATACACACACATGCAAACGGAAAAGGAAGAAATTGAAAGGTGCAAGGAGTAGAATATGATACTTCATGTTGCCACACTTGAGAAGTTTTTTAAAAACTCATCTGTTAATTGGAGTTTTAATATAACAAATGGATGGCATAACGCTCTCATACGAGTATATATAAACAATCAGGTTTTGTTTTTAATTTTTTGGGAATTTTTTTAAATTAGCCAGAAATGTGAACAAAAATTGTTTTATTTTGTTTATTTCTGTTTTAGTATGTGTTTGTGTTTTAATCCTTTTTGAAAATCCTCTCTGTGTTTAAGCATTAAAACATATTAGTTTTCGTATGTATTTGCTTAAATTGTTATATTAAAATTAGTCATATAGGGCCGGGGAAAGGGGGAGAACGAATAAAATAAAATTAAATGTTTTAAGCGTTCATTGAATGTATTTTGTGGAATACCATCGATATATCTCATCAAAACCATCAAAGTATTAATTCATTCAACCATTTAAACATCAACATTTTTATTCAATTCAAACATTTCACAACCATTTTTTTTTCTTTTCGTCCTTTTTTTTTTTTTTGGGAAAATATAAATTGGAGTTAAAAACGAATAATAAAGTGTGCTTCAGCAGGAATTAAAATATATTGTTACGTTTTTACCTTTTAAAAGCATTTAAAATATGAGCTCGTAGATTGTAAATAAAATAAAAATAAATTTGTTTTTAGTTTCAATTGAAAGTCATTATTATTCGCACAATTCTGTGTGTCATTGTTCACAACTTGATGTAAACAACAACAATTGCTTTTATTTGTTATTCCTCTGTTTACATCATTTGCATAAACAATAACAATTACTAGACAATTATTCGGCAGATCTTTGTAACGGAGATCTTCAAACCACGATTACTCTCTTTAAACACATCGCGTCTTCACACAAGATTGACTGAATTTAAACTAACTCACTCGCCTGCTTTGCTTTGCCTTTTATATGGCAGGGTAAACAGTCTGATGAATGTTCTTGAAGGCGAATATTCGTGACTTCGCCTTCTCGAAACCTCTATAAATGTGAACATCGTTGTTTACATTTATTCTTGTAGTGTTTGTTGTTGTATTTTTGTTTACTTGTTTACCATTTATTTTATGCTGGTATTTGTTGTTATATTAAGCAGTACGATAATTTGTAAACAGGTTTGTTTACTGCATTGTTTTGTTTTTATAGCTTTTGTTTACAATTTTAATGTTAAGCGATGTAAAATCAAAACCCCAGTATCTAGATTTTTCATTTTCGTAACAATATTATGATTGGTTAAGGCATAGTGAGGATATCCTTTTTTGATTTTAAACCCTTATATCACATTTAAATCAATGGAAGTTATTGTAACACAAAGTTTGATTAATGTACACTTCTCAATAGAATTCTTTGAGATCCTTATTTCACAGATATTTGATAATATACGGCTATTAATGTCAAACCTCTAAGCCATTTTGTTATTCCGCTATAGGGTATCCAATGTGTGTGATTATTATGAGACACACAATCAAAATATCATTGCATTTCATGGGGATTTATAAAAATTCCCCACATACACTTACACGCACACACATGGAATAATTTAAATAAATATTATTTGTATAACTAGGCACTGCCGTCTATAAAGAATAAATTGTTTAACAATCTATGTACGTATGTGTCTATATGAGTCCCTATACATACAGTAGATGATATAAATTAGACAAATATAAATACGATATACAGTCAAGGAAATTAATATAAAAACTGTAATTGAACTCTGGCTTTACGTCTAATAAGCCAACACACTACCTACTAGACTACGGCGACTACAGTTTAGAGCATAACGGCAAATAAACATTTTGCTAAATTACTTTTTCTGAAAGTTATTTTAAATTTGAATAATTAAGAGACTAAAACTCTCCAAACAATTCAACCTGCATACCACAGTGAAGATAAGACCAACAACGAAGATCATAGAAAGGTCAGACAATGCCACTTTTAGAAAGGAGTCCAAAAGAGTAGTAGACAAAAAATGTTGAAGTGAATTTTAGGAGACCATAACCTGTATCCAAGCACACCATGGAACATAACCTCAACAAGGAATAGCATAGAAAAATCAGACAAATCTTAAGAAAAGGTGGAATTCTCCAAGCCATCTTCATCTGGTCAAACTGAAGCAATAGATGATGCACCGCGCAGGGGCTCACTGGGGCAGACTGCAGTTGGCATCTAAGGTACCAGGAAAATGGATGAAGAGCTCAAGAACAAACGGCAAACCGCCAAAATTAGGACAAAAATCATCACTCCACCTCAAAGAACCGAAATTAAGCGAAAGAAACATTCTGATGCTTCAACAAAAATGCCAATGAGATCCGCAAAATATAAGCAACAGCTATGTCGAGATTTCAAGAGCGGTCAGAGTAGCAGCTATGCCGAGGAAATACTGTACAGTCAATTCGACACCCTCAAAGGAAACTGAATTACAAGAGGTTATTATGTGCGAAGCCGGGCGGTGTTGACTGCAAGGACGCACTAATCGTCAAACGACTGGAGATGGTTTTACTAAAATTGTGTCAGTGAATGGGAGGAGACCTAAATGCATGTTCAGCGAATGAGGTACCCATTGCATACATAGTTACTTATTTTGTTCCAAGAAGCTAGTGGTAGACAACACAGCAGCTTATGGCTTTATTAAATGCACAAAATGAGTGGCTACTCTCCTCTATGGCGCGTTCTGAAGAGCAACAGAGAATAATTGGCCATTACAACCCTTCAGTCAGGTTTACGGCCTAGCTTCTCACACCACACATGTTGTGTGCGTTAATGTTATACATGAGTGGCGGGACCACTCTTTTCATCTTTTCATGGCAATTTTATTTTACTCTCAGAGTTTTTGCCAGAAATCTGCTGAGAGGAAGTCGCCGAAGAAATATTTTCTCATATTTCGTTTTGATGTCTGACCTGTGGTTTGAACCGTGGCCATACGTCTAATAAGCCAACACACTACTCGCTAGACTACGGCGACTTTCTCTTAAACATAACATCCGCAGTATATTTATAAAATATTGTCCAAATGAATGTGCCGGTATGAAGTATAAAATCAATTGGTAGCCAAATTGCATAATGAATGAACGGCTGGCTGATAGACAAATGAATGCCATGCAACGGACACATTGTCCCTAGAAATGCAGTAGCAACGACGACAACAACAACAAAAATAACATAAAAGATGAAATAAAATAAAATAAAATAAAATAAAATAAAATGGAATAAAATCATGTGATTTTGGTTGTTTTTTCACTTTTTTCTGTTCAAAATAACGACAGGAACAGGAAACAACATCAGCAACATTTTACAAAAGCATACAAGAGTGTGTATGTATGCAAGTGAATTTTATATTAAAAAAAAAAAACGAAATGGAATCAAAATTCTATGCATGTGAGTATGCCTGTGTGTATGTGTATGTAATTTTGTTAAACGGAACAGTGAAAATGTTGTATGGAATTAAATGTGTGGTAATGAAGGGACAACCAAAAAAAAATATTCTACACACACACACATATGAACAGATATGTACTCGTATTCGTATATGTTTGTATAAAGGCAAAGAGAGCGAAAAAGAGAGAGCAGGCCATGTGCAGAAGTGTGTGTATGATTTATTCGTATTATTTTTTTTGCGTTCTATAAATTTATATTGTATTAGGAGAGAACTAATATGTGCGTCTAAGCGTATAGTTCGGTAATTGTCTGTATGCTTGTATTTCTATGCTGGCAAAATTCTATATGTATTGTCATGTACATACATACACATGTGTCGATGTGTGCCTGTGTATTCGTGCATTAAAATTAATTAGATTCAAGGGAGTTATTTTGCAACTCAAACCGCAAGAATTAATTGATTCAAATCAATATTCAACATAAAATTTAAACTCATACACACCCATTTAATATGGCACACACAGGCACAGACATTCATGGACACTCAGTTACAGACCATTCTAAACACAAATACATGCACACATTCTATAGAGTGGCAGAAGAAAGTAGTGTTTTGAACGTAGAGGTATTGAATACATTTTTTTCACCCCCCTAGTTGGTGTTGTTTTTTTTCTATTGGTTGGTTTAGTTTTGGTTGATTTTGTTCTTTCCATTTATTTTATTTGATTTTTATTTTTGTTTTCATTTTATTTTATTTATTTAATGTAAATATTGAACAGTTTATAACATTTATTTATTGTTACGTCAATATTTGGTGATTATTTGAATATTTATATGAGTGTATGTGTACGTATTTAAACAAAGCGATTATGAGAGTTAGTTTTGCTATTCCGTAGTAAAATTATTCCAATTACAAATATAGAAAATTTATTAAAGTAAATGCAAATTTAAATTAAAACACAAATATTTCTAGTTCTACAAACAAGTCTTATAAAATGACCGGTCTTAGTATACAAGATTACCGTGAACGCTTTATAGAGTAGCTGATTGTTACACTAGCATGTCAAAATACCTCTGACTAAACAAGTTTTATCAATAATTTTTAAGTACGTAAAAATCTTCAAATGGCAAAAAGTGGTAGAAAAGAAATTAAGTTTTCTTTCTTTTTAGACGGCGGATGCTGCTTAAGTTCAATTTCTGAGGACGATTTGATAACTGGTCCTGATCCCCCAATCTGCCACCTCTATGAAATCATTAATGGATGGTTTAGGAGATGTTATGTTTCTAGGTGTCTATGGCCTGCTATAGATTTTAGTCCTGATCCCCCAATCTGTCACCTCTACGGCCCCATTAATGTATGGGTCAGGGGATGTTATATTTCTAGGTGTCTATGGCCTGCTATAGATAGCGCTAGAACAGGTTGGCTGCTGGTCTTAGATAAGGTCAGTTTGAGGTTAGTTATTGGGTTTATTAAGTGGCACTGCGAGATTAGATCGCTGGCAAGGATCTGGAACAGACCCCAGCCGGGCATTTGCAGTATATATGTTGCGACGAGGAGGAGTAGAAAACTATTGAACAGCTCCTCTGTAACTATCCAGCCCTTAGTAGGTTGAGGACCCCGGGGCAAGAGCTTCTTCGAGGGTTTGAATTCTTTGTCGAGTGCCGACATTAAGGCTCTCTTTAGATACATTATTAGTTTGAGCTGGTTGAGAAATGCTAGGGCTTCAATGGTGTAGTCGCGATCTCTTGTGTGTTTGTGATCTGTGTTAGTCCTCCGCTTCCTTTATTCTCCCTTTCTTACTTCCTCTCCTTTTCCCTTTATTCTCTATTATCCCCTTTTCTTTAGGACGTAGTACAATGTGTGAACTTGGCCTCTGACTACTGTACTTGTCTCAGTGGCATGACGTGTACCTAAACATAAACCTAAGTTTTCTCCTCTTTTTCCAGGCTAGAATATCTACTGAAATTGTTGTTGGGTGCTTCAGCCTTTTTTGGTGGTACTTGCCGATGGTTGAGTGTACGTTATAGCCTCTAAGAGGTTTCTAAGACAGGCTCGAAGTAAATTTAATACAAACAGTGGAGTCGATTTCTTTAGCCTCTCAGCAAACTACATTCGCAAGAGCATCAGGTAAATTGTTAGCTTTTTAGTGTATGTTTCCAATAATTAACATGAGGGTAACCGTTGAGTATCTCACTATCGCTGCGAGAATTAGACTAAATTCTTACAAAATTTACGATTTGATGTAAACACACTATAGGGACCCAATGACCACTTTGCTATCACTCAACATGTCCAGATAATGAAATCTAATAGATTCGAAGATCCGAAAAGATTTCTCATCCGACTTTGGGGTGTAATCTAGATACCTCAGGTCGAAGTGACAGCTTCGATTACCAAAGCACACTTGAGCATTCATAGCTGCCTCTTGTGATATCACAGATAAGCGCACTGTACTAACCGAATTCCACCGAACTCATTGAAGAAGTTGGTTAGTGCAAGGGCTGCACGGCTATCGTATGCTGAAAGCCTCAGTGAATACTTGAACAATATTTTCTGTGACAGATATAGACAATTCTTATGCTAGTATTTTTGCTAGAATCTAAAGCTGTAACAGCGGTGTTTTGTAGGTAATTGACATTTTGACAGAATTCTAGCTTCAGTCCCACAGTTTGGTGGCGTTTAGTTTTACTGCCGTATTACCTACTGATTGTTTCACAAAATATTTAGTGGTATCGCGTTAAGGATAGCAAATGGTTCCTTAGAGGAAGTAATTATAAGACCATCTGCTAACATGGACATCACCATTCTTAAGCCTTCAAGCCTGTTTTTATAATTTTTCTATCTCGGAAGGTAAAAGTCAAGCTCGCCACAAAATGGGTAGAATTGTAGGGCCTCGTAACCATGTAAATGGAGAAGTAAAAAGATTGCTCATTTCATTAGCACATTTTCAATGTTTTATTATTTTTTAAATTTCCTTACGTTACTTTAAGAAACATCCGGAGCATCAGAAGGCATCTCCCTTATTTTTTCATTTTTTCTTCGCCTTATTTCGAATGAAATAACTAAGTAGGTAAGTGATTGGTATAGAGTAGCGAGTTCTAGGATGGTAGGGTTGCCAACTTTCATGGATAAGAAGCAGTACACTTTTTGAAAATAAACTGAGTTGTTGTTATTTATGTATTCCCTTAATTATGTTATTGGGCTTAGAGACATAGGGGCATAGGGGCATACTCGCAACTTGTGTTTCGGATGCTCAGACCACAACGGGTATCACTTCGGAGAACCTTTGGGCTATGATTGGGCTCAAAATTAACGAAAAATTTCACATCTTCTAACGCTTCCCGTATAAAAGACAGAACATATTCGAACGCTGGGTTATGCTGACTGAACTTTAAACTGTAGAGAACGAAGCAGCATATTTTTAGCTTTTGAATTAAGCAGGGCACTGCTTATTGGCTTGGCAGTCTGGTTTCTACAGAGATAGCGACTCTGAGAGGGAATAAGACATCATGCCCACAACAATACTGAGAATCCTACTCTTGACAGCGCTATTGCAACTCTGGAATAGAGAACATTGCCCGCTATGAACGGAAATTCGGACGACTAAGACTAGAGAACTCTGCCCAGGGGCGTACATTGTTATTTTTTAAATTTTAATTTAATGTGGTATCGCAATCGGCCTATAATACGGTCGAAGTGAAAAAACCCTAATGTTTTTATGTGGGATGACGGCATCTAGACAGCCCTTATGGATAGAGTGGATAAATTAATTTCAATCATGATTAAAATTTTTTTGTTTTCCTACGGATCGAACATTTATTCCGAGGGTTTGCCGTTAAGCACTTAAATCACTGTACCAAGTCACCACGAACTGTGTTACAAATTTAATTTGAAAGGAATGTCATAATGTGTCACAAAAATATCTACAGGATCATAGGCTTTACCAAAATCTTAGAAAAAAAATGCTTGTGAAGAACATTTAATTTTTTTTAAAGCGTTCGGTGATGGAACTCTAGGCATTATTAAAATGGGTATGAAAGTATTAAAGATAATCATAAGTGCGTTATGATATAAGTATTTTCATTGATTTAAATTATAATCGCCATCCGTTTAAGTTAATAAGAGTAGAAATAATTAAGCTTCCAATTGAAGCCTATTCGAGAAAAAAAAAAGAAAAAAAATATCGCAAAATTGTTTAAATTTTGAAAATTCAAAATTTATTTCATTGTTGGCTTGTAAATGTTTTTAATTATCATTTGGGCCACTAAATACAACAATTATTTTAATTTTGAAAAACACTGGAAAATTTTAATATTTTACGAAAATGGATTTTATTTTCTACACACACACATACACAGCAATAATACATATACATATGCACTAAGCACTATGCATATGCACTACCACATATATGTGTATACATAGTGTAGTGTATAGTATGTATTGATATGTACGTATGTACGTGTGTGGCATACATATGTATGTAAATACATACATATTTTTCTATGTATATTGTTATGAAAACTAATGAATAATGTAATCATTTGTGAAAATTTTCTAAATTTAAAATTTTAATTAAAATGATTTGCAACTCATTTAACCGCAAAACGTTTTCAAACCCCTCAATACACACACACGTTCACATTCACATGCACTCATGCAAGCAGCCTGATTTTTTAAATATTTTTATTGGACATGCCAATACGATTTAAGTTGTGTAAACGGTTTAGGTTGAATATCCAAAATCTAAAATACCATACAACAACAACAACAACTAAAACAAAAAACAAAAAATCTAAAATAATAATAATAAAATGGATTGTGTTGCTGCTGCTGCCTGTAGTTGTTGTACAATTTGAAACACCCTCTTGTATTTGTGTGACCGTTATCATCATTGCATCAGCATTGGTAACGGCATCAGCATCAGTAAAAGCGTAAGCATCACTATCAATAATATTAAAAATCATTTTATTTTTATTAAAATGTTGGCATCAAAAATTGGTTATAAACGTTTGTGAATCTTTTTTTTTCGGCCTTTTTTTGTATTTAAATGGGTTGCTTAAATACATTCAAATATCGTCTGGGATTGTATGTGTGGGTTTGAAATTTTATGTAATAAAATTGCTTCACTGGAGTGTTATAAACTATTCTGCCAGAATTTAAAAAATTTTTTTAGTTTTCTTTTTAATTACTTAAATTGTTTTTGCATTCCGAATAAAAAATAAAAATTCTTGAGTATTTTTAACAAAACCTAATTAAAAAAAATTAAATACCGTACCAGAGATCAGCAAAGAGTATTCAAAAAACTAAGTTGAATTGAAGCATATTCATAATTTCTGATACTTATACGCATTCATACTTATTTTAATATCATGGAACCTCTACTCATATTAAAAGTTTGAAGTACTCATCATACTCATACTTAACAACACGTATGATGTTCTTTATGTCGACTCTCCATAACTCAAAATTATATACACGAAGCACAAAATAAGTATGAACTTATAACTCACTTATATTCAAAATTTCAGTACTTATGGGTATCGAAAAAACGATTCATTGCAGATCTCTGGTGGGAACCACTGTTCGTAGTTATTTTACATAGGCAGGGCATTGAAGGGTTCATACTTTGATGTAAAAGAATTTATCCAAAGGAGATTATTTTTTTATTATATTGCTTATGTGTCTTTTTTATTTTCTTGTAAATGTAACAACAATTAAGGCTGTAAATTCTAATTTTTCTAAAGTTATGAATCTAAATGAGTAGGCTTATGAATCAAACATATATTTCGAATGGTATGAGTTTGATGTCAATGGTGTATGCATACTCAGTGCAACCTGTACTTATAAATCAACATTGTAGTGAGTACGAATGAATCAGAGTATATAGTTAAATTTCAATATTGTTGACTCACTTATATTCAAAATTTCATAAGTGCTTATGAGCAGCGAAAAAACGATTCATTGTAGATCTCTGCACCGTACCTTATGGTCTATGGGTTGTGTTCAAAAGTAACAACAATTTTTAATTTCGTTGATTTTATTTTTTTAAATTAAATTAAAAATAATTTTTCTATTTAAGCTATGAAAGTGTAGCAATATTCCTTTAATTCGACAATATTTTAAACATCGAAATACAATATAAAGAAAGGAACTTATATCATCTACTGCGCAGGTTATTTAGAGCTTTCTATCTTTAAATTTAATTTAATAAGAAGTCGCCATTGTCTAGTAGGTATTGTGTTGGCTATTTAGACGAAAAGCCAGGGTTCGAGCCCCAGGCCAGACATCAAAACAAGAATACAAAAAGTATTTCCTCGGCCACTTCCTCTCAGCAGATTTCTGGCAAAAACTCTGAGAGTAAATAAAATTGCCATGAAAAGTTTCTCAAAAATGTGTCGTTCGGAGTCGACTTTAAACTGTTGGTCCCGCCACTCATGTATAAAATTAACACACACAACATAAGTGGTGTGAGAAACTAGGTCCAATTATGTATGTAGTGTGTGTGAGACATCATCGACATTTTACATACGTTTGAAGGACCTACTGATGCCATTATGTATGGCATATAAAATCGTTCAAATATCCACTAAAGCTTCTCTTAGTGGAGGAACCGAAATGTTCAATGTTCCAGTACTCTGGTGAATAAATCAGGCTGGATTTGCTTGATAACATGGATTATGTTGGCTTTAGTTTGCAGATTATTCGTATACACATGCGACTTAAAAAAACCCCACAAGAAAAAGAAAATCGCTCGTGCAGAATATCCAATGTGACATCAGCTGAATGGCATGCAGTGCGCTCCTGTTGAAACCACATCTCGTTTGTGTCTATATCATCTTATTCAAAACAAAAATAATTAGTAATCATGGACCTTTAGTGCTCGCCGTTAACAGTGATGGAACGGCCAAGATCTTTCCTAAAGAAATATGAACTAATGATGCTGCCAGCACAAAACCGATGCCAAACAGTAGCTTTTTTAGGTTGCATCAAACGCTCTTGAAGGCCGGGTGGAATGATATCGTTCAATAATTTTGTTTGTTTAGGTACCCATTCATCCAAAAATGGGTCTCATCGCTGAAGGTGATTTTTCGTTGAAAATTAGTGTCAGCTGCCAACTGCTACCGGCACCATTCAGGGCGCACACAGCGTTGTCTATAGTCGTTGACCTTTAGTTCCAGGATCAATTGAATTTTTTATGAGTGTAGACCCAGGTCATGATGCCAAATTTGCTCAGTTGTGGTGTGGGGAATGGCGAGTGGCAATATTTTCAGCAGATCTTATATTTCGTCGACGTACGGGTGTTAGTTGATCGTTTATTCAACCAGTAAACTCAAATGTATGCTTTTCATTACTATAGGGCGATTGTGACAAACGAAAAACGACAAAGTTGCAGTGCATTGCTCGAACGGGATAAAAAAATCTTCAAAAAGTTCGGAATACATCTGCCTCCGTTTACTTAACTTACTTAAATGATTATTACAACCCTTCAGAAACTATACGCGGCAATTTTATTTACTCTCAGAGTTTTTGGCAGAAATCTGCTGAGAGGAAGCTGCCAAAGAAATATTTTTTCATATTTCGTTTTGTTCGAGATGTCTGAGCTGGGGTTTGAAACCGGATTTCATGTCTAATAAGCCGACACACTACCTACTAGACTACGACGACTTCCGTTTACTATTAGTATTAATTTAGGCATCTGTCAGTCTGGAAATCAAGCTCAGGATCACTATTGCCAACAGGTGCTACTATGGTCTCAATGGACAATTGAGTAGCAGAGACCTCTGCTTCTCCCCGTGATTTTTAATGGCGCAGAGGCATGTACCCTATTAAGTACTTATGCTGCAGCCTTTAGAGTATTCGAGAGAAAAGTCCTAAGTAAGATCTTCGGTCCAATGCGAGTTAGCGATGATTTCGGCATACGATCCAATAATGAGCTGTATGAGCTCCTCAACGACATAGACTTTGTTTAACTTATTAATGTCCAGCGGCTGCGCTGGCTCGGGCCATGTCGTTCGAATGGAGGAGGATGCTCCGGCAATATGGGTATTTGATGCGCCGAAGAGGATGACCTTGTTTGCGTTGAAGGGACCAAATCGAGAAAACCCTGTCATCGATTGGTGTGACCAACTGGCGAAGACGCGAAAGAAGCATAGGCGAATGGAAGGATATGTTACGGCAGGTCGAAATCCATTAATCGGATTGTTAATTGTCATTTAAGTATGTAAGTCAGTAATTACTTTAGGCATCAGCAGCTTTTTAATTAAAAAATTTGTACGTTGTTATCTCAAAATGCAAATGATAGCTGTACTGAATGGTAAATGGCAAATCGGTCGTACTATTATTTTACTATTTTCTTACTATTTTCGTTTACTATTTTTTTTTCTAAAATTATTGCTCTTCTAATGTGATTGTGCTTATTTCCTCATAAAATTCCAACAGTAGCCGTAATAAAATTCCTTCATTAACAACAAGTATTTACACGTAAACATTTCAGTAAAACATACGTAAACATTTCGAACATTTTCGTTTTAAAGTAATGCGCAGTGATTTTTTCCTTCTCCGAAACATATGAAAACTTTTCAACCTCAGCGCTAAGCAGGAAAGGAATTGTTGCTCCATTTGGGGTACCCCCTTCCGCGTACATATAATACATAGAAGTGCATTTGAATTGGTGTGTTGCAAAATATGTTGAAACGCTAGTTTTATGTTAAATATTCTCATTTTTGGTATTTCCTAGAAAAAAAAGAGAGAAAAAGGGTTCAAACAACAACATTTTTGCATAATGGCCACCACAAACAACATCGAAAATTTGAATGCGGCTTTTGCGAAATATTTCTCACGAAAATAATTTTTTTTTTGTTTTTTTTGTTTTAATTTTTCGTATTAAATTTTTATAATGGCCAGAGGAGTTTTCTCCCTTTAGGTTAAATGCAGCATATTTAATTTATTAAAAAAAATGAGAAAAAAAATTTGAAAAAGGCAGTGAATTATTTTTGCTTTAATTATATAAAAATTATTTTTTGTTTTCATTTCATTTTGTTTTATTTGTTTTATAATCAAATTTTATTTTTAATTTATTGAAAATCTAATGACTATTCAACTGTTAAATTGGTAATTAGTTTTTGATATTTTAATATACGCGATATTTTATTTAAATTCGATTTTGTTTTTTTTTATTATTTTTTACATTTAAAAGTTATTTGAAGAGGGTAACAACGAACACTTAAATACCCTTCATATTGTTACGAAAATGAAAAATCTGGATACTGGTGTTTTGCTTAACATTAAAATTATATAAACAAACCTGTTTACAAATGATTGTACTGCTTAATATAACAACAAATACCAGCATAAAGAAAATGGTAAACAAGTAAACGAAAATACACAAACAACACTACAAGAATAAATGTAAACAACAATGTTTAAATTTATAGAGACTACGAGAAGGCGAAGTCATGAACATTTGCCTTTAAGAACATTCATCAGACTGTTTACTCTACCATATAAAAGGCAAGGCAAGACGCGGTGTGTTTGAAGAGAGTAATAGTGGTTTGAAGACCTCCTTTACAAGGATGTGTCGCATAATTCTTTAGTAATTGTTGTTTATAAGCAACGGCCACAGCGCACAAGGAGTGGTAAAATGCATTTTAACAGCCAAAATTGCATACAATTAAAATATGCAGGCTTTTTATGGCACTAATTTCTATTTGGACAAGTGAAAACACAGACTAATTTTGGCAAGAACTCTCTGAAATCCTCGGAAGACACCAGCTAACGCTGGCATATATATTAGAGAACTAATCTGTGGAGTCGAATATGTAACAGCTTGTCTATGGCCTTCAGCCACAGTTTTAATTTGGCCTAGACGTTTATCTATTTATCTATTAGAGTGGTTGTTGATGATGTTGGCATGTTGTTCGGCTCATGCCAAGCAATTTTTACGGATGTTTTAAGCATGAAACGTGCGGCAGCAAAGATTATTCCAAAATTGCAAAATTTTTAGCAGAAACAACGTCGCATGGACATCGCTCAGGAGATGTTGTTGACGTTCAACGACGATCCAGATTTGCTCAAAAAAATCATAACTGGTGACGAATTATGGGTGTATGGCTACGACATTGAAACAAAAAACTTAATACAGTTTCTTTGATCCATTTTTTCGAATAGTAAAAAATCGAAGAGCACACCAAAACACGACTAACCTTTTTATCTGTCAAAAACAAACTGACAATTCAAAATGGCTAATATTGTCAACATATGTATATAACAGACATGTGTACCAACATAACAGAAAAAAATTCGGAAATCGAATATACGAATATACTCACGAAATTTGAAAATATCGGTTATTTTTTGATCACACCTCGTACCTACATTATTCGACAACAATACCCTTCAGTTTGGAATACAATCTAGTTTCTCACATCACTTATGTTGTCTGTGTTAATTTTATACATGAGTGGCCAGACCTACAGTTTAAGGTCAACACCGAACAAAAGATTTTTAACAAATGTTTCTTAACAATTTTATTTACACTCAGGGTTTTTGTCAGAAATCTGCTGAGAGGATGTCGCCGAGGAAATATTTTTTCCGTATTTTATTTTAGTGGAGATGTCTGCCCTATGTTTTGAACCCTGGCCTCACGTCTAATAAGCCAACACTCTACCCACTAGACTACCAGGACTACCTTCATCTTAGATTGTGTTCAAAAACAAAATACGTTACAAACCTATTAGCAAGCCTGCATATACCTTTCAATTACTGCCTAGTATAGTATGAATGCTGGTAATTAAAAAGCTTTTTATAAAATTAAATGAAATAAAATACGCGCAAATGTAATGAAATGTGAATGCGAATGGAAATTGAGATTGCAAATGACAAATATGAGAGAATAGATTTTCATCTAAATATTCTATTTTATTATCCGGCTAATTAGTAATGCAATTATTATAGATTTTTATTAAAACTTTTCATAATTATATAAAATATATACATGCATACTAATAATAAATAAATACTCTTATTTACATACATATGTATGCATATACAAACTTATGAAAGCCAAAAAAAAGGACGAAAAAATAAAATAAATTTTAATTAAAATTTCTAAATACGTACAATATGTATGTATGTGTGCTCATCAATGGAGAAATATTTTGGAAAAAAAATGGAAAAAAAATTATTAAAAAATATTGATTGCTTTAGAAAACAAGATATATACACACATATATCCATACAAAGAAACATATATTGAAGAAATAATACTGCCTGATTAATTTAACAACTCATAGCCCCTATTCATGATGCAAGAAATCTGAATTTTTTATCATAAAATTCTTTTCAAAGAAACCCATGAGGCAATTGCTTTTCACAACGTGCTAAAACAGAGAATTTTTCATAAAAAAAATTGGGCACAATAGAAAGACAAAAGTGGTATTAACAGGGCGCCAGCATTAGACTTTAATTCCGTGGTACTGGCTAGTAACAGCAGCTGATTTTAGCCTGAAGGCATTTTAAAACAATACAGTTTCTCTTGTACTACCCTGAGTCAGTTTCTTGTAAGTTTTTGCTGCTTAATTGTGAGTTTTATCACGAATTTGATCAACATTTTCAACAACTGCACTTTCGTTGTATTTGCGACATTAAAAATTGCAGCACAGAATCCGAAACAGAATCGATCACACCAAAACTGTATATTTAACAAGAACTAACCCCCGCTCAGACATCTCGCACAGGACGAAATATCTAAAAAAATTCCTATTAAAATAGCCATTTTCGGACTTGATTTTACATTGTAAGCCCCGTCACTCATGGATTAAATTAACACATACAACATGACTGATGCCAGAAGCTAGGTCGTAATCTTGTCTGAAGGAATGTTATGATCAATCAAGTACTGATTTACTTCAAGATCAAGATCTAAACCATCTGAGGTGGATTGGACAGCAGCAAGGAACTGAAGTCGTTATAGTCCAGTAGGTTTTGTGTACAAACATCGGCTTTGATTTTCGACAAAGGCAAAGAAATAAAAAAATACTTCCTTCATATATATTAGAGTAAACTAATTGCCTTAAAAATTTTCTCTGCCGTTCAGAGCCGACGCTTAAACTACAGGCCCCACCACTCATATATATTAACACATACAACTTGAGTGGCTTAAGAAACAGCCGACTCATTTCCATGAAACAGAACGCAAGTGCATATTAACAAATCTTATATTCGGTGCATAAGCACTTCAATACAAAACTATTGGTTTTTTGAATAAAACTTAACTAAACTCATTTAAAAAAATTAAAGTATGATACACAGTATGAACTAAACTTTGCCAAGGCTATCAAATTTGATCTTTGTAAAGACTTTTTCCTACAGCTTCAAGCCTAATGCACTATTATCCTGATTTTAGGAGCCTTCCTGTGCATATTCGTCACAGAGTGTTTTATATTATCATACCTTTCGTTGCATTATCAGTTGTTGGAGAAGTCCTCGATATTCCCAATTGGTGACTGCAGTCTGGTATATACTTGTTAATCTCTCAAGGCCCAACATGAAATTATTAAAGTCAAGATGCTTTAATGGCTCGTAAGATCTTAAAGTGTATCCACGATGGAAGACCCTATGGTATGAGAAGATTTTTAGCGGCAATAGTTTACTCCTAGAGATTTTGGTAGAACAAGTTTGAAGGAAAAAATTTTTTCTTAACATTCTTTCTTTTTCAAGATGTCAGATCTGAAGATCTGAACTCATAGTTCTCGTCTAGTTATACAATACACAACCCACTAGAATACTGGGAGCGTAATAGAACAGTAACAGCGTCATAAAAAATATTTTAATAGGGTTTTTGGTGTATTTGACGACAATAAATCCAAGTTTTTCTGCCGATTCCTGTCCATGCTTCGCTACTTCACACCTCCGACAGAGGAGCATTCAAAGCAGAAGAATAGATTACTATACTCTCATGGCAAAGCCTTAACGACGGGTACTATACAAACTTCATGCTGCAAGAAGTCGCAAAAATTTAGTTTGTCATGAAAATTATCTTCTTTACAGTTACATACATAATTAATCATTACAACTCTTCAGTAAGGATTACGACCTAGCTTCTCACACCACTCATGTTGTGCGTGTTAATTTTTTACATGAGTGGCGTGACCTACGGTTTAAAGTCGATTCCGAACAACCGATTTCTGAGAAACTTTTCATGGCAATTTTATTTATTCTTTGAGTTTTTGCCAGAAATCTGATCGCCGAAGATAAATTTGTTCATGGCCTTACTTCTAATAATACCTACTAGACCACGGCGACTTCTACCTCATTACTTCATACCCCAGATAACGGAGCATTCAAAACAGAGGAATGGATTGCAATTCAAGTCATGTTAAAGTATTAACGACGGGTACTATACTAACTTCTTGCAGCATTTAGTCGTTAAAAGTGAGGAAAAAAGTCAACATTTCAGTGAAAAATAAAGTGTTGTCTTGTTTACACATCTCCTATTTGCGTTGGCCAATTCCCAGATTAAGGTTAGAATTGCTTCACTTAACACTTTATTCGTCAGATTTAACTCCCGAAGATATTTTATATTTCAAAGTTGAAGAAATGGCACAGAGGAAAAGGATTTCATACCAGTTAAGAGGTAGAAATTGTTGTTTATGACTAGAAACTTGACAGCTCTTATTCTATCGGAATCAGAGATCAGCAATGAATCGTTTTTTCGCTACTCATAAGCACTCATGAACTTTTGAATATAAATGAGTCAATAATATTGAAATTTAACTATGTATTCTGATTCATTCATACTCACTACAACGTTGATTTATAAGTACAGGTTGCAATGAGTATGCGTACAACATTGACATCAAGCTCATACCATTCGAAATATGTTTGACTCATAAGACTGCTCATTTAGAGTCATAACTTTAGAAAAATATTTATAAATGATTCGAGATGACTCGTAGTGACTCGAGTAAATAAAATTGTCATGAGGATTTTCTCAAAAATCTGTCGTTCGGAATCGACTTTAAACTGTAGGACCCACCACTCATGTATGAAATTAACAGACACAACATAAGTGGTGTGAGAAACTAGGTCGTAAACCTGACTAAGGTTGTAATGACCAATTATGTATGTATGTAAGTATGTATAAACTTTGGAAAAATACTTATAAATGATTCGAGTGATTCGAACTGACTTAGTTGTTGTTGCATTTACAAAGAAAGAAAAAAGACACACAAGCATAAAAGACAAAGCAGCAAGCAGAGCAAACACACAACCATTTACTGAGTATTTTAGTATTCGTACACGACTCATACTTGTTTGTGATTCGTGTATATGGTGAGTTATGGAGAGTCGAAATCAAGAATATCATACGTGTTGTTAAGTATGAGTCTGATGAATGCTTCAAACATTGAATATGAGTAGAGGTTCCATAATATTAAAATAAGTATGAATGCGTTTAAGTACCAGAAATCATGAGTATGATTCTATTCCTCTTATATTTTTGAATACTCATTGCTGATCTCTGATCGCAATATTCCTAATGGAATATCCATTTCATTTAAAAAAAGCTTCAATTCATATAAAAAGTGTTTGAACCACTTTAAGGAACAACGTCATGAATTTATTCCGTGTAAAATTAAAATCATATGCAATTATAATAATTTATTTAACAATCTACACGACATAAGTCTTACCATATTATGCAATAAAAAAAACATCAGTTTTTATAAGCCTTTCCCCCCTCTTCCAATAAGCGAAGATAATGAATGTTTTAAAATTATTTCAAGCTTCTTGGCATTTGTTGATCTCTGTACGCTGCCACTACTATTCATACAAATGTATGGCAGAAGGCCTATTAAATTATTTCTACTCATAGACGCTCGCTATTGCTCATAGATATGTGAGAACGTGCCAATGTGCGAATGTGTTAATGTAAGTTAGTGTGTGTTAATGTTTTTAATGACGTTTCATAAAATTTATTAAAGCGGTTTTAGGCAGCAACAATAGCAGCAGCCGCCTAACAGCCTAATGACAAGTGTAGATTTCATTAACACATGTGGTCGCCAAGGGATTCAACATGTGACACGTTCCTAGCAAACGAATACAACACCTTCAATCTACTCGTCTTTACACTTCTCTTCTGTTTTCTTTTCGTTTCTTTCATTTTCTTCTACATTTCTTTATATGTCTTAACCTTACATACCGGGTTTCTTTACAAGGCTTTGCATTTAGAGAAGAGAGAGTGAGTGAGTAGAAGGTGGAAAGGATTGGCATGAATATCTGAAATATTTTCAACCAAAGACTTGAATAAACTTTTCCAAAGTTTTTCTTTTTTTATTCCATTTGGTATTGTTGTTGTTGTTGCTCGGTGTGTTTTGTAAAAGAGAGAAAAACAGTCTCAAGTGGTTACTAAGTAAAGGATATAAAGTCGTCTCATACTCGTGTCCTAAGTGTGTAATATTAAGGAGAAGTATTTTGAAGAAGACATTATACAATTAAAGGATTCAACAAATGTATGATAAACTTACCAGGGTGGTGGATAATATAAAAGGGGAAAGCTTACTGTCAGGATTACGACCTAACTTCTCAAAGCACTTATGTTGAGTGTGCTAATTTTTAATACATGGGTGATGGGACCTACGGTTTAAAGTCGACACTGAAAGACAAATTTTTGAGAAACTTTACATGGCAATTTTTTATTTACTCTCAGAGTTCTTTTTTTTTTTTGCCAGAAATCCTGCGGAGAGGAAGTCACCGAAGAAATATTCAAATTTCGTTTTATTGGAGATGTTTGATCGGGGGTTTGAACTGTGGCCTCACGTCAAATAAGCTAACACACTAGAATATGGCTAGGACAAATATTATCACCTTCTTTTGGCTAGAATTGAATGATGTAGTCAACACGATCGCGTTGCATGGTCATCTCACATGGAGGTATGTGAACTGGCTACTGAAGATCGCACGATTTAACCCCGTTACACAGTTTCTTGTGGGGTTTTTTTAAATCGAAGATATATGCGAGTAAGCCAGATACCACAGTGGTCATCAAAGCCAACATAACACATTACTTACTTACTTAATTGACCATTAGTAAACCGGATTCCATTAGTAAACGGATTCCGGCCTGCCTTAACACATCTATTGGCAACATTTGGTTTCAACAGCACGGCGCTACGTGCCACACAGCCGAAGCTACACTCGATGTTTTGCGCCCTGCTTTTGAAGATCGCATTATCAGCCGCAGAGCTGATGTCGTTTGGCCACATCGGAGCTGCGATATGACACCGTTGCACTATTGTTTGTGGGATGCCGTCAAAGATAAGCGTTACGTCGACAAGCCAGAGACAATTGACGCTTTAAAGGACAATATTCGTGAAGCCATTGGTGAAATACAGCTGCACACAATCGATAATGTGCTTAAAAATTGGACCGATTGTGTAGGCTACTGCATGGCTAGCCGAGGCAGCCATTTGAATGAAATGATTTTCCATTATTAACCGGAAGGATTGTACTTTCAAATAAAAAAAGAAATTTGAGAAAATATTCAGTAGTTTTTTTTTAAAAGAATTTTCAGAAAAAAAAGTTATTTGGCGGACCCTTTATTAATGCCACAAATAGGTTTTTCAAACAACTAAAAAACTTCGTTGATATCTCACACACACACTTTTACTTAATAATTAACAAATCCTAACTGAAAATAGCAGTCAGTATTTTCAAAAAATATTCCCCCTATTGCAGACGCCTCTGTGTCATATGTGAATTACGGCAATGTCAGATAAATATCAAAAAGGCGTAAAAGGGTTAAATAGTAGACCTCAAGTACATGCGTTTATATGCTTGCATACATACATACATACATGCATAGACGCATAAATATTAAATATTTTATATGACTGCTCCCTTGTCTTCATTTGTAAGACATTCAAGTGTTTGAAAGAAGGAAGGTGGGGATGGGCTTCATGGCTTAACAAAGAAAAAGTGAAAATTTTCCAAAAAACGAAAAAGAAATAGAAGGCGAAAGTAATGTGTAGAATTTTTAATTAGGCATTCAATTTGTAGGTTGTTGTAAAGCAAACGAATAAAGAAAGTAAAAAAAAAATGAAAAACCGAATCTAAAGTATGACGGAACGAGGAAGCATGAAAGAATTTAACTTCAGCCCGTGTCGAATAGCAAACGATAGGAAACCTAACGTGGGAGGAAGTAATCGTGCAGCTGTATCATGTCAATAGTTGTTGAAAAACTCTGATAAAGATGTTGTTGCCGTTGCCGATGCAGATGAGCATGACGATGATGATGATGGCGATAAAGCGTAAGATAAAGTTTCATTTTCATTCTGAACAGCCAATAATAATTTTATTTCTTGTCTTATGATTCTCTTCTCTCACTCCCTCTCTCTCTTTCTCCCTTTCTCTCTGTTCTCTTAAGTATGAGTTGCAGTATGATGAAGTTTTCAGTTTCAATCATTTGTTATGCAAAACATATCCCAAAGAATTTATTGTTTGTGTATATGTGTGTGTGGAGGAAGGATATGTTTTTCTTTCATACTCCTTATTTTGTTTTTTGTTTTGTTTTTTAATTATGTTATAAAAAGGATTTTTAATTAATCCTTTCTTGTTTTAAATGCTGCAGCAAAAAATTTTCATCTTTTTAAATTCTTTAAATACATCAGAAAGAATAATATCCGCTTGCTTTGCTTGGCATTTTCTTTCTTTTTATTGGAATTCATGTTCTCGTTTAGTTCTCTTTCTCTCAATAAATTTAATTTTTGTGGTTTTTATTTTCTTTCCATTCTTTTATCAGTTTTAGTTTCTTTTCCATCTTTAGCTTCTACAACGTTTTGTATTTTTTTTGTTCGATTTTTTATTGTAAATTTATCTGCAGTTTGTTGGCCACAATGTGTTCCAGTTAATTGAGCAGAAAATTACTTTACATAGGTGTGTTCAGTGTTCTATGGCTGATTGTGTCTGCGGATTAGTTTCTGTTGTTTTAAATTTCTAGTTTCCCTTGAATGCTTTCAAATGAGGTGAAAAAGTTAAAACTTATTTTTAAAGAAAATAAAGAAGAAATCTATTTTAAGCAGATTGCCAAGTTCTTTGTTAGTTCAATTCAAGAAGTTCTGTCCTTGCATCCATCTTACACTCTCATACTGCATAATGTATTACAACATTCTGTCAGGGTTACAACCTAGTTTCCCACATCACTCATGTTTGGTGTGTGTTAATTCTTTTACACAAGAGTGGCGCGACCTACAGCTTAAAATCGACTCCGAACGTCAGATTTTTGAGAAACTTTTCATGGCAATTTTTTATTTATTGTCAGAGTTTTTGCCAGAAATCTAGTGAGAGGAAGTCGCCGAAGAAATATTTTTTTCATATTTCGTTTTGTTGTAGACGTCTGACCTCACGTCTAATAAGTCAATACACTACCTCCTAGACTACGGCAACTTCTCCCATACTGCTAGCAGACCAATACGAGTAATCTTGTTGGTGAAAAATAAGTCACAACAAAAGCTTGTCTAAAATCAATTGAAACTTATATTGGCTAATAGGAACGAACGTCTCTATAAGAGAGGCGTAATCGAGTTATTTGCCTTCATATGCCATTTACTTACCTTACTTAATCATTTAGACAGGCCTACAACCGAGCTTCTCACACCACCCATGATATGTGTTTTAATTTTATACATGAGTGGCAGAACCTCTAGTTTAAAGTCAACTCCGAAGGATAGATTTTAGAGAAACTTTTCATGGCAATTTTATTTCACTCTCAGAGTTTTTGCCAGAAATCACGTGAAATATTATTTTTTTTCAGTTTTTTCAGGGGTTTGAAGCGCGGGTTGGCGTCTAATAAGCTAACAAACTACCTACTAGGCTACAAAGACTAGGACCATTTGACCTTGCTAAATATAGACTTCAATATTAGCCAGTAAGACAACACCCACTAAGATAGCAACAGTTTTCATAAGTTATTTTGCCCATTGACCTGTTTAACTAGAATATTACGGGTATGTTGTTTGGTAAGGTATATCGTCACTCCCCTATTCTAATATTTTTTTTAATAATTTTTATTTGTTTTTTCCTCTGTTCACTTGAGTTCCCCTTTACCATGATTAAGATCTTCCCGGATGTATCAGAATTGATCTTGGCGGCGGGAGATTGTTTTTAAATCCGGAGAATAAAAGGATTTATCGAGGTTTCTACAGTGTACAGAGCTATTAACTGTTTAGAGTATTACTGCATCTGCTGTACATACGCACCGATCTTGTCGGATAGCCAAGCAGCAGTAAAAGCTTTGGATTATATTTACACGACATTGATTCTGATTAAGAGATGCTTTATGCAATGGTATGACACTCTAATTTTCATATTGCTAGAGTAGGTGATCTGTGAACATTTTTTAATTCTAATCTCTGTATAGCTAAGGCTATCTGCATGTGCTGACAATATTGTTAGCAACTTCTCTTCATATGAAACGGGGGCTGATTGCATGCTAAGAAGGATGATTGCAGGCAAGATAAGATACGGAACTACTCTGTCGTATAATGAGGCTCATAAGAGTGGTGTTGTTACAAGAATTCATCAGTTTTGAACTGAAAACAAACACGCACATGCTAATAGTTGGGGCGTGTAAATGTCTTGTCTGTACTCACGCGCTAAAGCTAGTATAAGCATCATAATTCGGATTAGGAACCCGTCTACTGTTACCATCTTGTTTTTTTTTGACAGAAAATCTCTTCTCTTCTAGCATCACTAAATCGGGCGAATGGTGGCAGGTTCTATAGACTCATTAGAAATGCTTTCAGCATGATAGGGGCTAATGCATAGCCTGTTTATTCTTTCACTAATTGTTGTTCGATCCATACATGGATTTGTCTTTAATGTGTTAATTTTATTTCCAACATTAATACCATAAGATTTTGCCTCCCTGGGTATTAAAAGGGCTTCATAGAGTATCAATCGATTCTAAGAATACTACATTGACTGGATACTCTTGATGTTCAGCAACTACTTTGTCGCGCTTTTTCTTTCAAAACGTTTGCTCAAACGGGTAATAAATGAAACGCAATTCTGGTGCGGCGATGCTCTATCCAAGGTACCTTATCGTACTCTTAACAAAATAATAAATTTCAACTACTTCCCTTCGTACATGTTATACTAAAGACTGAGTTACATAGGTTGTGGACTTTTTCAACTGACAACAAAGCAACCACGTATGAGATTGACACAATGAGCACTTTGACGTACATATATTGAATGTGCCTCGAGAAAAATATAAGGTAAACACACCAATTGATAGCACCAACCGAAGCATGTTAAAAGAAGTTGAACTACTTTATACATACATACATATTTACATACATAATTTGTCATTACAACCCTTCAGTCAGAATTACAACCTAGCTTCTTCCAACACTTCTGTTTTGTGTGTTAATTTTATCCATGAGTGTCAGAACCTACAATTTAAAGTTGTCTCCGTACGAAAAATTTTTGAGAATCTTTTCAAGGCAATTTTATTTGCTACTCTCATAGTTTTTGCCATAATCTATTAATATTGTTACGTTTTTTTCTTTTAAAATCATTTAAAATATGTGCTCGTAGATTTCAAAAAAATAAAAATAAATTTGTGTTTAAATTTAATTAAAATTCCTTATTATTTGCACAATTCTGAGTGCCACTGTTCACAACATGATGTAAACAACAACAATTACTTTATTTGTTATTCTTCTGTTTACGCCCTTTGTATAAACAATAGCAATTACTAGACAATTATTCGACAGATCTTTGTAACGGATATCTTTTAACCACGATTACTCTCTTCAAACACACCGCGTCTTCATACAAGACTGACTGAACTTTACTAACTCCGTCGCCTGCTTTGCTTTGACTTTTATATAGCAAAGTAAACAGTCTGATGAATGTTCTTGAAGGCGAATTTTCATGACTTCGCCTATTCGAGATCTCTATAAATGTAAACATTATTGTTTACAATTATTATTGTAATGTTGTTTGCGTATTTTTGTTTACTTGTTTACCATTTGTTATGCCGGTATTTGTTGTTACATTAAGCGGTACGATAATTTTTGAACAGGTTTGTTAACTGCACTGTTTTGTTTTTGTAGCTTTTGTTTATAATTTTAATGTTAAGCGATGTAAAAGCAAAACACCAGTATCTAGATTTTTCATTTTCGTAACAGTACCTAAGAAAATAAGTTTTAACTGTGAAAGTACAACGTATGACGGATTCTAAACGGCATTAAGTCGGAAAGACAATGAAAATTTTTCTCATATTGTAGTGATATACGTATTATTTGGTACAGAAGAACTTCAGATATGAAGTGATGCTCGTACTATTTCGTAGAGAAGAACTTCAGACAGGGCAATTTCGCGAAAATGAAATTGCGATATGTGTAAATAAGAAGTCGTATAAATATCATGTACCACTTGCCTATCTAAGCTGAATTATTCACTGCATGTAGTGTTTGAGCGACAGGACATACTTACCTTGTATTATGAATAAAACTTGAAAAATTTTTAAATTTCCTATTAGTATTGATAAATAGACTTTTGTTATCTGTATGGTATGTATTCATTTTCTTTTTAATTATCATTTTATTTTATTTAATTTAATTTCTTCACATCACTGACATATTTTTTTCTTGTTTCTTTTTTGTCATAATAAAGTTTCATTTATTCAGATACTCCTTCTGCTAAATACTTTAATTTTTTTATGAATTTAAATTTAATTTTTTTTTGTTGTTTAAAATCATCTTTTTTTTTTTAATTTAATTATTTATTATTATTTTTGTATGGACACTACAAATAATAAACGTTTTATTAGAGGAGTTACAGGGTAATTATTATTTTTTTAATATATTTTTTTGTATTTTTCTTAATCGTTTACATGTTTTGTTGTTTTAATTAAAATGTTCATTGAATTTCTGTACGTTTAATTGATTTTATTATTGTTTTACATGGTTTACATGGTATTCGTTTTATGGGTTTTTCTATATGACATATGAATAGATTTTATAATTAAGATTTCCTTCACCATTTGTTTGTTGTTTGTAGTGATTTTTATTTAAAAATTTTGAAAGAATTTTTTCCGTTTTTTTGAAACTTTAACTTGGGTTTCATAAAGTAAAGTCAAGTCTAAAGTAATTTACTTTTTTTAAACTATTTTCAAATACTTGTATATTGACTAGATTTAAGGGGAAGAGGGGGGTCTTTTTTATATTGTATTTACAAAAATTCTTATGATTTTTATATTTTTTTTCAAATTTATTTTTAATTTTTATTTTTTTTTTGCTACATTTAAACGACATTTATTTTATATTTTTTAATATTTTTTTCTTTTCTTTTAATATTTTAATAATAATTAATTAATACACAATTAATTTATTTTTTTCTTTTATTTTATGAAATTATTTAACAAAAATTATTTTCAATTCTTTTTTTTTTTATTATTTTTTTAAACTTAAACAAAATTGCACATTTATTACAAGGATTAGGGGGGTGGGGTTTGTATTTTTAGGGACTTCGTTTTTGAAAGTATTTACAATAAATTACAGAATTTGAATATAATTTTAACTAAACGTTTTACAATCTCTAGGGTTTAAACTTAATTAGGCCTTGCTTTTGGTAACATTTCTTTTTTTTTTTGTTTAGGAACTTAGATGCGCTCTATCTTAAGTGATTTTGCAAAACTTAATAAGAAAAAAAAAGATTTTAAAATTATTCTCAGGTTTAATATTTAATACAAGGCGTAGTTAAAAGAAATCTTTGAATTTCATCTTAAATTAGTTGTTTATTTGATCATTGCAACCCTTTAGCCGGGATTACAACCTAGCTTCTTAAACTGCTTATGTTGTGTGTGTTAATTGTATACATGAGTGGCGTTATCTACAGTTTAAAGTCGACTCATAATTGCTGGGGATAATTGCTGGATTGTACGATAGACACACTTTTTCTAACAGAAGCAGTATTTTGGCTGTGCTTACATCAGGAATGTAAGTAGGACTAAGCCTTACATTATGAAGATGTTCAGTTTGTTCAAATTTCTGGTACATTAGGCGAATTATGAGGACAACATTGCTTCGAAAAATGATCACTTTTGAATCCTCCAATGTACATAAGTGGTGGGACCTTCAGTTTCAAGTTGACTCCGAAGCCGCCGTGGTCTAGTAGGTAGTGTGTTGGCTTATTAGACGAAATGCCATACATAATTAGTAATTGCAACCCTTTAGTCAGGATTACAACCTAGCTTCACTAACCACCTATGTTGTGTGTGTTAATTGGCTCCATCAGTGGTGGGACATACAGTTTAAAGTCTTTGGCAATTTGGATTCATTTAACACTCTGATCTTTTGCCAGAAATTTACTGAGAGAGGAAGTCGCCTTAAGAAATATTTTTTGTCGTTATTCGTTTTGCTTGAGATGGTTTGAAACACGGCTTTGTCACATTGCCCATTAGACTACGGCGACTTCGTCTGAAGTTGATAACTTTAATTGGCACAACATTAGTCGTATTTCCTAATTACTGCTGCTCATTGTCACACAGTAAACTGCTCCAGATTACTACAGACGTTTATTAAACAAATAATGGATTTCTTTTGACTACACCTTATAGTCAATCATGCGGCAATAAATTATAAACACATTAAAACTGCTTAGGTAACAGTAAGGATTAAGACATGATCCCATATTAGTTAGACGGTCTCAATTAAAATTTTAAAACTCAAGGTTTTTTTAAATAATCTTTTTTTTTTAAATATTGCACTAAATTTGTTTTATTTTTTTTTACAAATATTTACAAAATCACCTATTTTTACTCTCATTTCCATTCTCACTCTCTCTCCAATACACACACTTTTACACGCTCTCTTACAATTTCTTCAATTTCTTCTTTTATTTTTTGTTCGTTCAAAATTAAGCTCTTACCAGTGCTTGCTCTCTGTACCTACAGTTGGACTCTCATCCACTGCTGGATTCTCGTAACACTAAAGGACAGCCGAGCCGCACCATAGCACCTGACCTCAATATGGCCGCCAAACACTACCGCCATTATCAGCGGGATTGTGATGGCCGCGATGAGCCGCCAAAGCCGTCAACTGGCGATTGGTATTGCCATCTTCAATATTACGCACAGAGGCACCACAATTGCCTATCAAAGTCAAATCACCCGGATGTGTTACACCACCGCCCGACATTATATTATGCTGTTGTCTTACGCCCACATTGCTTATGTGATCCATGACACTTTGCAATTCCCCATGTACCGTGGAATTGGGCGATGTGTGCGAGGGTAATGCATGTGAATGAAAACCATGCGTTTGATTGGCGGCGGTATACAACTGAGAATATAATAGACTGGCCGGTAATACGGGATACAACGAACCATTACAACCTGCTCCTGCGGAGCCGGCATGACCACCTCCTACCCCAACACCTACACCAGTGCCCGCGGCACTACCATAGGCCGCGGGATTTTGTGTTTGATTAACAATGCCGGTGAAATTTTGATTGGCACCAACCAGAGAGTTATTCGCCGAACCATTTGAATTCGAATTTGCTCCTCCATTTGCGTTGGCATTACCATTCGTGCCGCCCAAATTGGGTGTGTTTGTGGTAAGCAAATCCTCTTGAACGGGTGATTCTGCTTGGCTAGAGTCACTTAAACTGCGCGGACCATTTTGACTCGAATGTACATTGTAATCGTTATTCGTATTGTGATAACGCGGCACCAAAATCGAATTGGAACCCGCCACTGCACCACCATTTACCGTCGATGATATGGCTGTTTGGCCCGTTGAGCCCAGTAAACTGTGATGTGACATTTGTCCTGTGGTGGAGCCGACCAGATTACTTAAATGCTGATCCAAATCGGAGGCTGTGGAATCGGGTAGCACTGTTAGAAAGAAAAGAGGAAAAAACGAAAGAAGAGATGAAGAAATGAATACGAACAATTTTTTTTCTTTCGATTGACACTTACTTGGTACACAATCTCGGTTGGAGGCTCCTGTAAAATCTTGATTATTCGGCTGTTCATTGGAAGAGCATGAAAAGCCCAAAGCTGGATTATTAAATTGGGCCGATGTCGGCGTTGTGCACGAAGACAAACCACTGCTGGCCAAGTAAGGTGAATAGGCGGTGGCTGAACCATAACCCCAGTGGGTATTACTGGCACCTAAAAAGAAGAATACCAAGGTAATTAAGTTGTTGACAGCAAAGAAAAATGGCGAACAAGTTTCAAATAAATTTTTTAAATTTTTCTTGCCATGCCACGAATACAATTTCAAATTTCAAATCTTTTGCTTCAAATTGAAAATTGTATTCACACTTTAAATTTCTTTCTTTCCATTGCTAAACAAAATGCATAATTTTTCCCCCCTTTTATTTTGGAGTATCTCCCCCTTGCCATGTTGATTTTCTATTGAATGTCAAAAGTACGCCAACAAATTTGCATACATGCGGATATGTGGGCCTAATAGTGTTGTTAAGCATCGTTAGAGTGAACCAAAAAAAGAAAAAAAAAAACCGGGTCCCATAATATTTAATTTATAACAAAATACAACAACAATAATAGAGGTCTGGCCAATAACACAACAACGAAAAAAAGAAGGGTAAAAGGGGGGAGCATCAATAAAATAAATGTGGGCCGCTAATTATGCCAATATGGCGTGTCGCATTTATGCGAAATTCGAGTGTAAATGAATGACAACCATTATGCGGGTTTTGGCTACTGATTATATACATAATCATGCACACACAAACACACAAACATTTTAACGCTAATTTATGCTGCAATCCCTCTCTTTGTCTGCCTCTCCAGCAAAGGTCCCTTAAGTTTGTAAAGTAAACGTCATAAAATATCTGCGTATGCATGCATGTGCGCCCTATAAGTCCACATAGCACAAAAATTTCATTGTTTTTAACAATCAATGATATGATCGTGTAAAATGTAAAAAAACAGAAAAAAATGTCAGAATTCATCTAAAATACACATGTTGTTGTATGGAATTCATTAGATAGCCTACGACGCCGTCTACTTACACAGACGTCCCTCTATTTGCTTTCAAATATAAAACATTTATGTGCGTTCTGGCTGCATGCAGCACATTTGCATGGTTGACCATTACCCTGCCATTATATCGTCAACGTTTTTTTTTATAAAATTTATTACAAATTCACTGTGCGAGGAGCGCTGTGTGGCAGACATTTTGTAGAAATATTTTTCAAAATTTAACTTTTCACAAATGTTCACATTAAAGTGGGTCAATTGGAAAGTTTCTTAATTCGAAATTGAAATGGAAATAAAAAAAATTAAATAAGAAATTATTTTACGGATTTATTATACATTAAGGAACGATCTTCTCTTTCCTATGGAAACATAATACCGCAAAACTTATTCAATCGCCAGTGGTTAGTATAATTAAAACATGTCTCTGATTTAACCTAACATAACCTTTCAATCTACTAACATTCAGCTGAGCTCGAGCTCTCTAGCAATTTTATCAAAACAATACAGCACAACGACTTGCGATGCCCATGAAGTTCTTTTCTTCTTCTCTCCACATCAAGATAGCCTTTGCAACAATGGGAGACGTATAATACCTTCCTTACTTAATTGATTATTACAACAATCCTTTAGTCACCCACCTAGCTTCTCAGACCACCCACGTTGTGTGTGTAAGTTTTGATTCATGAGTAACCGACTCCTGACGAGAGATTTTTGACAAACTTTTCATGGTCATTTTTAATTACCCTCCAGAAGACTGCTGATAATTTCATTTTGTTCGAGATGTCTCTAATATGATTTGAACTACGGACTCTCGAATAATAAGCCAACAACATACTACCTATTAAATTACAGAAACTTCTATAATAATGTCTCAGTCACTGAATTTTTGAATTTAAAGCAAACAGTCGTTAAAATATTTCCTTATTTTATTAGGGCATGTTCTACTCCAGGTAATCTAAGTCTTCGAAAGATGCTGTAAGGTCGGAAGACCGAACTCGTCGTACAGGTTTCTGAGCATGTGAAGTCTTATTCATCCAAATCCTAAGTAAGTCCTAACTGATTCCACTTCATAGTCAGATTTTTGAGTATGTGATCAAGTAAATTGTACTTAAGGCGCCTTGTTTAGAAGTCTACATATCATATTGTATGGCTTGCCGCAGTAAGTTCACACATAACATACATATTTGGCCTTTACAACCCTTTAGTTAGAATTACGACCTAGCTTCTAGTATCACTGATGTTGTGTATGTTAATTTTATACATGAGTGGTGGGACCTACAGTTTAAAGTCGAATCCGAAAGACAGATGTTTTGAGAAATTTTTCATGGCTTTTTTATTTACTCTCCGAGTTTTTGCCAGGAATCTGCTGAGAGGAAGTCACCAAAGAAATATTTTTTTTCTCATCTCGTTTTAATGTCTGACGTGGGATTTGAACCGTGGCCTTACGTCTGATAAGCCAACACACTACCTAGTCAGTCAATGAGCAATAAATGTAGAAATTTACATACGCCTACTCATGTCTTTTTTCTAAACCTTTTTGAATTGTCTCTAAGACGTCCATCTAAACCAAGCCCTCACACTACCTACTAGACTAGGGCGACCGCAGTAAGTTATCATTTGAAATTCTTAGCAGTTATCAAGTCTGGCCTTATTGCAAATTGATTGATTCAGATTATATGACATCAGATTGCATTATTTGCATTACATTTGTACGTTGTAATTCGTCACTTTAAAGAAAGAGTCATTTGTAAACAACGTATCGGGAATAAGTTCCTATCTGAGCTCACATAATACGATTTAATCTGTGTGAATGCTTTAGAAAGAGGGGAAAAAACTTTTGCTTTAATAACCATAAATTTTAGGCACTTTTCAATTGAGCCACGTATAATTCGGCACATAGATGGTTTTGAATGTATAAATATATTTTTAAATAATGCAAACACACACATACATACGTTTTTATATAAAAATATATGAATAAAACAGAATATTATAATGGCTACACTAGGTATGCATATGTACATACATACATATATATGTATCTCTATATGTAAGTAAAAATCTACATATTTATGTATGTATGTACTATATGTATGTATGTATGTATTGTATAATAATAATAATAATAATTAGGCTTAATTAATAGACCATTCGAAAATTATTAATTAGTTTTTATAGGCGCACAACGGTACCAGTTTAAATGGTGAATATTGATTTTGTGGTGGCTTTATTAATGCTATTGGCTTAAACATTTTCTACCTCCTTTAATTATGTGGCTTTATTACCAACAATAATAACAATAATAGTAATAACAACACCAACAACAACATCAACAACAACACCAACAACAATATATTCAAAGTCAACAATAAAATGAAGAGGAACGAATATAGAAAAAATTTATTTACAATGAATGTGTTCTGTAGATCTAGGGACAGTGTCCCTATTTAGGAATCTACCAAATATAAATAGGATACAATTGCTTATAAGGTTAATAGAATGGGAAATTAGATACCGTACAACACACTTTAAGCAATACTTTATCAAACACTGCGAATATGTTAGGTTAGGTTAGGTTAGGTTAGGTTAGGTTAGGTTAGAGGACGTGTACTTGTCCATTAAGACTAGTACAGTACCAGTTGGTCGAATTGACCCATTGTACAACGTCCTTAAAGAGGGAAGGATAATAGACGGATAAAAAGGAGAGGATGTAGGAAATGGGAGTTGCGAATATAATGTCATGTGAATTGTTCTTGCGTGGAAGGTGACTTTAAGAATGTTAATCCCTAAGCAATACTAAATATCTGAAGCCAGTGCGAGTAGATTCGTTGGTTTATAAAGTCATATTGGTCCACTGAGCGATAATAGTATCCGCTATACCTACATTGTTAGAGCCCCAGGCCCGACATCAAAACAAAATCCAAAAAGTATTTCTTCGACGACTTTCTCTCAACAGATTTCAGGCAGAAAGTCTGTGAGTAAAAAAAATTGCCATGAAAAGTTTCTCAAAAATCTGTAGTTCTGAGTGGTGTGAGAAACTAAGTTGTAATCCTGACTGAAGGGTTGAAGGGTAATGACCAATTTTGTATATGTGTATACCTACAGTGTTAAACCGCATTGAGCCATAGGTTGTGTTGTTATCATCACTTCCATGAAATGTTGCTATAAATAATCTGGACTCCATATACCGTACAAAAGTTGTATGACAAGCTGCTACCACAAGAATTAAACATGATAATATACATAGGTATACGATTGCGTAGAGGCTATGCTGAAAAAATTTATTAGATGATGTGAATGAACTCATCTTAAAATAAATACAACTGAAGCTGGTGTAAAGCTTCGTAATTTCTCATGCCTCTGGCTCAAAAGAAGTTTGAATCACATTCTGAAATTGAAAGTGGCGTGAGATTCGAATATTTATTCTATAGTTAGTTGATATGCTAATACAACTCCAATTCTTAAAAGGAAGGCCTATTTAGCATCCATCACCATCTTCTGAAGTCGCCATAGTATTGTAGGTAGTGTGAGGCCAAAGTTCAAACCCCAGGTCAGACATCTCGAACGTAACGGAAAATGAAAAAAATATTTCTTCGGCGGCAGAATTCTGGCAAACAACTCTGAGAGTAAATAAAATTGCAATGAAAAGTTTCCCAAAAATCTGTCGTTCGGAGTCAACGTTAAACTGTATTAACACACGCAATATGAATGATGTGAGAAAGTAGGTCGTAGTCATGACTGTAGAGACCAATTACACACCTGAAATATTTGCTAACAAGAGGGTGTTAGAAAATTTGATGAGACCATCGGCTGTGTTTTTAGTTATAATTAGAACCACTTTTACGAAGGCGCATTTTTCTGAACGCTGTCTGTATACAGTTGGGTGTAGTGGCAATTGAGTCCTGTTCTTTTGCAAGAAGTGACACTGCATGATGCTTTTAAGATGTTCATTGTCGATGGTGCTCTTTCTGGGAGGAGGAAGATGCTTCATGAATGGCCTATTTAAAGAGAGTGGAAGCCTCTTAATTTTAAAAGTGAAAAATTATGATTGAAAATTGATTTCAGCTTTTTCAATGTTTGAACAGCGAATTGTTCGAATTTTTCATCACGTATTTTAAGTATAATACAATGGCACTTCTGGGGCAGCAAAGAATGGCTCAAATTTTGAACTTGTGGTTGGCTTTATTTATTATTTATATTATTTATAGTCTGGTAGATAGTGTGTTGGCTTATTAGACATGAGGCCTACGTTCAAACCACAGGTCAGATATCTCCAAACAAGCGAAATTTTAATATTTCTTCGGGGACTTTTTCTCAGCAGATTTCTGGCAAACTTTTAACTGTAGGTCCCGTCACACATGTATAAAATTAACACACACACCATAAGTTTGTACAATGGGTCAATTCGACCTCCTGGTACTGTACTTGTCTTAATTGACAAGTACACGTCCTCTAACCTAACATAAGTGGTGTGAGTAACCCTGACTGAAGGGTTGTAATTACCAATTATGTATGTATGTATGTATAGACCAGAAAATCATTTCGTCGTACCTTCTGATAATATGATCTTTAGCTTGTTTTTTCTTCCATTTCCAATCTTTCAACAAGTAATTTAATTTCTTAATCCTTTATGATCTACATAAGATATGGATCACATAGACCACGAAACAGTTGGGTCTAAATGGAATGGGCAATGGCTAGTTTAGCGAGGAAAGTCGAACATTTTCAATTGACATGGTAAAACACTGTAGAAATCGTGTCTTTGGTTTGAGTTGAGTTTGTAGTCGAGCACTTTTACGTTTCTTAGATTTTTCATTGGGACAAGCACTTAGGAACATAAACCCGTATTAATTTCGCCCAAAACAGTTCGTTAACTTTCAGCGTAAAAAAAATTAATTTTTCTGCCCTCGAGACATTTATGCGCACCAGTTCTTATTTAGTTGTGAAGGCTGTTGCTAATATCACTGGCGATAACATATAAAAATAACTGTTAAGTCTACTTCAGTTGTTATTTAACTAATGCCTGCCAATAAAATTGCTAGTGCGGTATCAGTCCCCCGAAATTACTGCGTTAAATTGTGTTTGAGAGTGTGTGTATGTACATATATTCCTTTCGTTTTTGTTGTAAATCTGTCATTTAAAATTGTGAAATTAATAAAAATGTTTGAGTCTGTGTTTGTGTGTATGTGAGTAATTCTTTTTAAATTTTTTTTGTTTATTTTTTGTTTGTTTATTTGTTTTTGTATTTGTTTATACATTATTTTTATTTTTATTATTATTTTTATATTTTATTTGTTTTTCTGTTTGTTGTTGTTGTTTTTTTGTGTCTCTTTGTTTTTAATATTTGGCCAGTAATTAAGTCGTGCGGGTTTAGCTTAATAAAATATTTAAATAAATAATAAATAATTATTTTTGATTTTTAATTTTTATATACAATGTGGTATTTAACAAACGTACATGCATACATATGTACATACGCATATACTGGTACATGCATCTGGCATTTACAAGTATAAAACTCATACTCGTTTACATATGCACAATAATATAAAGTGTGGGGAAGAAGTAAAGCGATATTAGATGTCATGATATTTTTAATTGTTCGAGAATTTTGGAAATGCCTGATGGCTATGGTGGCGTGTAAGTTAGGGCTGCAACTGTTATACATGTTAGAGGGTTTACATCAGAGATCAGCAACGAGTTTCAAAAAGACGAGTAGAATCGAATCCTACTCATAATTTCTGATACTTATACGCATTCATACTTATTTTAATATCATGGAACCTCTACTCATATTCAAAGTTTGAAGTACTCATCATATTCGTACTTAACAACATGTATGATGCTGTTGGTTTCAACTCTCCATAACTCAACATATATACGAATCGCAAAATAAGTATGAATCGCATACGAACACTAAACTACTCATTAAATGATTGTGTGTTTGCTCTGCTTGCTGCTTTGTTTTTTATGCTTATGTGTCTTCTTTTCTTTTTTTGTAAATGCAACAACAACTAAGACTGTAAATTTTGAGGAGTGATATGAGTCACTCGAATTATTTCTAAGTTTTATAAGTATTTTTCTAAAGTTATGAATCTGAGAATGAGTAGGCGGCTTACATATGTATTAGACATATTTCGAATGGTATGAGTTTGATGTCAATGTTGTCCGCATACTCATTGCAACCTGTTGTTATAAATCAACGTTGTAGTGAGTATGAATGAATCAGAGTACATAGTTAAATTTCAATATTGTTGGCTCACTTATATTCAAAATTTCATGAGTGCTTATGAGTAGCGAAAAAATGATAAATTGATGATTTCCTACAACGCAATGTTTTCAGGAAAATATTTTTCAGTGTTGATCTCTGGTTTACACTTTCATCATTGATAACTTCCATCATTGCCATTAATGTGAGGTGTGTAGAATGCGATTGACTATTTTCTGCTTTTAGAGGACATTGTTTGCAAAATACTTATCAAACTTGTCAGGCGCTCATGATGGTTGTCTATGAAAGTGAATTATAAACCTTGTTCTATACTATCTAGATATTAATCTTCTATCTGTTGAAAGTGGCACGGGGATGTTACAACGTATTCAAATGTTTTCTTTACACATGCTTTGTTTCAGTTACGGCAATAGATGGTACAATGATAGGGCTACCATTTGCCTTTGTTCATTGAGGGATACGATTGGAGTTATGAGTTTCTTGAGTGATTTTTTGAATTCTTTTTATTTTTAAAATTCAGAAACTGTAAACCATGTTGAATTATTCATGTAAAAAAAGAGGCATGGCCAAAGAAACCATGTCAAGTCTAATTTCTAATCAGAGTTTTTTCATAATGTCTTCAGTCAAGAAGGAGTAGTTTTTGATGACATCACATCCCATTTGAAAGTGTCTATAAGGTCTCCCAACACGGACTTTAAAACTTTGACACATAACGGACATCTTGTTGAAGCTACATTTGTAAAAGTACATACGTACATAATTGGTCATTACAAACCTTCAGTCAGGATTACGACCTATTTTCTCACACCACTTATGTTATGTGTGTTAATTTTATACATGAGTGGTGGGACCTACAGTTTAAAGCCGATTCCGAACGACAGATTTTTGAGAAACTTTTCATGGCAATTTTATTTTGTTTCAGAGTTTTTGCCAGAAATCTGCTGAGAGGAAGTCGCCGAAGAAATACTTTTTGTATTTTTGTTTTGATGTCTGGCCTGGGACTCGAACCCTGGCTTTACGTCTAATAAGCCAACACACTACCTACTAGACTACGGCGACCTCAAATAATTGTCATTATTGTCAAATTAGTTGTCATTTATTCAGATTGTTTAGTCAAATCACCGTGGGCGACCACAGACAACGAATGGGCTCAGGAACAGTTAGCAAATGACCCTTATTTTCATCGAAAATACATTTCCAGCGATGAGGCCCACCTTTGGATGACTGAGTAAGTGAACCAACAGAATTATGGAATTTCGGACAATATCAATTAACATGAGATCCAAGAGCATCAAATTCATTCCGAATAACTCAATGGTTGGTATTGAGTTTGGGATGGGGGCGTCAAAGGGTCGTATTCTTTGAGATTGACGTTGAGCAGGCAATCGCTGTTAACGGCAAACACTACAGGTCGACGATTACCAATTCCTTTTGGCTTTAATTGTATGTAGCACAGGTCAATGTTGAGTGTCACACAGTTCATGCCACATTGGATATTCCTCGATTTGGGGTCATCTCATATGGAAATAACACAGAGACAGTGTTATTTGACCTCGTTAGAGCTTTTTTAGGTGTTTTCTTAAGCCGCAGTTGTGTGCAAATAAGATACACACTACAGAGGTCTTCACAGTCAACACATACCATGCATTTAACGCTTAGGATGGTAAGACATATCAAATATATTTTTTTTTCCAAAAATCTTCGTGGAAGTGCGGTATTTTTGAATAATTTTATTGTGTAGAAAACTTATATTTTCCTCTTTCTTATTTCATTAACCACTGTAGGAGAGGTTTATTTTTTCTTTTGGAAAAACTATTGCCGCCATTCAATAGAATCTTGTAAATTTGTTTAAAATTATGAAATAAAAAAAGAAATGATTCCTGAATGTGAATAAATAAGTGAGTGGATAAGGTAGTAGGTGAGTGATTTATTTAAGCCACTTATCCCTGATTAAAAGCTTGTATTAAAAGCCTGGTTAATATTGGTCAACAAATAATCTGATTGAAATAGTTTTCTAATAAAAAAAGATGAACAAATGCGGGAGTTAAGTGTATTAAACAAAGAGCTCTTTTGCGGTTTATAAATTAAAAGGGGAAAAAGAGAAAAAATATGATTTTCTAAAGACTAGATGTGAATGTGAAAGATATAAGAAAACCGTATGTAACACCCCAATAGAAAGAGACGTGCTCAAATTCTACACCAGTTTGGCAAACAGATTTAAAAATCTGTTACCATTCCGCAAACACATCCCTTGTGAATCTAGAAGTCGAAGAGAGTATCAGCTAGAGTATCAGGTCTTTATAATCCTTCAGTTAGGATTACGACCCAGATTCTCACACCACCCATGTTGTATGTGTTAATTTTATAAATTTTATACGGGACCTAAAGTCAATCCGACAGATTTTTTGAGAAACTTTTTCACGGCAATTTTTATTTACTCTCAAATTTTTTGCCAAAAGACTGCTGAGAGAAAGTTGCCTACGAAATATCTTTTCAGATTCGTTTTGTTGGAGATATCTGACCTGTGGTTTGAACCGTGGCCTTGCGTCTAATAAGCCAACACACTACCTGCTAGGCTACGGCGACATAAAAACTTAGGAGAATTTTGTGGATAAACTTAGACATTTTGATACACTGAAAGCCAAGATATATGGGACATTAGGAAATAGTAACACAGTAGACATTTAAAGAGCACTCAACTCTATGGATGCATTTGAGTCGCAGAGGTAAATAAGAGGCAGAGTTTGATGTCAATGTTGTCCGCATACTCATTGCAACCTGTTGTTATAAATCAACGTTGTAGTGAGTATGAATGAATCAGAGTACATAGTTAAATTTCAATATTGTTGGCTCACTTATATTCAAAATTTCATGAGTGCTTATGAGTAGCGAAAAAATGATAAATTGATGATTTCCTACAACGCAATGTTTTCAGGAAAATATTTTTCAGTGTTGATCTCTGGTTTACACTTTCATCATTGATAACTTCCATCATTGCCATTAATGTGAGGTGTGTAGAATGCGATTGACTATTTTCTGCTTTTAGAGGACATTGTTTGCAAAATACTTATCAAACTTGTCAGGCGCTCATGATGGTTGTCTATGAAAGTGAATTATAAACCTTGTTCTATACTATCTAGATATTAATCTTCTATCTGTTGAAAGTGGCACGGGGATGTTACAACGTATTCAAATGTTGTCTTTACACATGCTTTGTTTCAGTTACGGCAATAGATGGTACAATGATAGGGCTACCATTTGCCTTTGTTCATTGAGGGATACGATTGGAGTTATGAGTTTCTTGAGTGATTTTTTGAATTCTTTTTATTTTTAAAATTCAGAAACTGTAAACCATGTTGAATTATTCATGTAAAAAAAGAGGCATGGCCAAAGAAACCATGTCAAGTCTAATTTCTAATCAGAGTTTTTTCATAATGTCTTCAGTCAAGAAGGAGTAGTTTTTGATGACATCACATCCCATTTGAAAGTGTCTATAAGGTCTCCCAACACGGACTTTAAAACTTTGACACATAACGGACATCTTGTTGAAGCTACATTTGTAAAAGTACATACGTACATAATTGGTCATTACAAACCTTCAGTCAGGATTACGACCTATTTTCTCACACCACTTATGTTATGTGTGTTAATTTTATACATGAGTGGTGGGACCTACAGTTTAAAGCCGATTCCGAACGACAGATTTTTGAGAAACTTTTCATGGCAATTTTATTTTGTTTCAGAGTTTTTGCCAGAAATCTGCTGAGAGGAAGTCGCCGAAGAAATACTTTTTGTATTTTTGTTTTGATGTCTGGCCTGGGACTCGAACCCTGGCTTTACGTCTAATAAGCCAACACACTACCTACTAGACTACGGCGACCTCAAATAATTGTCATTATTGTCAAATTAGTTGTCATTTATTCAGATTGTTTAGTCAAATCACCGTGGGCGACCACAGACAACGAATGGGCTCAGGAACAGTTAGCAAATGACCCTTATTTTCATCGAAAATACATTTCCAGCGATGAGGCCCACCTTTGGATGACTGAGTAAGTGAACCAACAGAATTATGGAATTTCGGACAATATCAATTAACATGAGATCCAAGAGCATCAAATTCATTCCGAATAACTCAATGGTTGGTATTGAGTTTGGGATGGGGGCGTCAAAGGGTCGTATTCTTTGAGATTGACGTTGAGCAGGCAATCGCTGTTAACGGCAAACACTACAGGTCGACGATTACCAATTCCTTTTGGCTTTAATTGTATGTAGCACAGGTCAATGTTGAGTGTCACACAGTTCATGCCACATTGGATATTCCTCGATTTGGGGTCATCTCATATGGAAATAACACAGAGACAGTGTTATTTGACCTCGTTAGAGCTTTTTTAGGTGTTTTCTTAAGCCGCAGTTGTGTGCAAATAAGATACACACTACAGAGGTCTTCACAGTCAACACATACCATGCATTTAACGCTTAGGATGGTAAGACATATCAAATATATTTTTTTTTCCAAAAATCTTCGTGGAAGTGCGGTATTTTTGAATAATTTTATTGTGTAGAAAACTTATATTTTCCTCTTTCTTATTTCATTAACCACTGTAGGAGAGGTTTATTTTTTCTTTTGGAAAAACTATTGCCGCCATTCAATAGAATCTTGTAAATTTGTTTAAAATTATGAAATAAAAAAAGAAATGATTCCTGAATGTGAATAAATAAGTGAGTGGATAAGGTAGTAGGTGAGTGATTTATTTAAGCCACTTATCCCTGATTAAAAGCTTGTATTAAAAGCCTGGTTAATATTGGTCAACAAATAATCTGATTGAAATAGTTTTCTAATAAAAAAAGATGAACAAATGCGGGAGTTAAGTGTATTAAACAAAGAGCTCTTTTGCGGTTTATAAATTAAAAGGGGAAAAAGAGAAAAAATATGATTTTCTAATAGACTAGATGTGAATGTGAAAGATATAAGAAAACCGTATGTAACACCCCAATAGAAAGAGACGTGCTCAAATTCTACACCAGTTTGGCAAACAGATTTAAAAATCTGTTACCATTCCGCAAACACATCCCTTGTGAATCTAGAAGTCGAAGAGAGTATCAGCTAGAGTATCAGGTCTTTATAATCCTTCAGTTAGGATTACGACCCAGATTCTCACACCACCCATGTTGTATGTGTTAATTTTATAAATTTTATACGGGACCTAAAGTCAATCCGACAGATTTTTTGAGAAACTTTTTCACGGCAATTTTTATTTACTCTCAAATTTTTTGCCAAAAGACTGCTGAGAGAAAGTTGCCTACGAAATATCTTTTCAGATTCGTTTTGTTGGAGATATCTGACCTGTGGTTTGAACCGTGGCCTTGCGTCTAATAAGCCAACACACTACCTGCTAGGCTACGGCGACATAAAAACTTAGGAGAATTTTGTGGATAAACTTAGACATTTTGATACACTGAAAGCCAAGATATATGGGACATTAGGAAATAGTAACACAGTAGACATTTAAAGAGCACTCAACTCTATGGATGCATTTGAGTCGCAGAGGTAAATAAGAGGCAGCAAGCTAAGTGGAAAGTATATCGAAACGTCTGACTACTTTGCCCAATTTTTGTGGGCATGGGATGCAAGTACATATTCTATGAATGAAGAACACTTTACCACACATTATTCATTTGAGTGGCATGGTTTGGAAAAATGTTAAGCAATACGTACAGGATACAGATTTCTTTCGAATTATACGTGGTTGTTCTTTTTCACTGGTGAGCAAGTCGGAGTGATACTTTAAGTATATGTCAATAAGACTTGACACGATTTGTTTGGATGATAATCCCTGATCTCCAACTAGCGTTTTAGTGACCACTGTTGAATCTAATGCAGCAGTGAATTGGATGCCATCGACGAAAGCTATGTTGAATGCCAATTCCGGTATTTTTAGATTAAACTCCTCTACATAAAATTTTTTTCTCAATAGTGCTCATGGAATTGAAAACTTCTGGATTCAAAACATAGAGTTCTGTTTGAAAAGCTCTTGATTTTTTATATTACTTTTCGGCCTAGATGGTTAGAAACAAGTAGCACAATGCATTACTTCCACCCTTCTTTACAATTCTTTTTTACAAATATCCAGTAGTGCCCATTTCCCATCCTTTAGTTTTCAACAGCAGTTTATGATTTCAGAGTATTTCATCAGTAGCTGCAGCAGCAACAACAACAGTAACAACATGAAACCTTTAATTTATTAAATGTACACCACCGATGTTTATGACACTAATTTAATGTCCATTTTATCGTATTTTTTTTTGTTTTTGACTTTTTTGTTCCAGAGAACTCATAATTCAATTTATTATTTTATGTATGGCTACAACAACACCAATAACAACAATGACAACAGCATTAACGAATACAATATAAAACATAAACGACAATCAGTTGAAACCTCATTATGAGCAGTTGCAAGTTGCAACCTGCAACATCACTGCCATTGCCGCCATTATTATAATTTTCGTAGAAAGAAAAAAGTAAAAAAGCGTAATTTATTTATGAATAAATTATTTATTACTTATTTGTACCCTACATTAGTAAGTTAGATATTGCCTTCGGCTGATAATGTTTTGAGTAGTTAGAAAATAAATTTTGAACAGAATCTGAATCAATTCTGGTGGTGGCATTTAACTGTCTTTTAAGAGCATGTAAATTCGAAAGAAACCATGGAGAAATATATTCCTTGACCCAACGTATGTTTAACTGAAATTTTCGAGTAAGTTGTTGTTGTAAAGTTTCATTTGTCTTACCCATATTGAAGTCTGGATATTATGATTGGATTCGATTAAGAGGAGCGAACTACAAATGGCTTTTTGGCGCCAATATATTGCATTTGTCGGCTGTACATGCTGTACTTGGTTTGTGCCATTTCAAATAGTTCCCGCGGTAGAGAATTTTTATTTATTTTATTTATTATTTGTCAGAAATCTGCTGAGAGGAAGTCCCCGAATAAATATTTTTTTTCACATTTAAACTACGGCGACTTCTATCTTTTGTAACTTCAGCAAATTTACTATTCAAACTAAAGTTTGTCAAACAAAATAAATTGAACCAGCATATTATTTCATTTAAAAAGGAATGACGATATTACCGAGCCTTGTTAGGTCACTGTTTTTATACAGAGCATCCCACTTGTCAATCGAAGGCAAAGAAAATTAATTACAATAATGCCCACATACATATTTTTGATTGATAAAGAACTGTTTGGCGTTTGTTTTCTCCTATCTAACCTTATTCAACTCAAATAAAAAAGTCCACTTTAAACTTTAGGTCCCGGCAATCAAGTAAAAAATTAACACACAGGACATAAGTGTTATGTAAAGCTTGGTTGTAATCCTGGCTAAAGGGTTGTAATGATCAATTGTGTAAGTATGTCTATGTCGGGGGGTGGAACGGTATATGCAGAGATATGAAGAGAAATTTTGATCATCTTCTGTCCACGCTTTTAAGACAATAACAGAACAGAATAAAGGAATGTGTTTCAATCAGCAGTTTATAGTGTAATAAGGCGTATTGAGAGTGTATTACATGGTAAAGAGTGAATATAGCGTTTGCAGAAAGCAGGTTGACATAGAAATCGTACAACAAATCTTTCAACCAATTTAAAGAGGGCCTTATACCCTTCAGTCAGGATTACGGCCTAACTTCGTTCACCACTTATGTTGTGTGTGTTAATTTTATACATGTGGGGGCGGTAGCTACAGTTTAAAGTCGACTCCGAACGATAGATTATTTGAGAAATTTTTCATGACATTTTTTTATTTACTCACAGAGTTTTTGCCAGAAATCTGCTGAGAGGAAGTCGCCGAAGAAATATTATTTCAAATTTCGTTTTGATGTCTGACCTGGGGTTTGAATAAGGCAACGGTTCGTCTAATAAGCCAACACTCTACCTACTACAATACGGCGACTACATCACAATATTACCAACTTCTTTTGGCGTGAATTGGCCGGAACGGCACATTCCTACCTTACATGATCTTCTTAAAAAGAACTGACGGTAGGATATACATATCATCGCATCCAAATTGTACTTATAAGAACAAGCAAGTCAATCGAAGACATGGATAATCACTTCCAATAACCCCAATATTCGTTTATTCGGTTGACATTGTGGTAGGCAGTAAGCAGGTTGACTCTAATTTCTATACTGCGTTGCATGAAAATGCGCTCTAAATTACACCGTGCAACTCAACTTGGGTGGATGAAAAATATTTTCCCGAAAACTTTGTGTTTTAGGCAAAGATCAGCAATGAATCATTTTTTCGCTACTCATAAGCACTCATGAAATTTTGCATATAAGTGAGTCGACAATATTGAAATTTAACTATGTACTCTGATTCATTCGTACTCACTACAATGTTGATTTATAACAACAGGTTGCAATGAGTATGCGTACAACGTTCGACATCAAACTCATACCATTCGAAATATGTTTGATTCATAAGCCGGCTACTCATTTAGATTAATAACTTTAGAAAAATACTTATAAATGATACAAGTGACCCAAAGTTGCAGTCTTAGTTTTTAGGCATCTACAACAAAATCAAAAAGACAAAAAAGAGCAGCAAGCAGAGCAAACACTCAGCCATTTAGTGAGTATTTTAGTGTTTGTAAGCGAATCATACTTATTTTGTGATTCGTGAATACAATGAGTCATGGAGAGCTGAAATCAATAACATCATGCGTATTGTTAAGTATGAATGTAATGAGTGCTTCAATTTGTGAATATGAGTAGAGGTTTTATGATATTAAAATAAGTATGAATGCGTATAAGTATCAGAAATTATGAGTGTGATTCGATTCTACTCATCTTTTTGAATACTCATTGCTGACCTCCGGTTGTAGGACAAAACAGAAGCCAATCTGATGTATAAAATTCTGCTTCATTACCACAGTGCCGCAAAGACAAAATCAGCGAAAGGCAAAACGATAAATAAATCAGAAAAAAGAGATTTGCATGCATATTTTATGTGTATATTTATATTCAATAATAATAAAAAAAATTATAATAATAATCACATAAAAAGTCAGTAGTAGTTTAAAATTAAATAAAAAACACAAAAAAACAATGAATTGTTGTTGTTGCCATTGCTGCTGCTGTGCTGCAGCCGACATATATTTATTTATTGTTTTTGTCAATTTATTTTACAAGCATTGGAAATATCCAAAATGAAGTTGTTGTTGTTATTGTTGTATACAACATCATAAAAATTATGGCCACAAACTTTTATGTATTCACTCGACATTTGCTTAAATTATGGCCATGAGAGTATATTTCATTCATTCATTCATTATGAATTTATTTTCATTTCATTTTGAAAATGAAAGAGATTCCCTGTTTATGAATTGGCAATAAATATTCGCCATATTTTTTTGTAATTAAAATCTAAAAATGAAATGAAATTCATTTATGATTCCTTATATAAAACAAAAGAAATTTGGAGTGGAAAATTTGCGAGTAGTTTCTATTAATAATACTCTACAAGACGCGCGTTCTTCCCGTGCTTCTTTATGGCGCAGAGGTATGCGCCCTATTACGCTCTGTTGCAGCAGCCTTAAAGGTATTCGAGAGAAAAGTCCTACGTAAGATCTTTGGTCTAATGCGAGTTGGTGATGATTTCCGCATTCGATCCAACAATGAGCTGTCTGAGCTCCTGGACGTTGTGCAGCGTATTAACATCCAGCGGCTACGCTGACTCGGCCATGGCGTTCAAATGGAGTATGCTCCGCAGAGACGGGTACTTTATGCGAGGAAACACAAACAAGGTCGCCTTCTTCGACGACTTCCACAGATCACTGCATAAAATACTCGTCTCTGCGGAAGCCGTCGAAGTAGACGACACTGTTTGCGTTGGAAGGCCCAGATCAAGGAAACCCTCTCATCGATTGGTGTGACCAACTAGCGTAGGCGCGCAAGAAGCAGAGGCGCCTGGAAGGGTTGTCAAATAAATACCATAATAATGTTAAAAAGCTACACACATACAAATACAACGAACTTGTTCCAAGTAAACCAACAGCATCGGTATGAAAGAAAGCAACAACAAACAACGTAAGCAAAATACACAAACAACAATGAGAGTACTGATAGAGTTCCCGATAAGGCGAAGACACGAACATTCTACATCTTTCATCGTTCATCAGACAGATACGTGAGCATATTTTTATATTTTTAAGGGAAGGCACAGCAGGCAACAGTCAGTAAGAATTCAGTCAGTCTTGTGTGAAGACACGCTGCGTGCGAAGTAAACAGTCGTGGTTTGAAGATCGCTATTGAGAAGATCTACCCCAGAGTTGCTAGTGTTTGCGCGAACAGAAGTATGAAATAGAATAGTGAACAAGCAATTATACGTATACGGTGGCACACAAAAGTAGTGCTAACAATAAAGAGTTTAATTGAAACAAAATACAAATTTGTTTTTACTTTGTTTGCAATCAACGAACTCATATTCTAAACGTTTTTAACAAGGTAAAAACGTAGCAATAAGATAAAGCGTCCGCCAAATAACTTTTTTTTGAAAATGCTTAAAAATAAAACTACTGAATATTTTCTCAAATTTTTTTTTTTTTTATTTGAAAGTACAATCCTTCCGGTTAATAATGGAAAATAATTTCATTCATGGCTGGCCATGCACTAGCCTACACGATCGGTCCAATTTTTAAGCACATTATCGATTGTGTACATCTGTATTTCACCAATGGCTTCACGAATATTGTCCTTTAAAGCGTCAATTGTCTCTGGCTTGTCGGCGTAACACTTATCTTTGACGGCATCCCACAAATAATAGTCCAACGGTGTCAAATCGCAGCTCCGAAGTGGCCAAACGACATCAGCTCTGCGGCTGATAATGCGATCTTCAAAAGCAGAGCGCAAAACATCGAGTGTAGCTTCGGCTGTGTGGCACGTAGCGCCGTCCTGTTGAAACCAAATGTTGCCAATATCCTCCTCTTCAATTTTTGTGAACAAATATTCGTTCAACATGGCCCGATAACGATCGCCATTGACTGTAACGGCCACTCCTTGCTCATTTTCGAATAAAAATGGCCCAATTATGCCTCTGGACCAAAATCCGCACCAAACAGTGACTCGTTTTGGGTGCGTCGGCTTTTCAATATATGCGTGCGGGTTTTCTGTGCCCCAAATGTGACAATTTTGCTTGTTTACATACCCGCCAAGATCAAAATGAGCTTCATCTGAAAAGATGATTTTTTTTGCCAAAATCGGCATCTTTTGGTGTAGGCTACTGCATGGCCAGCGGAGGCAGCTATTTGAACGAAATTATTTTCCATTATTAACCGGAAGGATTGTACTTTCAAATAAAAAAAGAAATTTGAGAAAATATTCAGTATTTTTTTAAAGCATTTTCAAGAAAAAGTTATTTGGCGGACCCTTTAGAAATGGAAGGTAGTGCCAAAATGACTTTGAAATGGAATCCCTTAAAAAGCAGACGCTCATGCCATTACGTGACATAACGCGGATTTGAAGGAAAGTGATAAATCCGTTGAGAAAATTAAAATGCTCGGCAGTGATAGAATGTGATAGAATGATGTTGGAGTATGCTTATAGGAGTACTATGTTTCCGTGTAAAATAAATACGTAAGTTTAACCTTGAACGTACTTAATTTGCGAATTTAAATTCAATTCCATTAGGAAACTGCATACAAACTGTCACTGACAAGCCTTTCAAATGCAGGTTTAAACACTTTCATTATGTTTTAAAAATTAAGTTTAATTAAAAAAAAAATTAATTTTTTAAAAAAAAGTAAATGTATTTGTGTGTGTGTGTGTGGCTTTATTAGCCAGAGAAGATGTGGAAAACAAAACAAAAAAAATTGAAAATAAAAACGCTTTTAAAACCAACAAACTAATCGTTTTTGTGCGGATTTTTATGCGGCTTTTTGAGGTTCGATTTTGTGGTGTCTGACAGTGGTATTATTTTTATTTTTGTTATTGTTGTTGCTTACTCTTTTACTCTTATTTCTTTACGTATGTATTTGTTTTTTTATTAATAATATTAACAGATTTATTTTTATAGTTTTATTGCCGTTGTTGTTGTTGCTTTTTTAGTGCATAAATAAATCAAAACCAAAATTCATACACTTGGCTATTAATAACAACACTTTGTTTATAAAATTTCGTTGTTATTGTTATTGTACGGCTTATGGTCAATACAAACATAAAAAAGAAGGAAAATAATCAAAAAGGGGTATTAAAAAAATTTGGCTTAAATTAACTAAAAATATAAATATTTTATTTATAAATAATTATTTTCATAATAAATTCAATCGTTTTTTTTCATTATTGAATAAAAAAATTAAATCTAAACATGCTTCAATTAACTTTTAAAATTCTTTTTTAGATTCTTTTTTTAAACATTTTAATTAATTTTAGTTAAAATTTTGTACTTACTTTGACAATTGCCTATGGGCGGCATACGAAAACCGGATAGTGGATCCGTTGAAAAATGAAAAGGTCTTTGGCCAAATGCAAAATGAAATTGTTGCTGTTGTCCTAAAATTGATAACACTGAATGTTTTGAATGCTTTTTAATAATCTGCTCTTAATTAAAATTGGTTTTGTATATGTATGCATGGAATTAAGTGTGTATATGAGTGTAAAATGAAAAAAAAACGTTTAGGATTATCTTATAAAAAATCAGCTCCTTTGCAAGCATAGTCGTTGTAGTCTAGTAGGTAGTATATTGGCTTATTAGACATGAGGCCACGGTTAAAACCCCAGCTCAGACATCAAAATGAAAATATAAAAAAAGTACTTCTTCGGTGACTTCCTCTTAGCAGATTTCTGTTAAAAACTCTGAGAGAAAATAAAAATTGCCACGAAAAAGTTTCTTAAAAAATCTGTCGTTCGGAGCCGACTTTAAATTGTAGGTCCCGCAACTCATGCATAAAAATTAACACATACAACATTAATGATGTTAAGAAACTAGGTCGTAATCCTGACTGAAGACTTGCAATGACCAATTACGTGTGTCCTATGCCAGTAAGTAAGAATGATATGATCACGATGCATATCCACCAGAAATTTTGAAAATTGAAATTTTAATTCTATTGCTGCCATTATGTGCGGCATATAACATGGTTCAAATATAAGCCACGGCTTCTCTGGCATAGCGCATCCAAAATGGGCAATTCTCTATGGCCCTGGCATATCAATCAGACTCAATTTGACCGATTGCCATGTATTATGTCGTCTTTGAGGACTGCTGTGGCTCATGATTTATTCGCATATACCGGCGACCTAAGGATACCCTATAAGGAATGGCCTAACGTGGTTAAATAATAGGATCACGGTGACCAGTTTACATCACTTTGGAGTGAGATAGTTGCTTCTACTGCTATTACTACTACTACTGCTATTACTCCTACCACTACTACTACTACTACTGCTATTACTCGTACTATTACTACTACTACTACTACTGCTATTACTCGTACTACTACTACTTCTATTGCTCCTACCACTACCGCAGCTACTACTACTACTACTGCTGCTACTACTACTACTACTACTACTACTACTGCTGCTATTACTCGTACCACTACTATTGCTATTACTACCGCTACTACTACTACTAATAGTACTGCTGCTGCTACCACTACTACTGCTACTACTACTACTGTTGCTGCTGCTACTACTATTACTGCTATGACTTCTTTACTACAACTGCTGGTGCTACTACTACTAATATTACTACTATTCCTACTACTACTGCTACTAATACTACTGCTACTACTACTACTACTACTACTACTACCACTACTACTACAAAATACTCTTGCCGAATATCAAAAGTAACATGTACTGGGTAGTACTTTGGAACGTCCTGTAGAAATCACATACCGTAGGTGACCAGAACATTAAATTCAGACCAATGAAGTCGGTTATTATCAATTTATAGTCCTCTCCATTGATGTGTACGTCCTGGGCAACTTCAGATACAGAGAAACCGATGACGCCTTTCGTCAAATATCTACATCAAATAATGAACCTTTGGGTTTTCATTGGACTCTGTTGTTTCTCATGTGCGTTGATATCATCCTAAATTCTACAATTTTGTTTGTTTACGAACCTTTTCATCCAAAAATGGGCCCCTCATCACTGAAGATGATTTTTCGATGAAAATTAAGTTCAGTTGCTATTTGGTTCAGATACCATTCAGAGAACAGACGATGTGTCTGCCTATGGTTGTCCATGTTAATTTGTCAAAATAATCTAATTTGACAGATTTCGATTGAAGAACGAAATTTCAAGGCGAAAATAAAGGTGGGTTCGGTGGTGGTTAGGTTTGATTGTTTTTTCTTCTTCTTTAAAAAAATCGTAAACATTTTCTTCTATGCGGACACTCTCAATATAATTGTAGACCTTGTCGGGTATATTAACTTCACCTAAAAATGGTTAATGAAAGCCAACACAAGCAGATAATGATGGAAGAATGCAATTGTGACCCCCTTTGTTTCTTTCATTTAGTGCGGCATTGTTTCTTCGAAGAGAGGTGATTCCTCTCATGATTTTAAGAACAAAGAAAATGAGAAACGGATTTTTTTACAAGCTTATATAGAAACTAAAATTCGAGTGCTCAGATAACAAAAAAAAATCGTAATGTGAGAAGCAAAATGCTGCAAAATGATTCAATCATTTACTGACTATTGTCTTAGAAGTATGTGGGAATTTTTTTGTCTTTCGAATATTAACAATGAGGCGTTTTAGATTTCAATGCACTAAACAGCTTGAAAGACCAAAATCCGCAAATGTAGGTTGCATTGGACTGGACACTACCAGAGTATATTACCAGAGCCACCCTAGATTTGACTCCTCAATTCAGAACCGTTTTGGGAAACCTAGGTTTACATGAAAAATGCAACTGGAGCTAGAGATTGGACTGACTGAATTACATACATACATAATTGGTCATTACACCCCTTTAGTTAGGGTTACGATCTAGCTTCTCACAGCACTTATGTTGTGTGTGTTAATTTTATACATGAGTGGCGTGAATTAGAGTTTACAATCGACTCCAAAACGGCAGATTTTTAAGAAACTTTTCATTGGAATTTTATTTGCTACTCTCAGAGTTTTTTCCAGAAAACCGCTGAAAGGAAGTCGCCTAAAGAAATATTTCTTTACATTTTATTTAGTTTGAGAAGTTTGACCTGGGCCAACCCACTACCTACTAGGCTACGGCGTAAGTACACCAAACTGCTTGAAAAACCAAAATCAGCAAATAAATGGTCCGCCAAATAACTTTTTTTTGAAAATGCTTTAAAAAAAATCTACTGAATATTTTCTCAAATTTCTTTTTTTATTTGAAAGCACAACTCTTCCGGTTAATAATGGAAGATAATTTCATTCAAATGGCTGCCTTGGCTGGCCATGCACTAGCCTACACGATCGGTCCAATTTTTAAGCACATTATCGATTGTGTACATCTGTATTTCACCAATGGCTTCACGAATATTGTCCTTTAAAGCGTCAATTGTCTCTGGCTTGTCGGCGTAACACTTATCTTTGACGGCACCCCACAAATAATAGTCCAACGGTGTCAAATCGCAGCTCCGAGGTGGCCAAACGACATCAACTCTGCGGCTGATAATGCGATCTTCAAAAACAGGGCGCAAAACATCGAGGGTAGCTTCGGCTGTGTGTTCTGTTGAAACCAAATGTTGCCAATATCCTCCTCTTCAATTTTTGTGAACAAAAATTCGTTCAACATGGCCCGAAAACGATCGCCATTGACTGAAACGGCCACTCCTTGCTCATTTTCGAAGAAAAATTGCCCAATTATGCCTCTGGACCAAAATCCGCACCAAACAGTGACTCGTTTTGGGTGCGCCGGCTTTTCAATGTATGCATGCGGGTTTTCTGTGCCCCAAATGCGACAATTTTGCTTGTTTACATACCCGCCAAGATCAAAATGAGCTTCATCTGAAAAGATGATTTTTTTTTGCCTAAATCGGCATCTTCTGGTGTAGGCTACTGCATGGCCAGCCGAAGCAGCCATTTGAATGAAATTATTTTCCATTATTAACCGGAAGGATTGTACTTTCAAATAAAAAAAGAAATTTGAGAAAATATTCAGTAGTTTGTTTTAAAGCATTTTCGAAAAAAAAGTTATTTGGCAGACCCTTTATAAGTGACACGGGACAGGCCTGATTGGAATCCTCAGATCAATACCGTGCTGGCAGACCTTTGTTTACAAGAAGATATACAAAAAAATAGATTGGATGCACTGACTGGACTGGATTGAAATCATGGCTCATGATACGATGATTTGAACAAATAATAATAATTTTTCTTCTCCAATTTGTTGCCAAAGGGTTGAAGATATCCTTAGGATATGCTGAATTTATATTCTTAAAAACGTAATTGATTCAACACTCATCTAAATGAATTTAAATTATTAACGTGGTGTGTATAACTGTACAATTTCAATACGTAATGCAACCCTAATCCGAAAGTGGTAAGTTTTTTTGGCTGTAGTTTTAGAGGAAAACTATTGAAAAGTTTAATACATACAGCCAGCAACATACGTGTACATATATGTATACATATATGTATGTACATATGTATGTATGTATGTGTAGCAATATGTATGTATTCACGCAGTTATTTACTTGCAACTACATATGCTTCATTAAAATATAATAACCCTGTATTTTGTTGTTGTTAATGCTCCACGAGGAAACATGCTTGAGTCCTGGAATAGAAAACTAAACTAAAAAATATAATATCTTTTGCTTTTAATCTCTTTTGTTTTGCATCTTCTCACTCTCTTTCTGTCTCTTTAACTCTCTCCTTTGTTTTTATCTTGTTTACTTATAGCGAAACTACTACAACTACTTTTACCACGACTACTACTATTACTGCCGCTGCTCTTGCAGCAGCAGCTGAGAAATGAAGACAGGAAATGTTTAAAAAAAGGATTTTATTTTAATGTGTGTGTGTATGGATGTATGTATGTATTTCTAAATGAGAGATAAATCATTTTGTGGAATAAATAAAACGAAGAATAAAACAATTGTGTTTTATTGTTATTAAAGGACAAGGACATGACTACACATAGTCATGGGTAGAGAGAGAGAGTGAGAGAGAGTATGAGTAAGAGTGTTTAAGCAAAAACGGATTATTTGCATACAAAACAACCAACCAACCAACAGTTATTGTTCAACTCTAGTCTGTAGATGTTTTTTTAACTTTTTTAATTCCTTTCTCCTCTCCCTCTCTCTCTCTCTCTATCATTTCTTTTCTTTTTCTTTTGTATTCATTTAAATAAAAAGCATATCCTGGGCTTAACATATGCAAAACATAATATATTTGCAGATCCTCTATAAATATTTTAGCAACAAAATAAAATAAAACAACAATAAAATGGACTTTTCCAAAAGGATTTAATGTGTGTGTGTGCAAGTGTGTGTGTTTGTGTTAGTGTATTACAACTACTTTAGAAAAGAAGATAAAAATTTCCATATTTTCTTGCAGTTGTTGTATGCTTTTTTTGTAACCCTTTTTCTATTGTATGTAAAATGTTGTTGTAGCATTTAATGAATATTCTTGGCTAAGATGAATTGTTTTCTATCTGCTCAACAACCATTACTACTACTACTGCCACTACTAGTACTCGTACAATTGCTGTGAACTAGGACTACAAGGACAAAAGAAAACAATAACAATTGCCATTTGTATGGAAATGGTCATAAACTATCTTTAGTTAAAAGTGATCCAAGGGAAGGTATGCCAAACAAAGTATTTGACAGAATTTTTTTTTTTATAAATAAGACGTTTGATATTATGGAACAACTGCTAGGAGCTCTTGGGCATGGATGGTAACCACCAGAGATCAGCAGTGAATCGAGTTTTCTCTACCCATAAGCACTCATGAAATTTTGAATATAAGTGAGACAATATTGAAATTTAACTATGTACTCTGATTCATTCATACTCACTACAAACGTTGATTTATAACAACAGGTTGCAATTAGTATGCGTACAACGTTGACATCAAACTCATACCATTCGAAATTCGTTTGATTCATAAGCCGACTCATTTAGATTCATAACATTAGAAAAATACTTATAACAGTTAGCAATGATTCGAGTGAATCGAATCATTCATCAAAATTTACAGTCTTAGTTGTTTTTGCATTTACAACAAAAGAAAAAAGACACATAAGCAAAAAAAATGGACGTCAAAAACGCATTCAACTCTGCGGAATGGGATGCCACTTTAACAGCCCTAGATGGAAAGGACGTACCGAACTACTTGATGGAACTTATTAAGGACAACTTTAAGGATAGAGTGCTCTTATATGACACAGATGATGGCAGGAAGACATATGCGGTATCGGCGGGGGTTCCGCAAGGTTCCGTGCTGGGCCCAATACTATGGAATGTCATGGTGTACTGTGGCTTAGATTCCCTAGAGGTACACATATCATTGGCTTTGCGGATGATATTGCCCTGGTGATAAGGGGAAAACATTTAGATGAATTGGTGAGAACGTGTAACACTGCGGTTGGCATAGTCAGGAACTGGATCACGGGAATAGGTCTCAAACTTGCAGATCACAAGACGGATGTACTACTTGTAAGCAGTAGAAAGAAAATGAAATCTATTACAATAACAGTAGGTGATCAGCGCATAACATCAAAGCAGGTGATTAAATATCTGGGAGTAATGATTGATAACAGGCTCACGTTTAGGAAACACCTGACGTACATCGGTAAAAATTGTGCGGCGACATCATGTGCACTTGCCTGAATAATGCCTAACCTTGGAGGCCCAAAACAGGAGAGGAGGCGGTTACTGATGAAGGCAGTGACATCGATCGCTATATATGCGGCCCCTATATGGGCCCTGGCCTTGGATAAGAGGACCTATAGAGCGGGAATAGAAGCGGACTACAGGATATCAGCTCTCAGGGTGATTTCTGCCTTCCGCACGGTGATGCAGCATTGGTGACTGCGGCGATGATGCCCCTGTGACTAGTAGTGGATGTAGAGAGGAGGAAACATGACACAATTAGAGGAATGGATCTTTCCAATCCTGTTCAGTTAGTGGATGACGCTATGCATAGATGGCAGCACGACTGGTCCAAATCAACCAAGGGAAGATGAAACCACAGACTCATACCGAGCATAGGCGAATGGACCAAAAGGGGACACGGTCAGGAGAACTTCTACCTGACACAGTTACTAACCGGCCATGGATGTTATAGGGCATATCTCTATAAGTATGGTCATGATGTAGGCGAGGCATGCCCAGAATGCCGCAATGAAAGGGACACGGCGGAGCATGTTTTCTTCACTTGTCCAAGATATTTTGTTCAACGAAATTGCCTGAAGAGGACAATAGGAGTCCAGGTAACGCCCGGTAGTATAGTTAACCTGATGATAACCTCATGTGACAATTGGAACGCAGTATGTGTTTTCGCAAGGAAGGTATTGACGTAGCAAAGATTGGCTGAGAGAGCCAGGTCAGCAGAATTTAAAGGCAGCACACGATGAATCTCCACCCCCCGAAGTAATACTTGATTGTGGTCCCGGGCGGGGGGGGGGGGGGTAGGCAAATGGTTGACAGTGTGACGAACTAGGTTGGGTTTAGTACGTATGCGTGTAGGCCGGGCTACCAATTTCTTTCGAAGATTCCCAATATTTAGCTTGTAAAGCTATAAAAAAGACACCTAAGCAAAAAAGACAGCGCAGCAAGCAGAGAAAACACACAACCTTCTAGCAAGTACTTTAGTGTTCGTACGCGACTCATACTTATTTTGTGCTTTGTGTATATGTTGAGTTATGTGGAGAGTCGAAATCAATAACATCATACGTGTTGTTAAGTATGAGTATGATGAGTACTTCAAACTTTGAATATGAGTAGAGTATAAGTATCAGAAATTATGAGTATGATTCGATTCTACTCATCTTTTTGAATACACATTGCTGATCCCTGTGATCAGCAGTTTCTGCATTCAGTGAGATCTTCCTCTTAAGTCAATAGAACTCACTTTGAAGGTTTAATTCCTTAAGATTTAATCGGCTTTAAACTATTTGGGGTTATTAGCTTGCAGCTCAGGTGTTTTACTAATAGCCTCAGCCATCTGTACAATGGCGCCTTGGGCATACTTCCCCTTAAAAAGTACTCTTTTATGTACATTTTGGTTGATATTGCTACAGAGTAAATTATTTTACAAGGAAAGGCATACAAAAAATTCTAATGAATTGTCTTGCATTTTATTAATGTTTAACTAAAATTAAATCTTTCATTCAAATACCCTTTCCCTAACTACATACATATATTCTTTATGGCCAGACAACATATTGTTTTAGTCAAGTGTTTACACAATGAAATTTTTCCAAAGAAAGAATTAAGAATTAAACATTTGTCTACTTTATGTATATTCAAGGAAAAATTGCTGTGTCTAAATGAGGTGTTAGTATGTGTATATGTGTGTTTGTGTATTGTAAAAAAAACGTCCGTGTAAACTTTAGTTTACATGGCTAGAGTTGGTAGTTACTTACTGGTTTTTGAGCGTGGTTCTCGGGGTCCATCAACGGTGACTTTAATGGCTTTGTTGTACGTGGCAATATGGGGCGGATTTGTTGATACTGTGATTGTCAATGTAAAACTTTTCCCTGTAAATTATAGAAACCAAAAAAGAAGGAAAAAGAAAAAGAGAAGAAGAAGAGAAATATTCTTTTCAGTATAAAAATTGAATGAAGGAAATAATTTCAATTATCCTTTATAAAATATTTAAAATTATGGAAGAGAAGTTGTTTTATCACACCTTTAATATTCATTATAAAAGCCATACATACATACATACATACATACATAATTGATCATTACAACTCTTTAGTCAGGATTACAACCTAGTTTCTCATACAGCTTATGTTGCAAGTGTTAATTTTATACATGAGGGGGCGGTAGCTACAATTTAAAGTCGTTTCCGAACAACAGATTTTGGAGACTCTTTTGATGTCAATTTTATTTTACTTTCAGAAATCTGCTGAGAGGCTGTCGCCAAAGAAATGTCTTTTTTTCATATTTCATTTTGATACGTAACCTGGGTTTTAAACCGCGGCCTAAGACGTGAAGCCAACACACTACCTGCTAGCCTACGGCCCTTCTTAAAACCAATAAAGTAAGGACGTCATAGAAATACGTTCCGGTACATAAATTTTATAAGATTTTCTATTCTTTGCAACTAAAATTGCAAGTTAAAATGGGAAAACGTATTGGCTAACCTGATTCTAGTAAATCATAAGACAAAAGCTGTTCTTGATAAGTCCTAATTAAAAAAAAACACTTAAGGTTCGAATTTGTGGGAACGATATAAGCTCTTCAGACTGTATCAAATATCTAGACCTACAAGGACAATTCTTAAAGGATAAATAAAGGTAAAAACACATAGATGACAGACAGCAGTTCGGCAGTTCGACAGAAAATTCTGCCAACTGTTTTTTCTGCCGTATGCCGACTACTTATATTTTTTGAAAGCAGAGCAGAGCAAAAACGACTGACACAAAATCAAAACAATTGAATTTAAATATATTGTTCAGTGTTGTCACTATAAGGTTTTTTGTACGCAAAAATAAACTCACTTATGAAAAAACCGCACACACAAAACATTTATCAAATGAATTCAGATACAAAATTGAATGTATAATTCTATTTTATTTATTATGAATACATGGAGTGCATTTTTTATTTCATAATTTTAGAATTGTTCCTTCTCTTCAATAACATAAGTATTTTTGGCTGTTTTTTTTATTATGATTTTATGTTCTATTGGCATCACTAATTTACTTTTAGCTGCTCACAAAAGTAGAAAATTGTAGTTTAATTTGGACAGAAACTGCTTAGGTTGTTGTCTTTGCTTTTTCTGTTCTGCCTTCAATATAATCGTTTTCATATAATTCTATTCTAAACTTGGCAGCTTTCTGTTATCGGTCGTCTGTCGTCTATGTGTTTATGCCTTAACTCAGTGGAACTGTATTGCTTGAAAAGAATGGAAAGGAATTCTTTTAGATATGACCAATCAGAGCTCGTAATTCGAATTTAACAAGGAACTGCTTAAGAACATTGCAGAAGAATTTATTCTCATTGATACTGGAGTATAGGGAATGACCGTGTTATAGGGGATAGAGCAGGAAAAACCTGAGGTTGTAAGAATATAGACATAAAGCGTAACGAAATGAAGAAGAAGTGTGATAAAGAAAGTCGCCGTAGTCTAGTAGGTAGTGTGTTGGCTTATTAGGCATGAGACCACCGTTCAAACCCCAGGTCAGACATTAAAAGGAAAATATTAAAAAATATTTCTTCGTTGATCAAATTTCTGGCAAAAATTCTGAGCATAAAATAAAATTGCCATGAAAAGTTTCTCAAAACTTTTATCATTCGGAGTAGACATCAAACTGTAGGTCCTACCACTCATGTATAAAATTAACACACGCAGCATAAGTGGTGTGAGAGGCTAGGTTGTAGTCCTGACTGAAGGGTTATATTGACCAATTATGTATGTACATAATTATGTATGTAGTTCTTCAAAGTTCCCTGTTGAAAACCCTGATAGTTACTTTCTAAGTATTTACCATGAGGAAAGAAGCTCTTGTATGTAAATGAAGAAGATGTCTTTGAATGGAAGTCGGCATAGTCTATTTAGTAGGCAATGTATTCGCTTATTAGTCGAGAGCAAGTAGGTCAATGTCCAGTTCAAACATATCAAACTAAATAATATGTGAAGATATATTTCTTCGGTCACTTTCTTTCAGCAGTTTTCTGGCAAAAAGTCTGAGAGTAAATGAATTTTCAAGATAAGTTTTTCACAAATTTGTCGTCGACTTTAAACTGTAGGTCTCGCCACTCATACATGATATTAAAAACACAACATGGGTAGTATGCGATTTATTTCTGTGTGTAATGACTACTTGCGCTTAATTTTTTGCTCAAAATCACTTACATGGCTTTCTCTCCCTGACACGTTTTTCTGCTGGGCAAACTATAAAAAGTTGCATTACGCAACGTGGGACGGCTCCTAATATGCAAATCTCTCATAGTAAGTGGTAAAGGCTTTGAATTCAAGGAAATGAGGTTCTGACAAAAAGCACACTAAATGACAGTCAAGGACAAAAGTCTACATACACCGTTTTTGTTTTCAAATTATAGAAGATGTTTTAGTATTTTTTAAAGCATTCTCAGTAAAGAATGTTTGACAAAATCTAATATAAAAAAATATAATTTAGAAAATATTAGAAAAAACAAAACAAGTATGGGGCAAGAGTCTACATACTACGGTTTATTTCTGTGACTGTATATCAAGTTGAAAGCTGATGAACTTGCCAGGCGGGGCATGACCATCGAACTCTCCGATGAGTTCTCGAATCTGGGCATATCTATGAGGACCTGCAAGCTCATAATTGATAATGCGATCGTCGATTCCGTCAACGACAGTTGAGCGGCCTCGGACACGGGTAGAACGGCCCGTAAAATCTGGCCAAGGCTGGATGAGGGGTGCACAATGAGTCTACTTAAACTACAAAGAGGCGCGCTCAGTGTAGTTGTCGGTGTCATTACGGGGCATTGCATTATGGGTACGCATGCGAGGCGCATTGGTCTTGGACACCTTGCTAACGACTTCTGCAGAAGCTGCATAGATGAGGAAGAGGAAGAGACTGTCCCTCATCTGCTGGGTACATGCCCGGCTCTTTGCCAAAAGGAGAAGAAAGTACTTGGGTACTTATTACACGGATGATCTGGAGGAACTGTCAAGGATTGACATTGACAGCCTGAATAGCTTCACCAGGAGCTCCGAGTGGTTTCGAGACTAGGGGATAACTGATGATTGTGGTAGCACAATGGGCCCAATGTGGCCTAAGTAAAAAAATTTTTTTTGGATGGGCAGCCACCTCTACCTACCTACCTACCATATCAAATTGAATATAAAGCAAAAAATAGAAAAAATGTCTTTCTTGGCGGAACAAGTTCTCTGTTTCAAACACAGGTTGATGAGATGTAGACAGTTACACGAAAAACTTTCAAGTTTATTTGCAAAAGTGCTTATATTGAAGATTTACTTTCGTTGAAAATGAAAACAAATCCCGTGTGCTTTTCAATTGTTTTGTTCTGTTTAAATCCAAAATTTTTTTCCCCGTATTTTTTCTAGTTTTATTCCATTCAAAAGATTTTTGTTGCTTTCAAATCAAAAAACGTGGCATGACCGCAAAACCAAAGCCTCAATAGAGGCCAAACAGTGTCGTCAACACAATTTCAAGCATTGTTTAATTGCAAACACCCAGCCTTTTACAAATGAAAAGAAAACAATTTTTTTAATGAAAAACTAAAAACTAAATGCCCGGACAAATCTAACAAAGGCTTCAAGCCGCATGTATAGGACCATCTTAAACAGTTTCCTAAAAGTATGCAATTTTTCTAGGGATTTTATAAAATCTGCATATTGTTTCCATATGGCAAAAGAATTCACTCCTTTAGTTTCTGCCATGGACAATAAAAGAATTCAAAATTTTGTTAATAAATGAGAGAAAAAAAAAGAGTTGATCCTGTAATAAATGTCACCATGATTTTAACAGGCAAACACACTGTGACTGATGATTCCATATAGCAAAACATGTTGGATATCATGCCAATGGCACGATGTATCACATACTGAGAGGACCATAACTAACCGCCATACCAGGCTATACAATCATCGTCGTCATCTACACAGATTATGTTTCTCTTTTTGTTCTTTCGCTGATTTTTTTCGTTTTTTTTTTGGCGGAATGGAATTGTTAGATTTCTATTTTCAATGAAAAGATTTTTTCTTCACAACGTTTTTGGGGGCCGCAGTAGTTTTTTTTTTGCATTTCGTTTTTGCCGGCCTATTGTTTTTGTTTGAATATATGGTGGCAGTGAAACCGCAGCAACGCGTTTATGCAAATAAAGCAATTTTTTCCATGTATTTCCAGCCTTTTTTCGGTAGGTAGGGCGACATACACTATGATCCTGGACTCAACTATACCACACACACATACCCGCACACGCACACATAATACGTACAGTTAAGCAAACAAATACGAATTGAATGTGAAATAGACAGGCTTCAGGATTTGATACCGGGCGATGATATTTTAAAATGAAATGAAATGAAATGCTTTGTAGAGTTTATTTGTGTTACAAGCATTTATTTGTAGCCTTCTGGGGTTTGCTACACTACACGCATACACATGCATCTGCACACGCACTGTGAAAAACTAATGCATAGTTTTAGGCGTACAATCAAATCAATTGTACAACAAATTCTATTTCACGCTCTTTTTCTCTATCTCTAGAATTCATTCGTTTTCCTGCACGCCATTGTATTTGACGGCCTGTCCTGTGTGTGTGCTGGGGTTGGTGGGTGGCAGTTAGGCCAGTTTGGGTTTTATTTTATTATGCTGGCGTCATCATTTAAAATCGTTAAAATCTGTGTTGTTGGACAATACCGAAAAAATTCAACGTTTGTTTAGTAAAACATGGAATCAATTCAATTTTATTTATACGTTTATGCTCGATTCCATTGTATGTATGCCGGAATAAAACAAACATTTTCTCCTGCTCCTAAGCTTAGGCAACAATTAACCCAATACTCATGTAGCATAGAGCCCCTAAGTCCCTGACTCTACCAGCACTGGCTGGCTGGTTGGTTGGTTGGTTCATGTGGCAGGAATAAGAATCCTTCAACAATTATCATCACAGAGGCCACAAACATTTTTGTGCATCATTTAGTGTGGGTTGTTCAAAAGTTTGCTTCTTTTCCTTTCTATATTTCTATGTCTGTAGTCATGTATGGCGGTAGTTGTTGCTATTGTTTTTGTGTAAAACATTCCATTTGCTGTTTAACACATAAATCCCCACGTAGAAAAGTTATGTGATTGAAACACTTTTCATTTAAATGTTTAAAGCGATTGCTAGAATTTTTAAAATAGGTAAAGAACGCCTTAAAATAGGCTTTGTTTCACAATATTTAAAATAATTTTAAATGAAACTTTTATATTTTCTTTCCAAATTATTAATTTTGCAGTAAAATTTGATAAAATATTGAGTAAGCGCCTAAAAGTAAACTGTAATGTATGAATTTTTCATTAAAAAATTCATATTTTGTAGAGATTTTTAATGCCTAAAAATATGCTGTAATTTGTTTCAATAAATTACAGCCTTATACCATGCTAAGGTCAGATTTTTTAATAAAAAATAAATTACGCATTTTGGACGCCTTAAAATATGCCGTAATTTTTGTTAACCTACAGCCGTGCGAATGGCAAATTTTAAAATAAGATATTTTACGTCTTTGCAACTGAAGACCAAAATCCCTGGTGTGTCTGAGAAAACTGAAGTGACTGTAATGTTTACGACGATGTTTTTTTAATCCATGTCTACCTCGATCTATTTGAATACCTAATTATCTGCGTATGATCGTGGCGTTCCTAGCCCAACAATATGGACATTTTTACACTGGAAATGAATTTAACACGGAGGAGAGAGTGAATCAATGTTGGAGACACAACTGTTTAAACAAAATTTTCTTTTTATATCGCCAATGTAAGTTGGCGATGCATGCCAGTAGATTTCCAGGGTTATATCTGCAGAGCAAAATTTAAAATCATGTGAATGTGTGTGATGTGAGAATGTGTCCTTAGTTTCACTGATGATATCGCGGTAATTTTCAATGTGAGAAATGAGGCCTGCAGATACATTAGCCAAATAATATCAGATATTGGAGGACCTAATATCGCCGTAGTCGAGCTTAATGGACGTGAGGCCAGGGTTCAAACCCCAGGTCAGACATCTTCAACATAACAAAATATTATAAATTATTTCTTCGGCGACTTCCTCTCAGCAGATTTCTGGCAAAAGAACTGTGAGAGCGAAATAAAAATTGCCATGAAAAAGTTGCTCCAAAATCTGCCGTTCGAAGTCGACTTTAAGCTGAAGGTCTCGTCACTCATAGATAAGAATAACAAAAACAACATGGTTGGCGTAAGAAGCTAGCTTGTACTCTCGATCGATGGTTTGTAATGACCAATTATGTATGAATGTATGTCGCCGCAGGCTAGGAAGTAGTATATTGGCTTACTAGATAAGGATTCGTAAGTTTGAACTGCAACTAGCACTACAATTTTCCTCAGCAGCCTTCTTTTAAAAGCGTAAATAAAATTATTATGAAAAGTTTCTCCTATCTGTCGATCAAAGTCGATAATCTGTAGGTCCTGTCATTCATGAATAAAATTAACACACACAACATGGGTGGTGTGAAAACCTGGGCATCAATTTTAACTAAACGATTATAATGGTTAATTAAGTATGTAAGAATGCAGCCTAAAAGTCATTATTGTCAAGGGCAAGTAATTCTGTGCTACCGCGCCTGTAAGGAAAGACACCCTGTATAATACCACCAAGAAACATGGTTGTTTAAGTGTATGGAGGAGGTGATGATTAGGTTAGGTTAGAGGACGTGTACTTGTCAATTAAGACAAATTACAGTACCCGGAGGTCGAAATGACCCATTGTGGAGGAGGTGATGTCACTTCATACCTTAAGAACCGGTTGGAGAAAGTGTGTAAAATGTATAGGAAAAATCGGTTTCCTACGTTGAAGTTAACGTATAGATATAAGAACAGGAAGGTTAACGCAAAAATAGCAAAGAAAATGGAGAGTCAGGAACTACAAACTAATTTCAAATATGGAAAAATGTACGCGTCAAAATCATTGAGGTTTGGACTGGCGATATATTGGTTATAAAAATTACCAACAACTTAAAGAGCGTGGCTGTTCACCCAGAGAATTTCAATGAACATGAAACTAAACAGAATGTTGCCTTTTTTCCATATGTTTTGGAACTGGTGTTATTATTCGACTAATATTGCGTAATGCATATACTTAAATAACAGAGCTCTAAATAGCATATTGTTACGTTTTTACCTTTTAAATATGTTTCGAATATGAGCTCGTAGATTGCAAATAAAATAGAAATAAATTTGTGTTTAATTTTAGTTAAAATTCTTTATTATTCGCACAATTGTGTGTGCTACTGTTCGCAACTTAATGTAAACAATAACAATTGCTTTTCTTTTTTATTCCTCTGTTTATACCCTTTACATAGCCAATAACAATTACTAGACAATTATTCGACAGATCTTTGTAACGGAGATCTTTAAACCACGATTACTCTCTTCAAACACACTGCGTCTTCACACAAAACTGACTGAACTTCACTAACTCCGTCGCCTGCTTTGCTTTGCCTTTTATATGGCAAAGTAAACAGTCTGATGAATGTACTTGAAGGCGAACGTTCATGACTTCATACATACATACATAATTGGTCATTATATCCCTTCAGTCAGGATTACGACCTACTAGTTTCTCACACCTCTTATGTTGTCTGCGTTAATTTTTATAAATGAGTGGCGGGAATTACAGTTTAAAGTCGACTCCGAACGATAGATTTTTGAGAAACTTTTCATAGCAATTTTATTTACTAACTCCGTCGCCTGCTTCGTTTTGCCTTTTATATGGCAAAGTAAACAGTCTGATGAATATTCTTGAAGGCTAACGTTCTTGTCGTCGCCTTCACGAAATCTCTATAAATGTAAACATCGTCGTTTACATTTATTATCGTAGTGTTGTTGTTGTATTTCTGTTTCCTTGTTTACCATTTTTTTGCCTTATAATTATTTTATGTACTGTGCCATAAATATGATTTACAGATGGCCTTCTTTACAAAGGAGATCTTAAGAGAAACCCACGAAATTTTATGGTACTTTTACTGGATTAAAATGTTTTCTTTTCTTTTGCCAGTTATTTTTACACAAATGGTAGACCCGAACTTGGTTTACCCAAGAATTAAAAGAAAAAAAAAACAAACAAAAAATAAGAGTCAATAAAGTAAAAAAAAGAAAAAGGACATGCCAAGAACCCTTATAAGAACTTACAAAAAAAAAACAAAAAAAAATACAAACAAAAGCAACATAAAAAAGGCGTTGAAAAGTAAGACTTCATAAGGCAAAGACAACACAGAACAACTCCTTTAAGGTGGCAAATAAAGAAAAACAAAAAATCTCCAAAAAGGCTCAACAAGAAAAACCGTTTATAACTCATAAGTATAATTGACTGTGACGGAAAATAAAGAACACAAAAAAAAGAAAACGGAAAACTTTTCCTTTTTGGAAAGAAATGTTAAGAAATGTTGTGCAAATATTTATTTGGTGGTGACGGAAAAAAAGAAAAAAGATTTATAAACCTTTGCATACTTTATGGCGTATGGAATCTATTTTATTTTCTTTATTATTTTAAATTCCATTTGTTTCTTGTTTATTTTGGAGAAAATGTATTTAAATTTTAATTAACCTGTTTTTGTTGTTGTTACGTCTTTTATTTTTTCTTCATTGTCTTTTAGACAAGAGTTTTAATTAAAATTCAAATTTAAATTCAATTGCATATGGCAGGGGATATTACCTTGGAAATTTAGCTGACAAAGCAAGAGCGTTAATCATTTTATTTTCCTTAACAAATGGAATTACATGTGTCTGCGTATATATGTACTCACATATGAGGATACATATGAGGGAGACTTTTTTCTTACTTCTGGTAGAAAAAGAAAAAAGCTTTTCTCTTGTATTCTTCAATCACGACTATTGTCTTAAACAAATTCCTTCAATTGACAACAATTGTCTGGCATCTTAGAATTGTTCTTTTGGGTAATACTGAGCAGGGAGAGAGAGTAGATTTAAAATGCTAATGATTGCTTTAAATGCCTTTAACTAGAATTGCAAAAAAGGCTTACACGTGTAACAATTTTAAAGACGATCGTTACAGCATCAAACGAGTATGAGTGAAATAAGTCTGACAAAGCCTTTAAAAGTGTTTAAAACTGGGTTCGAATGAATTTTTCCTGTAAGTCACTGTAAGTTTTACTGGAAAATCCTCCACTAATTCGATAAAATCACGAATACTGCGTAGAAATAATGTTTTTGATGAACAATTTTTATTACTTTGATAGGAATACAAAAACACAACGAAACCTACAGGGATTTGGTATTCCAAAAAAATCCAGAGCGTAGGATAGCCTTCTGATATTAAAGAGAACATTGGCAGTCGAAAAGCTTTCAAATAAAAAGTGAAACAAGTAAACATTTCAAGTCCATAATTGCATAGAAAATCTTATGGATTTCTGTAACCAGATTAACGAAATTGTAACTTCCTTATGAAGGTTATTGAACTTAATTTATCATAGAAAATATGACGCCATTTAGGCCAAAGTAAGACTTATTTAAAGCAGAATTTTTGCGCCACAGTTTGGAACGAATCAAGAGCTTCTTGACAATAACACAATAACCTTTCATAAATATGGGTCGGTTGTAAGAAATTTACTTTCTAATTGACTTTTTGGGTGCAATACGTAAGTAATTGTATCAAAACATGGCAAAGCCTTCCTTACTGCCAATTGTATCTGGAGAACTAGAATACTTGAAACGAGTGCTTCTCACTTGTCGATAATCTAGCTTTCAGAGTGTGGTACAGACTTGATGTCAATATAATTGGAATCTAAACTTTTGCCAGGCAATTGTTGCAAAAAAATTCATGTCTTACACAATCAGGATTACGCTGATAATAGTACACACATAATTGGATATTACGTCCCTTCAGGCAGGCTTACAAACTAGCTTATCACACCACATATGTTGCGTGTGTTAATTTTATACATGAGCGGCGGGACCTACAGTTTAAAGTCGGTTCCAAACGACAGATTTTTGAGAAACTTTTCTGATAATAAGTGGATTCTGAGATAAGTGGCCTTTTTATCGCCCTTTGTAGACTCAAAGAACATATATTTTGAATGGGAATTCTTTCTAGCCCAGTAAGTAAAGTCTGTGAAGAAAAGTAAAAAGGAATTATGAGCCCATGAGCAATGCCCTTGCCGTAGGTATCACTAATCGAAGTTTAAATTTTTTTTCTAGAATATATCTTCTGACACTATTAATGGCAACAATCTTGTTCTCATGTTTCGGACAATCTAAGTTCATTAGAATAAAGTCCCATATCTATACTGTTTTCCATCTTAAAGCCGTCAGCAAAAATCGATATTGCTTCACCCCAAACGTACAGACACAGTCTTAATGCCTCTGGAAGGTATTTTTGTTACACAAGTTCTATCGAAATTCAGAGTGCGTGGTACATAATCCGTTCGAAAAATCTATCTCGTAGAGGTTGGTTGTGAATGCAAAGTTATCGTAATCAACCTGAAGCATTCAGTTTCATCACCGAATTCATAGTTCACATGGTACATTTTATTCATAAAATCACTCACATACGGAGCTCATTTAAATTTGGAATGACATGACAGTGGAACAATGCAATAATTTTGTGCACTTTTCTCTGGAACAGAGATCAGCAAGGAGAATTCAAAAGAGATAAATAGAATCGAATCATACTCATAATTTGTGATACTTTTATGCATTCATACTTATTTTAATATCATGGAACCCCTACTCATATTCAAAGTTTGAAGTACTCATCATATTCATACCTTACAACACGTATGATGTTGATTTCCACTCTTCATAACTCAACATATACACGAAGCACATAATAAGTATGATTCGCGTACGAACACTAAAATACTCACTAAATGGTTGTGTGTTTGCCCTGCTTGCTTGTTCTGTCTTTTCTCTTTTTTTGTAAATGCAACAACAACTAAGACTGTAAATTTTGATGAACCATTCCAGTGACTCGAATCATTTATAAGTCCACATTATAAGTATTTTTCTAAAGTTATATATATATCTAAATGAGTAGGCTGGCTTATGCATCAAACCTATTTCGAATGGTATGAGTTTGATGTCAATGTTGTACGCATACTCATTGCAACCTGTACATATAAATCAACATTGTAGTGAGTGTGAATGAATCAGATTACATACACGGACCGCCAAAAGTGAGTAAACACAACTGAAATAATTCATATTCTTACGATAGCGAGAAAAGTAAATGAGAATAGTCGAACAAATTTCCAATAATTAAAACATTTATTTTTTACTTATAAAATGTTAAAACATAAACAACAGTTCATGATAAAGGAACTTTTTGTATACATACTTAATAACAAAACTGTTTTACACTTAAGAACAAAAGTGTTGACTCACTTATGGCGCTCACTGTAGTTAAATTTCAATATTGTTGACTCACTTATATTCAAAATTTCATGAGTGCTTATGAGTAACGAAAAAACGATTCATTGCTGACCTCTGCTATCAACAAACATACGATGAAGTTGACAACTTCTATTTGCTAAGTGTGAAAATAATGTAAACTAAACATGTCTTCATGTCAAACAAAATTACTTTGCGGTACAATTGCAAAATATTCTGAAATAATTTGAGCATAATGATCACCAGAGTTACGTCGATTGAACTATTTTCTGCAAGACCATTCTAAACATGAAATTTCAATGCCCTGATACGTCCTGCAAAACAATATTTCCAAGCCAGAAATATCATAGCAAATTTCACCAGACATCGATTCTAACAAAACATTCGAAACTCATTAATTGGAAGTAGAAAAAGAAACTTGAACTCGAACGCCTGTATACATACAATGCATATGTAAAACACAAAACCATTGACACTCTAGCATGACGTGTCAACGGAATATTATGTGCCATAAAGACTGGTTTTATTAAATGTTTTCTTACAATAAACCAGGTTAACCGCTATAATTTTAAGGAAACACGCTAAAACTTCTGTTAATAGCAAGAAACAAATTGGAATATAAAATGCTTTCACATGCACGCTCTCTCTCTCTCTCTCTCTCATACAAAAGCAATTTAATCAGCTAAGCAAACAATTTCCGTAAATTTCAATTTCCTTTCGAATTCAAACGATTCGTATTAAGAATGTCGTGTCAATTTTTTCTCTTCACACAATTGTATTGAAAAGCACGTGTTTTTTAATTCATTTTGGGCCTGGTTAACATGAAGATTAACAAGAAAAACAATACAAACAATAATAACAGGCGACGGCAAATCAATTTATTGGCGTGTATTTGTTTTTAATGTTTGTTTCTTATTTTTTTTTCTTTTCTTATACGAATTGAAACGTATAAATTTGTCTAAGATATTGACGTAGTTGTTGTTGCTGTTGTTATTTGTATTGCGTGTGAGACAATATTTTGTTTATTTAACGATTTGTCAACATCCATCTCTCTCTTGTATGCCACTTCTCCCACTCATTTGTCTTCCCTTAAACAAACAGAAATTATAACAAGGAAACACAAACACAAACACGCTGGCAGGCAGACAGACATCAACACAGTGTTTCTCATCAATACATAGGCATAAAATGTTATTGTATTCTTATGTTGTTATTGAGATATACCATATGTCATTATTGTTACCGTTAACTCCTTCGTTCTCTCCCTCTCTCCCTCTTTCTTAAATGGAAATGAAATTTATGGATGTTGTTGCGTTTGTGTTTGTATTTCTGTTTATTTATGCATTTACACCTACTTTTACTGCCATTATTAATGTCAAGATATGTACATATGTTTGGCATGATTGCTGATGGGTTAGTAGACAACAGAATGGGTTAGAAAGAGTCAGATTTGCATGTCATGCCATAATTCAAATGCTTGGTGAATATTTATTTGCGCAATTAATTCTGTTGATATTCAGGATTTTCGGGATTTTCTTGAAAATCTTCAAGAAACATGACAAAATTCTTCTCTTCTTCGCTTCGTTATGCAAATACGGTATGAAATAAATGCTGACAGTAGAACACTTACATTTCATGTATCATCTAACCTCTGTCGTTTGATGATTTGTTGTGTGAAGTGAAATTTTCCATTCGTAGCATATATTGTTGGACAATTAAAATTTTTATTAAAGACAACCCATCAAAATTCTTTATGGTTTCTTTAATGTTTTGATATTCCAAAGGAAATTGAAAGACATTTTGAGTAATTAAAGTAAAGACAATAAAAATTAAAAAAAAAATAAATGAAATGATTTCATAAATATATTAACCAGAATAGTCCTCATAGTTCCAGATAGAAATTTCAAAAACGACTAATGATTGTGACCAGAAAAAAAATGTTATTAGGTTAACAATAATCTTCATCTAAATTTCCCTAAATTTCTCTGACGGGATCATAAGATGAAATGGTACTACTTGTGGGATTCCGTCTGAGCTTAGAGTATGGAGCTTTAGGAAAATCAAATACAACACAGAGGACCTATTTTTATAAGAAAGTGGAGAATACTGCACGTCATCTTCTATATGACTGTCTCTGGCTCTGAACGTATTGTTACGTTTAAAATATGAGCACGTAAATTGCAAAATAAAATAAAAATAAATTTGTGTTTAATTTAAATTAAAATTCTTTATTATTCGCACAATTATGTGTGCCACTGTTCACAACTTGATGTAAACAACAAAAATTGCTTTGTTTTCCTCTGTTTATACCCTTGGCATAAATAATAACAATCACTAAACAATTATTCGACAGATCTTTGTAACTGAGATCTTCAAACCACGATTACTCTCTCCAAACACCACGCTTCTTTACACAAGACTGACTGAACTTCACTGGCTCAGTCGCCTGCTTTGCCTTGGCTTCTATATGGCAGGGTAAACAGTCTGATAACATTCATCTTGAAGGCCAATGTTCGTGACTTCGCCTTCTCGAAATCTCTATAAATGTAAACATCGTTGTTTATATCCATTGTTGTTGTTTTTATATTTTGTTTACATTTATTCTTGTAGCGTTTTTTGTTATATTTTTGTTTACTTGCTTACCATTTCTTATGCTGGAGTTTGTTGTTGCATTTTTGTTTACTTGTTTACCATTTTAATGGTATGTGATGTAAACACAAAACAGCAGTATCTAGATTCTTTATTTTCGTAATAGTATATTTCAGTATAAGTATCAAGAGAGGCAATAAGAACCAGTCCTACAGCGGCGTTGTAAGGACCCAGGGCTTGATGGGAGATAAGTCTAACGTTGGATTCATTAGGGGCTTTCGTGATCGAAGCAACATAATTCTCTGCGTAGCTGTACCCTGGATAGAAAAAGAAAGCAAAGATTTTGGAACGTACTTCGTTACTCGACTTAGTAACAAAAGTGAATGGAATAGTCAGAACGCAGCACACTCTTTTAAAAGTGGGACTATTTTATTGTATACAGATAGGATCATGGAACAGGAACAGTACATGGGGAAACTCGCGGGTGCCTTTCAAGCGGTAGTCTATGCCATCGATAGATGTGATGAATTCAACTTGGATAGAAGACACAAATGACAGGACATAGTAGTACTACCTGATAGTCAGATAACGGTTCGAGCACTCGATTCTCATGAGGTTAAATCAAAGATAAGCACTCAAAGTGAGCGAAAAGATGAGCTTAAGGGGAGACAATATTCAACGTCGTTGTTGGGGCCTGCAATCTTTATTATAAGAGCAGAGCTCGAGAACAATACATTAATTTGCACACGCCGTGAAGCTCCACGAAGTAAATGCATTAAATTCAGGACGAACATGGGACAAATCAGTATGGAATTAATATGAATTTTATTCGTTATGATCCTAGAACTAGAAACCAATAGAGAAAATAAATGTTTAAAATTAGCCAAACTGACGTGAAGATTGCGAAAGTATTTTGAAGAAAAATTATTTGATGTTAAACTATGGAAAGCAAACAATTTCAGTATTTTTGAAAACTTGGAAAGTATTTGACGGCGCCACGTAATTCCCTGTACTGGCTTTAACATTGACTGTGTCTGAGGCCGTTTTAGCTCTTGGGACAATTCCCTCAGTAGTCTATTAACTGAAGTGTTTAAAGTAGAAACGATTAAGCGTGTTCGCAAATTGGTATTAGATAATCGTGTGTCTAGTAGGTAGTGTGTTGGCTCATTAGACGTGAGGCCATAGTTCAAACCCCTGGTCAGACATCTGCAACAAAGCGAAATATGAAAAATATTTCTTCGGTGATTTCCTCTCATCAAATTTCTGGCAAAAAGTCTGAGAATAAAAGAAACTGCCATGAAAAGTTTCTCGAAAATCTGGCGTTCGGATTTGACTTTAAACTGTAGGTGCCGCCGCTTATGTATAAAATTAACACACGCAACATAAGTGGTGTGTGAAACTAGGTCCATAATCCTGACTGAAGGATTGTAATGACTAATTATGTATGTATGTAATCGTGTGTTAATTTAATTGAAATGAGAGAAACTTAACGGCCTAAGAGGGAGTGCAGCGTTTACTTTGAATGGAATAAAAGCAGCGTATTGTAGGTGTTTCATAAGCCAACATTGATACGGAAACGTGGGTGATACGTTGATCCACATTTCATGTTAAAAGAAAAGAACAGTCACAGCTGTGGACAGCAGTGGGAGATCCATACATGGAAGGCGAAGACAATTTATCCTGTATGTACTGCAACAATATCTATTGCTTGTGACACACGTAGAATATTTTATTAACGTTTAAGAAAACGTAACAAATGGCGAGTACTTTGACTAGGTATTATAGTATCTCATAGATGATGAAATTAAGGGAAAAAAGATCACATTTGGCGACATAGCATGTCTTGCCTCATCAAAAATGTTGTAATGGCTCAAAATCAACGAATTTGGGTACGAAATTGCTGACTTCAGATTAGTTTCAATTTTCGAACTCGAAAAATGGGTCGCTACGATTTATAGTGATTTAAAGAGTTAAACGGTTCTTCTTATAGACACGTTATCGAAACAATTGATTATTTTAAGTGGAAGGCTAACACATACATTTATCGATATCATATCAATATGCCTTTAGGAAAATTTTCCAACATTATCGAAATTCCTGTAAAAATGACCGTGAACTGACCATTTCCTGCAATACTTTAATATTTTCTTTTTCAAAATTTAATACTGCCTCCTGCCTCATAGTCACTTCCTGGACTTGCAATTTTTTACTTCAGAACAACAACAAAAAAAAAAGAAGTAAAAACACTGCGATGGGAAAAGTTTTACTTGCAACACTTAATGAACTTTTGTGATAAGCACAATAAAGCATGTTTTTTATTGTATTGTGTTGGCCAAATAAGAACATAAAAAAAACCATCAACGGAATTCTATTTTCACAGAGCTTCGTAAATAAAAAAAACAACTGCGTTAAAAAAATAACGGAGAAAGGACACAACAAATTACTGCGTGTTAAGCTAGAAGTCAAGGGCCGGTTTCACAAAGGCTATTTAACAAGAGCACAAAGGACGAAATTTTTTGAAATTTCTTTTATGAAAAACTTCAAAATTCTAAATATTTTTATAAAAATGGACTTTGAAATGAAATCTTTTAAAAAGTGTTGTGTTTAGTGATTCGAAAAACATAATGAAATCGTGGATTTTTAAAGTATTTCTAGAGAATTTTCGGTAACTCCACCCAAAAATATTTACTTTCTATACACTTTTCAACCAGATCCTTAGTTTTTTTTTTGTTTTTCCTCTAAAAATATAAGAAGAAAACCAATCAACACAGTGTGAAAAATTGTTGCTGCTAGAACGGAGCACACAAATTAAAATCCTTTTTTTTGTTTTGCCCAACCAAAAATGCGCATTTGTTTTCGATTCTATTCTGTGTTGTATTCTGCTTTTTGTTTTTTTATTTTTTTCTTCTTTTTGTTGGTCAAGTTAAGAAATATTTTTTTTCAATTTTTTGTTTTTGTTATTCATTTTCCTTTTTGGCCTTAAATAAAAAACGATTTATTTGTTGTTGCCAAATTACACAGTTTTTTACAGCTCCTTGCTGCCATTGTTGCTCCTTCTGCTGTTGTTTACAAAAAAACAGAAAACAATGCAACCAACAACAGCAATTGTTCACAAAAATTTAAGTGTCTTGTATTGTTAACAGAAGACTGTTTTACAACAACCGAAAAATACGAAAAACTACGATAAAGTTTTAAGTGTTTCTGTAAAATTAAAAGTAATTTGGCTGCAATTATTGTGCGAGGAGAGTACACAAGACAATTTTAGTGAATCAAAAAAAAAAAATCTAAAATAGAGGAATACGAATTGTTAGTGTTGGAAAATCATTTTTTAAAGGATTTCTAATGTGGAAAATAGTTTTCAAAATTGGTTTTTCAAAAGATTTTTTCAAAAACATGAATTACAATTCACAAATGGATTCGCAGGGATTTCAGCAACAAACAAGGAATAGAAAGCTATCAAGATTTGTTTAGCAGATAGACATAGATAGACAACCACCAACCCAAAGAAGTTAAGCTAGGCACATCCATATAAAGTCCACTGTGATGCCACAGTTATCCAACTTCCCAATAGTCCCACAATCATTCGAAGTTTCTGATAAAGCGATTTGGACCTCTACTATCCATTACAGACAGATCGTTCAAATCGTTTAGATAGTAGATATATCAAGGTTCGTTCATATAAATGAGGTTCAGGACATCCATTTAGGACAAGGAATTCTTGGAAAATAGTGCTGTGCACCTTGTAAAAGACTCCATGCAAATTTACACCCATCGCTTCAAGTTGAACGGAACCAAATGGAGATGGAATTTATTCGGAATCAATCGAATCGAATCAAATACCAAATCTGTAGAATTATTGGTTCTTGAACATGATAACCAATTTATTCACAACTCACCTCTCAGCCGACATTATAAGGTCCTGTAGAAGTCATTTGTCATGTGACCAAGACCAATACCTCTTGCATTAGTGCCCATAATGCAATGTCCAGTAATAACACCCACAACCATACTGATTGTATTCCTTCGGAATTTGAACAGACTTTTCAAAAGCTCCCCTATATAGTTTTGGGCAGATTTACCGTGACATTCAGCCCATATCTCATGCTGGTCAACCGGACCTGACGAAATTCAAAACTGTGTTGTCAACTAGATTTCAGATCTTTAAAAGAGTTCCTAATATAGAGAACTCACTGGAGAGTTCCATGGTTGCGTCACAACTAGCCAGTTCTGCCGTTCTATAGATAACTGGTATATGGTTGTGTCCCGGCACTCATGAGAAGTCTGTTATAAACTTTCCTGGCGTTCGCTACATAAGGCCCCGTACTTTGACAGCCGCCTGGTTATCAAAAAGTAGGGTAGTATACCTCCTGGATAAATTTTTGTCCCTAATAATCTCCACCCCAACCGTTATAGCTGACACTTATGCCTGGAGCACGCTGCAGTGATCCGTCACCATATTGATGTGGCTTTGCTCACCAAATCCGAAAATATTTCACCACCGTTAAGTTTAGTTACGAAGATGGATTTTCGGCATGAATTTGCCGAACTTCCTTGAAAAGTCAATTGAATTGATTAATGATTGACGTTTTATTACAAACCAATTTGGAAAAAATTCAACAAATAGACTCTACTTCAGTCGCTAAAAAGCTTCGTTTGTGTACGAGCAAATGTCACATAATTCATTGGGTTATTGAGAGCAGCAATGTTTTCATTCAACATGAAATGCAGTTCAGTCAAAAACTTCGCTGTGAACTGAAAGTTCTGAGCCAGTTGCTAAAGGGTACAACAGATTCAAAATAACAAAAAAATTTGTTACGAAAATGAAGAATCCAGATACTGGTGATTTGCTTTTACATCGCTTAACATTAAAATTATAAACAATAATAAATGTAAACATGGTTGTTTTACATTTATAGAGATTCCAAGAAGGCGAAGTCATGATTATTCGCCTTCAACATTCGTCAGACTGTTTGCTCTGCCATATAAAAGGCAAGTCAAAGCAGGCGACGGTAGTAGTGAAGTTAAGTCAGTCTTGTGTGAAGACACGGAGCGTTTGAAGAGAGTAATCGAGGTTTGAAGATCTCCGTTACAAAGATCTGTCGAATAATTGTCTAGTAATTGTTATTGTTTATGCAAAGGGTATAAACAAAGGAGTAACAAAACAAAAGCACTTGTCGTTGTTTACATAAAGTTGTGAACAGTGGCACACAGAATTATTCGAACAATAAAGAATTTTAATTGAAACTAAACACAAATTTATTTTAATTTTCTTTGCAATCTACGAGCACATATTTTAAATGTTTTTAAAAGGTAAAAAAAATTCTTTCTCTTCTTCTCATGCATCATCTTCCAGACATAAAAAAATTTAAAACAAATCACACATACATACATACACACTTACCTCTACCGCTGCGTCCCACAAAACGTAAATCATTAAATTTCGCCACTTGATTCTTCATCACCGCCGTCGAATTCCTCAGTTCGGCACAGTAGTTCTCATCGTTGCCCGCTCTCACCGTTACCATGGTGCCGTCCATAATATCACCCAACGAGACCACCTTAAATGCCACCGGCAGCGTTTTATTTGAACGCCAATGAGGCGGCAGAACGGTGCACACAAACAGGGGACTGCTGGTGCGTATCAGTTCGCCGGGATGTTCGGTTAGAAAGTCGCCCAGTGTACGTTCGGCCAAGATGTCTGAAGTCATTTTCGTGTAGGCCTCATTCAGTAGTTGTGCGGCTGTGGGTGGTGTATTCTGTTCAGTGCTGTTGTTGTTGTTGTTGCCATTTGTATTGTTGTTATTGGCATTTGAATTTGTTGAGCCATTATTGTTGTTATTATTTTGCGTGTTATTGTTATTGTTGTTGTTATTGGCAGTGGCCGTATTGTTGTTATTGGCCGTGCCATTTGTTGTTGTGGTTGTGAGATGCATTTTGTTGGTATTTGTTCTACTGCCACCAGATGCTGTCAGAGATGATGTTGTCGTTGTTTGTCTTGCTGTTTGAGAGGGCGTGGGTGTAAAGTGTTGGTGCTGGGTGTGGCCGTAATTGGCTACAACAACTTGTTTGAAGCGCACAATTTTCGTAAGTTTTTCTTAATGCTCGACCAAAAAAAAATTTTTTTAAATTGAAAATATTTCTTTTTCTTCTTCTATTTTTTCTCAATTTCTATCAGTTCTTAACTGTTTTTTTTGGGTTTCTTTTTCTGTTGTGCTAATTTTTCATGGTATTTAGTAGCTCATCTAGAAAGAAAAGAAATTTAAACGTATTTTTTTTAGAATTTATTTTTGTTTACTGAAGTTATTTTCGTTCGTTTTCGTTTTAAGTAAAAGCCCTTTAACACACAAAAAAATATCGTTTTGGCCACATTTGTTGGTTTGACTTTTGGCCAACAGTCATAGAATATGAGCAGAAGCACCAAAACAACAACAAAAAAAAATTCAATTTCCATTAAATACTTTGACAGTTCAAAATAAAAAAAATTTTAAAAATAAACCAAAAAGATTTGAATTTTTTTGTTTTTGTTTTTGTTTGTTTACCATAAATCCTTTAAATTTTTCGATAAGTCCGTTTCGTATTTTTGCTTTTTTAGTTACAGTCTAAGAGACTTTTTTTGTTAGCAATTTTTACCATCACCCTTTATTAAAAGAATACTTTTTCAAAAGAAATTTCGTTTTTAAATAAATCAATATTGGGTTGGTGCAAAAATCATTTCCGATGTATAAAATATTTAAAAAATTTTAAATTTACATGACCAACCAAGTAAGCATGGACCATTAGCGTACTACCTAGCGGACTATTCGCAATATGGTACCAATAGACCAACACCCATACACCGCCGACACCTAAGAACTGCAGAAAACATCGCTGTTGGCCCTGAGAGTGTACAGGAGAATCCAAGGCAACCGATATCGGTTCGTTTAAAAGAATCTGGTCTTTAGTAGACCACAACTAGGCCCTAAACCCCTACAATATTCAACTGAAACATGACATGAAGGTAGTAATCGTAGTAGAGTAGTAGCCAGAGTGTTCGCTTATTAGATGTGAGGCCACGGTTTAATCCCCAGCACAAACATCTCAAACTAAATTAAATATAAAGAAATATTTCTTTTGGCAACTTCCTCTCCACAGTTTTTTTTTTGGCAAAAAATCCGCGAATAAATAAAATAAAATTGACATGAAAAGTTTGTCAAAAAACGGTAGGTCTCGCCATTCTTGCATAAAATTAACTCACATGATAGCAATCCATAAGAGATTCAAATGCGTTCAATGTACTGTTTGGTGCGAATTGTGGTCTGGCGGCATTATCGGTCTATATTTCTATGACAATGACGTTGGCCACACCAAAACTGCCAACGGCGAGCACTGTTGGTCGATGATTATTAGCTTTTTTGGCCTGATTTGCATTATATGGATAGCAACTACTATAAGACGTACAGCGCTATAAGCCACACAAGATATTATTAACTTGCCATTGACATCGTACGATTTGACCCTGTTACACTTTTTATTGTGGGGTTTTTTAAGTCGCAGGTATATGCGAATAAGTCCCAAATCACACAGCGGTCCCCAGAGCCAATATAATCCACGCCAGCGATTTAACACACAGAATTATTGAAAATTGAACATTTCGGTTGCGCTCCAACCAATTCAATTATGCGGACACCAACGTCATGTGATTTCAATAGGACGGCGCTACCTGCCACACATTTCATGCTACATCTGGATATTCGAGCGATTTGAGGGCATCATCATCTCATTTGGCGCTGATGTGAAATGGACTCCGAGATCGATGATATCTCACACAAACTTTGTTTTATTTATATTTAAAGAAAGGAAGCGTTTAATGGAAGCCCTGATATTATAAATATAACAGTAGATTGATAGCAGTTAATGTCCAATACAATGTCTCCTGAGTGTTGATTTTAGGTCTATGTCCGCATTAGTTTGAGTTGATCTCTTTTCTTGCTGCCCGGCTGGTTCCATTCAACATTGATTTGAGCAATTTTATTACACGGTTTTTGTAAGGTATGGTCCAACCGGAACTTAGACGAAACTTTCGCATTCGTATTTAATACGAATTCATGACTAAATTGAGGATAATGTAAGTGGGTACCAGATTGTTTGATTTTAAATCGAAACATTGGCGTGCATATCTCACAGACGTCGAGAAAGGAGATGGTTTTGAGCGGTAAATATATTGCAAAAAACAAATGGTATTAGAATGCAGTAATGAAAGCTAAATTCCCACCTCATTATTAAAACCTTAACGAATAAAAGTGCCCACGTAGGTTTTACTGTACTTCGAAGAGAATGCCAATCTCGTTCCCATAACCTTGTTAATTCTCCTCTTCACCAATTTTAGCACAAAATCGATCCATAAGAAAGTAAATTCAAGATTTATGTTATTGAAGGTAGTAGTCTAGTGGGTAGTGTGTTGGCTTATTAGACGTGAGGCCGCGGTTCAAACCGCTGGTCAGACATCTTAAAAATAAAGCGAAAATATGAAAAATATTTCTTCGGCGGCTTTCTCTCTCCAGTGTCGTGCTTCTGATATGCAGCCCTTGCGCTGACCAACTTCTTCCTCTTTCCTGATTTTTTTTTTTTGAGAAACAGGGACTGTGTTCACCTCGTGGTATCACAACGGGCCGCTATGCGTCCTCAAGTGAGCTTTTTGATATCAGAGCTACCACTCCGACCTAACCTAATCTAACCTTCTCTCAGCAGATTTCTGGCAAAAACTCTAAAAGTAATTAAAAAATCGCCATGAAAAGTCTCTCAAAAATTAGTCGTTCGAAGTCGACTGTAACTCATGTATAAAATTAACACACAGAACATAAGCTATGCGAGAAACTAGGCCGTAATCATGACTAAAGGGTTGTAACAACTAATTATGTATATATGCATGTATGTATGTATGTATCAGAGATCAGCAATGAATCGTTTTCTGGCTACTCATAATCACTCATGAAATTTTGAAAATGTGAGTCAACAATATTGAAATTTAACTATGTATTCTGATTCATTCATACTCACTACAATGTTGATTTGTAAGTACAGGTTGCAATGAGTATGCGTACAACGTTGACATCAAACTCATACCATTCGAAATATGTTTGATTCATAAGCCGCGTACTCATTTAGATTCATAACTTTAGAAAAATACTCTTATAATACTTATAAATGATTCGAGTTACTTGAATCATTCATCAAAATTTACAGTCTTAGTTGTTGTGCATTTACAAAAAAAAAAAAAAAAAAAACACAACACATAAGCAAAAAAGACAGAGAGCAGCAAGCAGAACCAACACACAACCTTCTAGTGAGTGTTTTAGTGTTCGTCCGGGAATCATACTTATTTTGTGATTCGTGTATACGAGTATTTTGAGTTATGGAGAGTCGACATCAAGAACATCATACGTTTTGTTAAGTATGAATACGATGAGTGCTTCAAACTTTGAATATGAGTAGAGGTTCAATGATATTAAAATAAGTATGAATGCGTATAAGTAACGGAAATTATGAGTATGATTCGATTCTACTTATCTTTTTGAATACTTATTGCTGATCTCTTGTATGCATCTTGACACTGACGCAGCAGCACTAAAAGAAAATTTTTGTGTTTTAAGTCTAAAACTGACGACAACACACTTCTGTACCATGTATGGAAAAAATTATGAGGATATTAGTGATAAAACATTCTCCACATTTTCAAATAGTGTAGTTGAAACGAAATAATTTGTTCTATTAACCAAATTCTAATAACCATCTAAAGGTCCTTTCTGTACACCTAACCTAGTCTTTCAAATACTATTTTTTCTTCATTTTTCGATTTCGTTCAAAAGGTGCTTGTAATACTTTATTACGTTTATTGTTCGACAGCTTGTCTATGACACACGGCTAAAAGGTATTCAAAATGCCAGCGTTTAATACCAAAATTAAAGCATTCGTATGAGGAGAAGATGGGAATTGTGATACGAAAAAAAGTAGAAGAATCACGCGGTTTGTCACCTTGATTTCGCTATGGATTCATAACTCACTCCCAGAGTAAGTGTAGCAGAGATTGTAAAGAAGAGTTAACTTAACCGGGTATTTTGTTAAATCAAAATTCATGGTTTTGTGACTTCCGTCATATGATTCGGCTAAAAAAAAAACTTTCCACTTTTCCTTTTTGTAAAGGAAAATGACTGTGTTTTACTGATGATTTTTTCGCCATTTTCTACGGAAGTGGTTTCAATTTACAATGTTGGTATCGTTTTTTTTTTGTGTTTCGTGGCATTACATATGAAGGTTTTTAGTTCTTGTTCTCCTTCATGGTTCTTCTTCTCATTTTGATTTGAAGATATTTTTTCTAAATGCCATGTTTTTTTTTCTATTTGGAAACGGAGTTCATGGACTTTCCATTGTTTCGATTTTTTTCTTTACATTTTTTTGTATGTTTTTTTATTCTCCAAGTTAAGTTTTAATTGGACTTTTGGTTGAATTTTGTTTTGCCACTTTTTTATATGGTCTTCCATTTATTCCTGTCTAAAGCGTGTTTTTTTCTTTTTCCGTTGATCAGACATAAATTTATAGTAAAACATACCACATGTGTTGTTAATTTTTTATCCTTCACTTTGGCTTCCCCTCCCTGTTATTCGTATTTTTTCTCCTCGTGTTTGTAAGTGTATTCTGGTAACAAAAAAAAAAATCCTTTAATATTGTTACCAATATTTGGTTATTTATCCAAAGAGTCCTTTGCAAAGGAATTTCAAAAATATTATTAAAATGCTTGACCTTCATTTAAAACGGCTGTTGTCTGCCTTACAGAGAAGGGCGTGAGTAGAATATTTCAAAAAGAGTTTAAAAATCGATTTTTAATTAAATTTGTTAAATATTTTAGTAAAAAAAGAAATGAAATTTATATTAAAATACAAAAATACGTCGCATCATGCTTTTTAATATTCAATCTTTAGCGCAACATTTTGCTCTTTAAATTCAAAAGAAAGGTGTTGAGTTGAAAATGAATCCTTCGTATAAAACAATGACTTCAGCATTAAAATGTTTCAATCTTATTTAAGTCTTAACACAAATTATAACATTTAAGATGCTCCAAAATTTTCAGGCTTTTAAGAGTCAAAGTTCATAGTTCTCAGCTACATGGGCAGCATATGTCTTCCTGTGGTTACACTCTAAACACAAAGACTCTGATCAGTCTGAGAACTTTAAATCAATTTTATAACTTTTCTTTAAAACAGTATCGATCAAAGCAGACCATCAGCATTCGGAAATGCATCTTCTTAATCTAGAGGGTAATTCATTAAGCGCTTCCCACATTTAATTTTAATTTATTCGTTTGGAGTATATATTGATGCCATTATGTGTGCAACATAATATCGTTCACATTTTCACTACGGTTTTTCTGAGTGAAAAGCATCCGAAATGCTCAATTTTCCATGACTTTAGCGCATAAAACAGTCTGAATTTGATCGATTACATGAGTTATATTGGCTTTGCTAACTACTGTGGCTTAAGGCTTATTGGCATGCACCTGCGATTTAAGAAAGCCCCACAAGAGAAAGTCTAACGAAGGCAAATCGTACAATCTCGATTGCCAGTTTACATCACCTCCACGTGAAATGACTATGTTCTTAAATTGTTCATACAAAATATGCAATTTTGTATGAAACCAAATATCTTTCGAGTCCAGATCATCGAACTCAGACTTAAAGAAGTCAGTAATCAACAACCAATGCAGTCGCAGTAGTCTAGTAGTTAACTTACTTATTAGACGGTTCAAATCTCAGGTCAGACATCAAAATGAAAATCAGAAAAAATATTTATAGGCGACTTCCTCTCAGTAGATTTCTGGCAAAAACTCTGAAAGTAAAATAGAATTGCTTTGAAAAGTTTCTCAGAAATCTGTTGTTCGGATTCGGCTTTAAACTGTAGGTCCCGCCACTCACGTATAAAATTAACACACACAACATGAGTGGTGTGAGAAGCTAGGTCGTAAACCTGACTGCAGGGTTGTAAAGACTATTAATGCTATTATGTGTGGTACATAACACGGTTTAAATTTCCAAAACAGTTGCTATAGTTGGAGAGCAATGTCCAATATTTCGTGACTCTGGCGCATAAATCTTGTTGAATTTAACCGATGTTATGAATTACACACAGTTACTAAAGTATACATACGGTTAACAAATTTCAGAAATTTTTTAAATAACCCGTTATCGTTGAAAATCTTTATAGTTTTCTTGATGTTAAGACGGTCTCTTGCATTGGTTAAAAAATTTCTGAAATTGAACTGAATTGTGGCCCTGCACAGTCCCACAAAGGTATGCATCCGAGTTACAAATTTCACAAATTTCTGAACCAATGCAAAAGATCGTCTTAAAATCGAAGAAAGATGTCAGACAATTATAAATATTTTCAACGATTAACGGATTGGTTAAACAATTTCTGGAATTTGTTATCCGTATTTATACTTTTGTGGCTGAATGTATATTGGCTCTGAAGGCCGAAGTAGTTTGTGACTTATTCGCTCACACCTGTCACTGAAGAAAACCCCACAGGAAAAAGTCCAACATGGTTAAATAGCATGATCTTGATGTCCAGTTCACTTCCCCTTCACGGGAGATGTACACGATCTCAAATTGTACGTGAAGAATATTCAAAGTGGAATGAGTTTTGTGGCTCTTTGCTGTATCTTGTTGAATTTACATTGTTGGTATCCAGATCATACAAATTAAGGCAAAAGAATTCGCATTGAGGTGCTCGCCGCTGAAAGTGACAGTCTGGCCAACGTTGTTCTCAAAGAAATATGGAACCATGACCACATCAATCCAAAATCCATACCAGTAACAGTAATCTTTTCGGGATTCATTAGACGCTTTCAAACTGATGTGGATTGGTGACGTCTCATGTTGTACAATTTTGTTTCTTCACGTATTCATTCATCCCAATTGTATCTTTAGGTTAGGTTAGGTTAAGTTAAAGGACGTGTACTTGTCAATTAAGACAAATACAGTACGCGGAGGTCGAATTGACCCATTGTACAACGTCCTAGTTTCTCACACCACTTATGTTGTGTTCGTTAATTTATATACATGAGTGGTCGGACCTACAGTTTAAAGTCGACTCCGAGCGACAGATTTTTGAGAAACCGTTTCTCATGGCATTTTTTATTTACTCTCAGAGTTTTTGCCAGAAATCTGCTGAGAGGAAGTCGCCGAAGAAATACTTTTTGTATTTTGTCTTGATGTCTGGGCTGGGGCTCGAACCCTGGCTTTTACGTCTAATAAGACAACACACTACCTACGAGAATACGGTGACTTAAAAAATTCTGTCCTTAAATCCCATGACAAATCCTTGTAGAATAGCGCTTTTTACGGGCCATTGTCCTTGTGGTAGGCAAGCTGAACGACTTGTCATTTCGGCAAATGACTTTTGCAGGAACTGTGTGTCTGTGAAGAAGGAAGAGATTGTCTTTCAGCTCAAGTATCAGTACTCAACTTTTGTCATATAGAGACAAAGGGTTTTGACTTCTCATTTGCTGGCGTCCTTGACTGAACCCTCTCTAATACAAAGATCGCTGCAATAACAAGATTTATTTTGAACTGTGGTTTATCCGCTAGGCAGAATTGATTGTGGTACCACAATGCGCCTTATTGCTTGCATATGTACGACCTTTTCCTCTAAAGGGGTCCGCCACAATACCTAACCTAACCTACCATTCACTTAGAATTTAATTGAAAATGACGTTCCAATGAAAATTGGGGCCAGAGTCTAGCTGGCACAGAGTCCAGTCAGAAAACTTACGTTCATAATTCAATACCATGTTGAAATGGACGAAAATTTTCATTAGAAATCGTCTGCATTTTCTAAAAAGAATGATTACCAGTGATTTAATAAAACCAAGAAGATGTGTGTCCGGCGGGGCCTAAAAGCAGTTCCCTTAAGGCCATATAATCACCGTAGTTTCATTTTTTTGTAGTCCGGCAATTATGAGATTCATTGAGAAGATTTAAGCGATATCCCATCTTGATTGCAAAAGATCGATCATTTCGAAACTAAATGCCAAAATATTCTCTGTTTACCAGGGCTTAGACACCCAGGCGGGAATTGAGGGTACGTGCACTACTTGAGTGCTGTCTAACATGCATTGCTCTGAAGGCTGATGAACTGAATTTTCTAATGCACCGATGGTATAAAATCCCTTCCATCAGAGACTATAATATGCGTTGATAGAAGCCCCCCTACGTATTGAACTCGGTCCTTGTAAAATAAATTTTTTTAGAAAATCTAAAAACTTTACATTCAATAGTTTTCCTTATCAAAAAAACAATTTCTTGTTCAAACTTTATTTTCAAATTATAAATGAAAAATTGACTTCAAAACTTCCCTACAACACTTTAAATTTTCAACTCATATCTTCAACTTATCTACTCTTTAATAGCCCCTTACCCTCCTTAAGCATCTTAACAGTTGCACCACAAATCCGACATAATTTTTAGGGTAACCCGAGAAAAATTTATTCAAAAATCCCAATAACGAACCCCACAAAAAAAAAGAACAAAAACCCCAACAAACCATGTTTGTCAACCATAAACAACCTCAAACGAACAACATCAACAACACTAAATATCATGCAACCGTAACAACAACAAGATTGTTGTTTAACCAAAAATGAAAAATCAAATCATTTTTCCTTTTAAAAAACAAAACAATGGAGTCAACTACTTGACCCTTCTCCCCCGCCACCATTCTCATATCATTCTCAGAGAAATTTTGTTAAAGACCATGCAACACAGCCACATGCAACACAATGAAAGAAAGAAAATTTGTTTGCAAATGGAAGTGCATCATCCATATCCGACTGCCATAGCCAGTTGAAGAACAATGACAACCATGTTCAGTACAATGTTGATAAAACGACAATGATGCACATGAACTTGGTATTGTTGTTGCTGTTGCTGTTGCATGCAACAATCTGTAGCAATCTTTTTGCCAAAATTGCCATATTAAATTATGGTAATTTGTGTGTTGCATTATTCCTTACGTTTTTAAATGCATTTTCCGTATTGCAACTGCAATTTCTGGATATTCTTGCCTGCTGCTTCTGTTGCTGCTGCTCCTTCTCCAATTGCTGTTTAAATATGGGGTTCTGTTTGGTGTTTCCTTGTTTTTCTTTCCTTTTTTTGCTGAGTATGTGTGTGTTTCTTGTTCCTTTTCCTAGGGGAACACATGTACATATGGCATGTGGGCTTTAAAGTAGTAGGCTTTGTTTGACTTTCTCTTCATTTTTAAATTTTTTTTCTTTCACTTGTTTTCGGAGATTCAATTTCTAAAGGCATGTGAAAGAAGTTTAAAGGAATTGATTCCTTTTGGCCAGAAGGCAGGATTATATCTCAAAGGAAAGATTGAATTAAGATGCAGCCTATGGGACAATATTCTTATTACTGTGAGTGTTTGTGGTGACGGATTATTTTTTAGCTACAGTGAGCGTCAAAAGAAACTGTACATTAAAAAAATATATACATTAATAAATTACCGTTATTTTTATTTTAAAATTATTTCATTGCTAGTTTTTAAAATTGAAAAACAATCACAAAAATTTCGAAATTTTATCAAATTTTTTCGGGCACTCTCCTCAAGTAGTAAAAGTTGAGTTTGGTGATTGTTAGAATTTTATTCTTTGACGCTCATTGTATACGTCTCGAATACAAAACAAAGTTTTGGATGAATACATCATAGGCTGGATATGCCATTGCCTCTTTCGTCTTGGAGTATGTTGATAATTTGAGCCTATACATGCCCTTCTGGCTTGGGCACACTCTTTGCAAGCCATTAGATGAGGAAAGGAAAGCCATAGATTGGAACCCTTAGGGAAGCAGGCGCATCGGACGACCATCACACACCTGGAAACGCCAAATCACAATCGAATTATCCAAACTACGTCTACAGTGGAACGAAGTCAAACATCACGCTGACGATCGAGATCATTGGAACCAACTTGTTGCGGCCCTATGCTCCCTAGAGGAGTAAGAGGAACATATATATATACATGCCCCTTACTAGACAAACCAAGTTCAGTGATCTGTAGTTGACTGTAAAACTGCTTGAGATTATAAAATGCCCCACAAATTCTCTAGAAACACTTGGCCAATTCGATATATTGCCTTGGCATGTTCGCATTATTTCTGTTATTTTTAGGATCAATAGGATAGACTTTCTTAACTTACTTAATTGGATGTTAGAAACCATTAGTTTGGACTACACCCTAACTTCTCACACCACTCATGTTGAGTGTGTTAATTTTATCCACAAGTCACGGAACCTTTTAAGAGATTTAAGAAACTTTTCATAACAATTCTATTTACTCTCAGAGTTTATATCAGAAGACTGCTGTGACTTCCTCACCGAAAAAAATTGCGTTAAGTTCGAGGTATCTTAGCCAGGATTTTAACCACCATAGCTTGTCTAATAAGGTGCTGTATGTTTTAGTTTTATCCAAGACTCCAAATGATTGATTTTTTAAAAACTTTTCATGTCAATTTTATTTACTCTCAGAATTTTTGCCAGAAGTTTGCTGAGAAGAAGTGGACGAAAGAATATATTACGTTCGAGATGCCGGGGACAGGATTCGAACCACGGTTTTTACTACGGGATTTTGTCTGATAAGCCAACACTCTCCCTGCTAGACTACGACGACTTAATAATGAGATAGATACATACATAATTGGTCACTACAACTCTTCAGTCCGGATTGCGACCAAGCTTCTCACACCACTTATGTTGTGTATGTTAATTTCTATACATGAGTGGCGGGACCTACAGTTTAAAGTCGACTCCGAACGACAGACGTTTTTGAGAAACTTTTCACGCAATTTTTTAATTACTCTTAGAGTTTTTCCCAGAAATCTGCTGAGATGAAATCGCCGAAGAAATATTTCTTTCATATTCATTTTTTTCATTTCGTTTTGATGTCTGACCTGAGCCGTGGCCTTACGTCTAATAAGCCAACACACTAGCTACTAGACTACGGCGAGTCATACATAGATTTACAGTCAAAACATTTTCTGTTTAATACTCTTAATTTACATCAAATGGACCCTAGGAAGGCGCCACTCTTTAACACCCCTGCCTGTGTACTCTTATAACATAAGCTCGTGACCAAAACGCCTCTTGACGATATTCGCCATGGTAACGTAGTTACGTGGCCAGTGGTTATAGGCCAAGGTGGTTATAGAGCTTCGTTTTCTCTCTCTCTCTCAATCTCTCTCTCTATTGCCTCTTGTCTCTTGTCTTTGTGGTCGTAATAACCTTGATGATGTTGGTGTCGCTGTTAGTTTTGCTTCTGGAAATATAATGATGCTGCAGTTTGGTCTCCGGAAAATGTCACAAAGTGTTGTTGTTGTTGTTGTTGTCTAAATCTTGTGCGTATGGCCACGAATTTTTACTACACATGCCGCCCCATGACGATGATGATGATGACAATGTTGACGACTTGTTGTTTGTATTTGCAATTGCAACATTCATAACAATTCCGGGCGAAGTAGTTGTCAGTGAGAGAGAGAGAGGGAATGTCGTCTGCCAAAATCAACTCTACTTTTGGTCAATTTCGAGGTTTTTTGGGAATGTCACTTGTCATAGTCGTCAACAACAACAACAATTTGTTTCTATGTGTGTGTGTGTGTGTGAGAGTGTTAAGTTGTTGCTACAAGTGCCAGTGGTCGCGTCTAGATGCCACATTTAAACTGCATTGTGGCAACATTGACAAACACTTTAGTTTCCAGTTTAAGTTTTCCTACCTCTTGGCTGTAGATTTTTTTTTTGGGACAATTGCAGGCCAAAGGCCTAAGGATGACAGTTTTGAAGCACACATACACACCCACCCACATGCCCACAAAGTTGTCTGTATATGTGCTGTGTCAGTTGCAATAATGTTTAGATTTCATACATCTTTGGCATGATGCCTATTCCTGTTTAGCTGCAGTTTGCCTTTAAAACTATGGCTACTGCCTGGGCCCAAGTACAATTAAGAATTTTAGCTCGTAAATGTTTTTCTTCTTTGTCTTCCTGATTTGTTTTCATTTTGAGGAGAAGGGCGATGGTTATGTTAGTTTCTGTGATGAAAATGCAATTTTCTACAGGCCTTCGTAACTGTCTCGGTGTCTGTGCATGTGTGCCTAAGTAATGTAGATGGAGTGTCAGGAAAATAAAATTTCCTGATTTTTCAAAAACCATGCAGCAACAATATTGCTTACAAGGGGGGGGGGGCAAGTACAGGCCAGTTGAGCTGAGGAAATGTAATTTATGCTCTTGTAGCCAGATTATTAGGCCAGTCTATATAAGCACGACACAAATACTGGTTGACGTAGTGCCAGAGCTGTATATTCATTGCATCAGAGATGGGAAAAATTGCATTTCATGGGATTTTTTTTTACAAAACATGTATGCATGCATGTGTGTCATGAATTTTTGAGACTAAAGTGGCATAATAACAAACATAGTAGGAGTGTTGCAAATTCTATTAAAGAATTTTTCTTGTTGGAAAACTGAACGTAAAGATAAATCACTTTGAAAACAAGTGCCTTAACACAGAACACAATACAGCACACACATAAGCATAAGCTGTGGAGAAAACATTTCAAATGCATTGTATACACTCAATGTAGCAATGGTACACTGAGTGTATTGTATGCATTGTGTGCTGCATGTTTGTGTTAATCTTAAGCACTCCTTACCCAAAAAAATTACAAAAAAAAACAGAAATTCTGCTGCAAAAATGTTGAGTTTATTTGTGGTTGTTTTTGTGGATCAAATGATTAAAATTGTTTTGGCCAAAAAAAAAACTTTTCTAAGTGTTGATTAGGTTTTTCTATATCTTTCCCTCTGCCTACATACATACATACATACATATATACATATGTATGTGTATGTTTAAGTAAATATGCTCATGCATGTATGTGTTTGTTAACTGTTGTTTTTGTGAAAAATTACTATTTAAGCATGTGTTTTAAGCCCGAACACTTTTGATGTTTTATTTCCTGGCCCAGCAGGAGCAGGCCTGGCCAGGCCAATTTCTTTTAATGGAGTTGCATGAAAAATTATGCAAAAATGAAAGAAAATTTACTACAATTTAATTTATTTTTCCTTTAAATTGTTTTTGTTCATTTCTCTCAAAGCAATTGTTTTTACCTTAATTTGTTGCAATTAATCAGAAATCCTATGTTAGAAAATTTATTTCAATTTGTAGGCCATTTAAGGACTTTCAGGAATAATTTGTAATTTATAAGCGGTTGCAGTTGACAGTCCTTAAAGTAGAACAAAGAATATTTTTGTAAAAAAGAAAATGATTTTAGTGTCTTCTTAATAATGCACTTTTAAGATATTCCAGAATTTGTTTTTATTAGACGACTAAGATAAAAGGCTATCGTTGTTTTATAATGACGGTATGGCATGGAGGCGTAAAAAACAATACTAGAGGAGCGATTTTCCATTTCCTAATCAACATGACGATATTAAAGAAATTTTTAAAGAAACCATCAACGTGGCAAGAACATCTGGTAATACCTCCACAAGACTGAACCATAAACTTAACAATGCCAAAGCGTAGGTCACAAGTTACACGTTAATAAATACCCATAATAATGTTGAGAAATTCCTGCGATTCCCTTAAGGAAGGAAAGGAGCTCTCCAAGTCTTTCGATACCTAACAAATTTCCAGTTAAGACGATCTCTTTTCTTAAGACCTGTTCTATTTCGTTATGGAGAGCGTTCTGCAGAAGGCGGAAGCTCATTGCAATCGAACTATTTTCTACAAAAGTATCTGGTTGATTCCTATGCTAAGGCCACCAACATCATTGGACATAGCACGCTGTTCTATAGAACGGTGGACTATCAAGAGGAGTCCCTCTGTAATTGAGGGCAAAACAAAGTATATGCTGTCGACAAATAAGAATGTGTAGCATATCCAATTCCATATTATGCCCGATAATATACGTTCTATACTGATAATTAATTTATTGATCTTTACTCTGCCATTAATAGCGGAAATGATGCCAGAATGGAAATCAAGCGCAGACTTTCTCTTGCCAACAAGTGAAAGTATGTGGGGGACGGCCTCAGTAGTTAATTGAGTAGCAGAGACCTCCATCGTATGAACAAACAGATTCTCTGCAATTTGCTCATCGTTCTCGTGCGTTTATATATTGCGCAGAAGCATCGACGTGGGCAAGCACCAATGAATTGTCTTAGAAGTATTTTAGTGAAACCTTGTACTTAAGATCAACGTCCCGAATCCACAATGAGCTGTGTAGCCTCTTATGCGATATGGACGTCCAGCTGTTACTCTGAGAGTAAATAAAATTGCCCAGAAAAGCTTCTCACAAATCTGCCGCTCTGAGTCGAAAACTGTAGGTCCTGTCGCTCATGTATTAAATTAAGACACTTAACATAAGTGGTGTGAGAAGCTATGTCGTAATAAAAACTGAAGGGTTTTAACGACCAATTATTTATATATGCTACGTCGGCTTGGCCACGTAGTTCGAATTTGAGAAAGACAGATATTTGAGGCGGAGAAGCAGAAGCCCTGTAATCGATTTACGAAGGTGTTTGTGAAGCAAACGCGCCTGAAAGGAAATGGCAAGGCAGGCCAATATCCGAAAAATGTGCTGCGAGTAAGTAAGTAAAGTTTTAGGAATAAAGCTGTACAGAGGACAAATCGGAATATATGCTCCAATCTTTCAATTGGTTGAGGGCGTATAATAGGATGATTAGAATAAATCGAAACTTATTTTGATCCTAAAATTTAGGAAAATATTACGACAGTTGTTGGGTCCATAAGGAAATACGAGTATAAGCGTCTTAAGCCTAAAGTGTTTATCAGATTGTGTTGGCTTATTAGACATGAGGCCACGATTCAATTCCCTGGTCTCACATCTCCAAAAAAAAAAAACGAAATATGAATTCTGGCAAAAACTCTGAGATTGAAATAAAATTGCCATGAAAAGTTTCTCAAAAATCTTTACTTCGGCGTCAACTTTAAACTGTAGGTCCCAATAGTCATATATAAAATTAACACACGCAATACAAGTGGCGTTAGAAGCTAGGTCGTAAGCTTGACTAAAGAGTTGTAATGACTAATTATGATATACATATGGGCTATTTCGTGTCAAGTGACCCAATTTTTAAAATCGATGTCTTCCGAAAATCAAGGTTAGTACTATTGTATAGTAGGCCAGACACAAATTTTCAGCTCTATCAGTCAAGAACTGCCGGAGTTAGAGGGGGTCAAAGTTGGACATTTTGGTCATACAGGGTTTTTTTAAAATGTGTGTAACTTTTCACTTATTGGTCTTAGCAAAAATTTTTATATTAGATAGCTATTTCTTCAATCTATCCAAAAATATTTTTTTAATTAAAAAATTTTTTTTTATTTTTTAATTATTTTTTCAAATTATTTTTTTTTTTTGCTTAAAAGATAGCTCATAAAATTTCCTTTAACGCTTTTATAATCGCTTAATGGGATGCGAGTGGGATATCTATCAAAAAAATTATTTTTTAACTCAAGAATAAGATTTTTCAATATTTGGCATAAAAACGTAGTGCCTAAGTGATCATAAAAAAGTATTTATTTGCATTCTAAGGACATTCGGAAATTAGTCCTTTCGCCCTTCTTATTCATTGCCTTCATTTGGCATAAAAACGTACTACCTCATTTTATCCAAATCGGAAGACATCGATTTTAAAAATAGGGTCACTTGACACGAAATTGCCCATATGTCTGTATATGTTTATCAGATTGTTAACAACCGTTAAAGTGGTCAAGGTAAGACAAAGGCAAAGTATACGTTTTGACGAAATACGGTTGCTATCGAGGTCTTCCTAAATGTTGATTACTAGCCTAGAACTTATTCCAGAACATGGTTCTAAAACATCAACACTGCAAGAGTTTCCCAAGATTGTGTTCTAGAGGCTAGCTTATATTTTACACCATCGGCAATCTTAGTGGTTTTGCCAGTTATGCTGCTGAAGAGAACAATCATCAGACGTTCAAACGATTCCTAGCAAGCCCTTAGAGTAAGTTTGTTCGATGGCATAAATTTAACGCATACATCACGGGTGGTGTGCAAAGTTAGTCCGTAATCCCGACCAATGGGTTGTAACTGCAAATAATGTATGTCTGCAAACATATTACGGCTGCCTTCCAAAATGTTAGTTGCTTTGTGTTTGAACAAAGTATCGTGTTTCATAATGCCGCTGTACAAAATATATACAATGTATTTTATTTCAAAACGTCGTCAATGTGTACTTTTAACGTAGTCAAAAAGCAATCAGGCATTGTATTTATAGTTGATGCATTGTTTGATTACTTTGCATATCTACATAGTTTATATACAGTAGTAGAACTGCATACAAACTTTGTATTGATACATTTTGGAAGGCAGCCTATATGTGATCACTGCTTAAATAACAAGTTCATGTTATCAAAAAAAGAAGAAAAGAATTTTCTGCTGGAATATCATAATTTATAAAATTATCTCCATTCATATTTTTGTTATTATAAACAAACATTGTTTTTTTTATTTTCTATAACAGAAGCCCATAATTTGGCCTCTAAATGTATACAGTCCCTCAGGATAAACAATTGCGCCAAAGAGGAAGAAAAATCAAATGATCAGCAACAAAACGTTTTCAAAACGTAAATATTTAAAGTCATAAAGTGTAGAATAAAAACTCATAAAATACTTGTATACACACCACCTACTCACTGTAGTTTTCATGTGGAGAGCAACTGGATACTCTCATAAGGATTTTAGCGCAGGCGCGTGCGATTTAAATGAAACAACAGCGGCAACAGGCAGGCGGCAGCAATTATGCTGGTGATTTTTTGTTTGTTTATTTTCATTTATGATCGTCTTGTTTTATTTCTCTTTTTTTTTCTTTTTGTTTTTATTGTATAATTTGTATATATTTGTTGTTGTTGCTTTTGTTGTTTATTTTATTAATAAAATGATCATTAAAAATTTTTGATGGATAAGATGATGGCACACAACATGGGAAATTTGTTGGGTAATTTTAATAGGGCTGATAGGGTGGTCCTATCGTTCATTGTTTTATGACAAAAAGCAGACAAAATTTTTTGTATTTTTGTTTATAAAATATTTCCTATTCTTTTTGAAGAATATCGACAATTACAATCAGGAGATGTAAGACTAAATACTGTGACTTACATTTTTTATGACAAAACGTGGCGGTATTAAGTTTTTGGTCGTTTTATAAACAATCGGGATATTTTTGATATTTTTATTACACTTTCCAAGTCTTCATCTACTTTATGTGGATAAACAAATAAATTTTATTGAGCAGTGCAACCATATAATTGACAATAAGAAAAAATTCTAAATTTTAAAATAGAAAAAGTGAACAGGAAGTAAAAATTTGGCTTGACAATTTAATCCTATTTCCATGACATGTAGCTGCATGAATTGTGTATCTATCAGAGATCAGTAACGAGTATTCAAAAGCGATGAGTAGAATTGAATCATACTCATAATTTCTGATACTTTTATGCATTCATACTTATTGCAATATCAAGGAACCTCTACTCATATTCAAAGTTTGAAGCACTCATCGTACTCGTACTTAACAATACGTATGATATTGTTGATTTCGACTCTCCATACATACATACATAATTGGTCATTACAACCCTTCAGTCAGGATTACGACCTAGTTTCTCACACCACTTATGTTGTGTGTGTCAATTTTTATACATGAGTGGCGGGACCTACAGTTTAAAGTCGACTCCGAACGACAGATTTTTGAGAAACTTTTCATGGCAATTTTATTTACTCTCAGAGTTTTTGCCAGAAATCTGCTGAGAGGAAGTCGCCGAAGAAATACTTTTTGTATTTTATTTTGATGTCTGGCCTGGGGCTCGAACCCTGGCTTTTCGTCTAATAAGCCAACACACTACCTACTAGACCACGGCGACTTCAACGACGACTTCTTCGACTCTCCATAACTCAACATAAACACGAATCACAATATAGGTATGAATTGCTTGCGAACACAAAATATTCAATAGAAGTTTGTGTATTTGGTCTGTCTGCTGCTTTGTCTTTTTTGCTTGTCTTTTTGTCGTTTTTCTTTTGTTGTAAATGCAACAACAACCAAGACTGTAAATGAGTTGCAACCATAGCTGCCAGATAAATGAGGCACCAAATGGTCAAATACTTGAAAAAAAAATCGACAAAATCGTCAAACAATCATCAGAAAAATAGATAAATAAATTAAAAGTTTTTAAAAACCAAAATTATTGCTATTGTAGTAAAACATGCATATAAAGTCAATGTATGTACATATCTGAGTTAAAAAATAAAACATTTATTAATTTTTTTTTTCAAAAATGGAGAAATTTTATATCATATTCAAAATTTTTAAGGTTTACACAAGCGCAGCAATAATATTGCATCATCTTAATCTATGGGAGGTGTAGATATTAAGGAGTCAGAAGCTCTTGACATTCTGAGCATGAAAATTCAGTATAATGTTGGCTTCAACCGCCACATTTTTCAGTTCCTTCTTAAGATCTTATCATCTGATCTTACTATTTACACCATTTATAACCGACCAAGAATGGAATACAACTCTCATGTATTGGTCGGTGCCCTCAAAGCCTATTTTGAAGTTTCTGGACCGTGTAGTGGAGAGGCCGTAGTAGCTCGTTAATAACGGTAGTGTATCCAGCTCCATTGAATCATTGGAGCATCGCTGCAATGTGGTCTGTTTTTTACTGCTCTAACGCTATTCAAAAGGATTTTGATCGACCGAAATAAGGGAAAAAGCGAAAAAATATGTTTTTTATTCGGACTATGCGTATGCGGAACTCAACTCCTGCAGGGGTCTTTCCTGATACTTATTGGTATAAAAATATTAAAGTCTAGTGTCCATAAACACTATTCTCTCTTTCCTTCTTCCCATAACATATGTTCATAGTTCCAGACACATTGCCATCCATTCCCGATATTCCCGATGGTAATATTAGAAGCTATACTCGAATTTTTAAAATTGCCTGCAGCGACAAGTGATAAATTATTTTATTTTTTTTGGTTTTTAATCCTCACAGGTTTTCGATAGTAACTTAAAAATATAATACTCTACTCCTTGTATTTACTAAAATAAATTTCCAATAGTAGCAATTGCAAAGTAAATACAAAGCTTAAAGTGGCTTTTAATGTACTAAAGTAAAGCATATGATGATCGTCAAAATAAGGACATAAATCGTCAATATGATATTTATGGAGCTCAAAATCGTCAAATCTGGCAGCTATCGTTGCGTTTTTCTAAAGTTATGAATCTAAATGAATAGACTTATGAATCAAACATATTTCGAATGGTATGAGTTTGATGTCAACGTTGTAAGCATACTCATTGCAACCTGTTGTTATAAATCAACGTTGTAGTGAATATGAATGAATCAGAGTACATAGTTAAATTTCAATATTGTTGACTCACTTATATTCAATATTTCATGGGTGCTTATGAGTAGCGATCTCTGGTAACTATCTTAATTTTTTTGGTATCATATGGTTAAATTCTCATCGACGTCATTGGGTTTCAATAAAAAAGGATTTCAATATAGCCGTTAACCATTATATAAAAAATGATATGAATCGATTGAAAATAATTGAAATTTTGACGCTAAGCATTAAGATGAGTCTACTGTGAGTCCCATCTAAGCTGGCAAGTTGGAATGGAACAAAATGGATTGAGAAAAAATACTTCTGCAACGACTTTCTCTCTAAAGTCAGGCAAATACTCTGAGCGTAAATAAAATTTCTAAGAGAAGTTGCTCAAAAGTTTGTCGATTATAGTCGATTTTAAACTGTAGGCCCCGCCAGTCATGTACAAAGTTAACACAAACAACAGAAGACACACACACAATACAATTGGTCGTTACAACCCTAAAGTTAGGATTGAGACTTAGCTTCTCACACCACTTATTTTGTGTGTGCTATTTTTATTTATGGCAGTAATAGCCACTAAACACGTTTTAAAACCAAATTTGTATCACTTGCAGCAGGTTTACTGCTGAAACAGTACTTTCAAAATTTGCTTCTCGTCGCTCTAGAGCTATTAAAAATTTTTAGATTTTTGCTTTAATGGCTCGCTATGATGCCACAAGCACTGAAAAACAGTTTGCTCTGGTATGATTTTCTGCAAGAGCACCCAAGAGTATCTTTAAAGCCGTCTTAAAAATTCATTCTACAAAATATGGAGGTTTTCTAATGTGATTTCTTTCAAAAATAAATTAAAAGAAAAATCCTTCCATTGATTTCTTGATGCCGAACTGGTCACAAGCTTAACTTCAGAAAACTGTTTCGTTAGTCACTGTAAAACAATCGATGAATCGTTGCATTCTGGTTCCTTAATGACTGGAAATATTTTTAACAGAAAAGTTGTCATGTACGGACTGAATTTTTTTTTATTTGCAAGATATTTCTACCAACAGTTTATGAGCAGAATTTAAGCATTTTTTTGTTGTCTAGTCTTTCTCTTAAAGTTTCAAAATAATTTTTATGAATTTCCGACCACAAAAACCATTATTCGTAGCAAATTTGATCAACTTAACACTTAAATGAACGCATTCAGAGAAATTATGAATACAGAAGTGAGCCTCCAGCATAATAACGATGTTACCGTACGACACTTGACAAATGGTTGATGAAAATAATCACTTGCATGCACTCACTTATACCCGCACTCATTCACTTATGGACTCATACGCATATATGCTGGAGCAATTAAAATGAATTTTCCGGTTACTTGACACATTACATAATTTGCATTTCCGTTGCCCATTGAAACACACATAGGAATACACACATACTAGTGCAGTCATATAGAGAACGAGATGATGATGAATTTAGAGGAAATAGGAGTACTGGAAAACCATAACACAACTTCAATCCAATCAATGACTAAAACATGACAAATTTAGTGCTAAAATCATACACGTTGAAAACCTGAAGCCAACATAACCTAACTGTTGTGACCTATCTATACACATACTCACCACTTGCCACACTCATACAGGCACACACACTCTCTCACTCATATATACAGACAAACATAAATGCATAAATTACAAGAAATATTGGTTAAGAGTAGGCAACAGGCAAGACAAAGAGAGTGAGAAGAGAGAGAGAGAGTGCAGGAACAAAGTGTTCTTCATGCATTTCCAATTACTGCTGCTGCAATTGCATCAAATTCGCAAATCTAATGTGGATTGGGTAGGATAACAGGAACTTGTCGTATGATGACATTCTATGTCAACATACATGAATCTTAAAACAACAATAATAACAACAAATTGCCGAATCTTACAAATACTAATAAAACCTATAAAATGTTTAAACAAAAGCAACAACAACAACTTCCCTCCGGCTGAAGAAGAAAAGAAGGAAGGAAAAAAAGGTTCATTATCATTACTTCCAAATGATACAGAACAACAGCAACAACAAACAACCGCAGACATATGCAACAATGAGGCTTTTTTTCTTCTAACACATACACACACACATGTTTACATATTTTACATGCTTTTTTATTGTTATCCTTCCTAGCATATCCTGTGCTGTATGCAGGCCTTAATTTTTAGGAAAACTTATGCTTATTTGAGAAATTGTTGGCATTTTACAAACTTCTTTATGCAGCAACAACTCCTCTCTGCCGTCTGTCTCCAGTCTGTCAGACATTTGTTTCCTTATCATCAATAGAATTCCCCTCCACCCCGAAAAATTGTTTCTGTTTCTGCTTGTTCTCATTCAATTTGGGATTTGAAATTTAACAAATTAAATGACTTTCCATTTCTAGATTTTCAATTTTTTGTTTGCAAAAAATTTCTTTAGAATTTCTATTGCCAGCATGCATATGTAGAAGCAGGGAGGTATTGAGGGCATAAAAGGGCCCGATTTTGGATTTTATTTTATTTAATTTTTATTTCTTTATTTTCTTTAAGGAAACACACAGCAAAGAAGTCGCCGTAGTCTAGTTGGTAGTGTGTTGGCATTAGACGTAAAGCCAGGGTTCGAGCCAGGCATCAAAACAAAAATACGAAAAATATTTCTTCGGCGACGTCCTCTCAGCAGATCTCTGGCGAACACTCTGGGAATAAACAAAATTGCCATGAAAAGTTTCTCAAAAATCTGTCGTTCGGAGTCGACTTTAAACTGTAGGTCCCGCCACACATGTATAAAATTAACACACACAACATAAGTGGTGTGAGAAACTAGATCGTAATCCTAACTGAAGGATGGTAATGACTAAGTATGTGTGTAAACACACAGAAAAACAAATACAATGACGGAAAATGTCACATGAAGGTGTTCGACGAAGTGTTGGTCATTTGCATTCTTCCCGCGTATGAGTTATAAATTGAAACTCCTCTCTCTATAGACTCCAAGGAATGCAATTGTGTATGTTTATTAGAAAGAAAGAGAGCGAGAGAAAATATGAGAATCTGTATTAATAATAGTATTGGAAACACATTAAACACATACCAATCTGCGTAAATTTCATACTCAAACTTCTCTCTTCCAACACGACCATCACTGCCATTCTAAGGCGTAAGGAATTTTTCTTGTTAATAATTGGGGACTTTTCTTTTCTTTCCTGTCGGAAAGCCTTTGCCTAAAATTTTTAATTATTTTTCTTTGCTTACTTCCAAGTTTATTAACTGAACAAATGAATTCTTTTCAGTTTCTAGAATACTAGGGTTGCCACATTTCGTTAACTTTATATGAAACTATACTTGGCTGTTGTAGTAGGTGTTGTGGTGTATTCTTCCCCAAAAGGATAATCTGTCTGGAGAATCTGTGGAGAATCTAAAGGGTAATTGTTTGTCTTTCTCTGTATTTGAACTTGAAATGCATGGGTCTGTAATCGATTACTTTAGTCGACCACATAATGCCACTTGTGTTGTCTGCCATAATTTACCACAGAGTTGTAGCGGATCAAAATTTCTTTACATTTTTATTCTTAAAAACCTACGGCGTAAACGGCAAGAATGTCAAATCTTAAGACGTCGTTCAGATACATACATACATACATACATAATTGGTAATTACTACCCTTGAGCCAGGATTACAACTTAGCTTCTCATATCACTCATGTTGTGTGTGTTAATTTTATACATGAATGACGTTTAAAGTCGGTGCCGAACGACAGATTTTTCGAGAAACTTTTCCATGGCAATTTTTATTTACTCTCAGAGTTTTTGCCACAAATCTGCTGAAAGTGTCGCCGAAGAAATATTTTTTTTCATATTTTCATTTTGATGTCTAATCTGGGGTTTGATCCATGGTCTCACGTCTAATAAGCCAACACATTACCTACTAGAGTACGGTGTCTGCAACGCAGTTCAGATATGAATAAGATATTAGGGAGTCAGAAGCATGCTCTGAATATGAATATTCAGTGTGATGGTCGCTGGAACCTGGACATTTTTAAAGTGTCGGAAAAAAGCAATCAAGTAGCTCGGTTTCTTAAGATAGTAAGATTCGTCTCATTTTCTTTCTATTTACATAGTTTATGGCCGTAAATGGGAAACAACTCTTAGGTATGGCTCAATGCCTTAAAGTCTGTTTTTAGTCTTCTCAAGTAGATGGTGCATTCAGAAATTTCTTGAAGTCATAAGCAGAACAACATCAAAATAAAATCTCATAGGAAAGCCAGGTCGTATTAACCCTTGGTTGGTCACCATCATAACACTAAAATTCAAAAGCTCTATGGAGTGGTTGTTGTTGTTTTGGCAACAACAGATGTCATGGCAATAAGACAGCGATATTTTGTTACAGTCTTACGCTACTTAAGGGAAATATAAACAAAACGATAACAAATGAGTAATAAAAAGACGATCATCCTCCCCGTGCATCTTTATGGCACAGAGGCATGGATAATATTAAGCTACACTATTAACAGTATTCGAAAGAAAAGTCCTACGTAAGATCTTCGATCCAGTGCGAGTTGGTGATGATTTCCGCATTCGATCCAACCATGAGCTGTATGAGCTTCTCAACGATGTTGACATCGTGCAGCATGTTAGTATCCGGCGGCTGCGTTGGCTCGGCCATATCGTTCAAATGAATAAGGATGCTCTTGAGAGATGAGTATTTGATATGGGGATTTGCGTAAGTCACCGAAGAGATCGACCTTGTTTGCGTTGGAAGCACCAAGTCGAGGAAGCCCTGCCATCGATTAGTGTGACCAACTGGCAAAGGCGCACAAGAAGCAGAGGCGCTTAGAAAGGTATACTGAAGCAGGCTGAAACTCGATTAACCAGTTTATTAATGGAAAATTAAGTCAGCAACTAAGTAATAAAAAATGTGAAGTCACCCTAGTCTAATTGGCCGAATGTTGGCTTATTAAACGTGAAACTGTGCTCAAACCCCAGCCCAGACATCACGAATAAATGGAAATATGAAAAAAATATTTGTCCCAGCGGCTTTTTCTCTGCCGTCTGCGAGTAAATAAAATTGCCAAGAAAAGTTTCTCAAAAATTTGTCGTTCATTTAACTGCAGGTCCCTCTACTCATGAATAAAATTAATACACACAACATGGGTGGCGTCAGAAGCTAGGTTGAAATCTTGACTAAATAGATGTAATGACCAATTCAGTAAGTAAATAATAAAAAAGATGAAATGGAAAGTTTTTTATAAAAATATTTACAATCTTAAGATTAGAAGAAGATTTTTTCGAAAATGTTTGTTGAAATCCACCAAAATAGAGGTCGTATGGCAGGATTTGGTAAATAAATCCTTTGCGGTTATTTTCAAGCAATTAGTAGACGTAAACTCCTGTGGAAATTTTGAAAAAAAAAACCACTGCGGTTAAATAGAAATTTATCCCTGGACTTGACTCCCTAGTAGGTAGAAGTCGCTGCCCCCTCGATGGAGTCATGAGCGGACACACTTAGGCCGCATACAGGGCCCATTGTGATGACTTGGCTCCATTAGTAAAAAATTACTTCCGGCTTTCCTTTAGTAGGTAATGTTGAAACACTCTGGTAGTTAAAAGAAATCAAGCTGGGTTTCCCTTTCAATACTAGACCTTAAGCTGCGGGGGCTCTTGTTTTCTGGTTTAATAAACACAACTGCTGAGGATGAGGATAATCGTCCCAAAGAAGGTTTCTCGAATATTTCCTCTTAAAATGTGTATCTTTTCACATTAAAATGATTGCCTGTTAGATACTCCAATTGAAGAAAATTTAAAAAGGCCCTTTATTTCACAATTGCTTCCTAAAAAGCTGCTTTAAATTTTATAAAATTCTACATGAAATGCAAGACATCCTTTTAAGCACTTAAACTACCACACACACACAAGTAGACTCACACACAAATGCCATAAGAATACATTGCAAGTGTTTATCAGTTGACACCCTTAAATGCTTAAATGCAGTTGTAATCAACCTTGTTTTTATGCACTACACTCCCTCATTCCCCCGTCCTCTAGGACAATCCCCAATTATTAACAAGTTTGTATGGAAAATTCCTTACGCCTTAGAATGGCAGTGATAGCCAAGGAAGAGAAGAAGTTTGAGTACGAAATTTACGCAGATTGGTATGTGTTTAATGTGTTTCCAATACTATTATTAATACAGAGTAACTCATTCTCTATCTCCCGCTCTCTTTCTTTCTTTCTTTCTTTCTAATAGAAAGAGAATTGCATTCCTTGGAGTCTATAGAGAGAGGAGTTTCAATTTATAACTCACACACACACGTTAAAGGCAAAGGCAAATGACCAACACTTCGTGCAACACCTTCATGTGACATTTTCTGTCATTGTGTTTGTTTTTCTATGTTTCTGAAAAGAGTTTTGGACAGAGAAAAGAAAAAGAAATTATTTTGACATGTTGTCACTTGCAGTGTCATTGTTTATTCTCTCTCTCTCACTACCATCACCTTTAAAGAGATTCAATTCGAATTGTGTTCGAATTGTGAATCAATCAAGTGTATGAGTGTATGAGTGTATGAGTTTAATATTTTATTTATTACGACTACAAACAGTTCTTCAGATGCTGTTTCTCTACCATAGTTTTCTTCCAGGGAAGGGAGCAGGAAAGCTTCAGATGCTCTCGATTGTTTTAATTTCTTTTGGAGAAAATGTTTTAATTGGCTGGATTTTGTTTTTGATATTTAAAGCTGTATTTAATTGTGGTATTTTTTGTTTCATTAGAAACTGAATATATTTTATGTTGAGATTTTCTTAATTTTTTTTTTTGGCAATTTAAAAATACTTCAAAGTGCGTTTTAATGTCATGATATTTGATTTTTAAAAACAAAAATTAGAAACCATTATTGGTTTACATTTCATTTTATTTTTCTTTCCTTTTTTTGATGGAAAAGTATTGAAATGATAACACTTATTGGTAAACATTTAAATAATGTAAGTTAGACGATATTTAAGAAATGCCACGCCTACAAGTTAAGGATGCTAATTAGACCACTAGTTCTTCTTTGTTAAACTCATTGAATTTCATTAAGACTTTAGAATACTGTGAACGCTTTTATAACTACATACATACATACATACATACAATACAACCCTTCAGTCAGGATTACGACCTAGTTTTTCACACCACTTATGTTGTGTGTGTTAATTTTTTTATACATGAGTTGCAGGACCTACAGTTTTAAGTCGACTCCGAACGACAGATTTTTGAGATTTTTTTTCATGGCAGGCTTATTTACTCTTAGAGTTTTTGCCAGAAATCTGCCGAAGAAATATTTTTTTTTCTAAAATTTCGATCTGATGTCTGGCCTGGGATACGAACCCGGGCTTTACATCTAATAAGCCAACATACTGCCTCCTAGACTACGGTGACTTCTTATAACTACATATGCAATAAAAAATGAAGAACCTCATCTGCAGAACAGCAATCGAGAATATGGTGCCTCCTCAGTGCCTCCTTTTTAGCATTTGCTGGTGAGCACTGCCTGGTAGTGGTAAACTAAAATTATGAATAGCATATGTACTCTTAAGAAATTCAAGGTCTACAACTCCAATCCGAAACGAAAAGCTAGTATAACTCTCAGAATTCTAATCATTTCAGCCATTATAATTCTAACTGTCATTCTCTCTTGCAGTTGTTCAACAAAACTGATTTACATGACTTTGTTGCTGCGATAATCATGTTAAGAGTTAACGTATCATAATAAAATTAGCGATAGAATGCACGATTGCTTATTACTTACTTGCTTACTCACTTAATTGATCATTACAAAACCTTTAGCCCAGTTTACCACCTAGTTTCTCACATCACCTATGTTGTGTGTGTTAATTTTATCCATGATTGGCGGGACCTACAGTTCAACATTGAATCGGAACGACAGATTTGAGTAATTTTGCATGCAAATTTTATTTAATTCCAGAATTTTTGAAAGAAAACTGCTGAGAGTTTCGTTTTATCGCGACGTCTGAGCTGTGGTTTGAACCATAATCCCTCGTCTAATATGCCAACAAACTACTTACTAGACTACGATGATTTCTACGATTGCTTATACAGCACTTTATTCGGTATACTAGAAGAGGTTTGTACTAAACCTCCCTAACTTATTGAAAGCAGGCAAGAATTTCTGGTTCCAATATGGTAAGATTAGGTTAGAGGACGTGTACCTTTCAATTTAAGCAAGCACAGTACCCGTAGGTCGAATTGACCCATTGTACGTAACGTCCTTAAGAAGGAAAGATAAAAGAGGGAATAGGAAAAAGGAGCAGAAGTAGGAAGGGATCCAATATGGTACAAAATAAAAAAAATGTCTCCTTCAAGAAGGCTGACATCAACAACGAACAGCGCCGAAAGGTTAGCCGTAGTCGCCTCTTAAAAATTGAAGAACTCAGTGAACAAAGGTATTCACCACTACACTTACTACAAGAGCTATGTATATTTTCGACAAATGATAGATGTCAACTCTATCATTCTAGAAACTGCTACAGCACAGCAACCATCTGCTTAACTGGAAAAGTAAGACAGCAAAATAATCGAAAATTTAAAGCAAAACCAAATAAGAAAACGTAGATGTCTTTTTGGCAAGGAAATGTCAAGAAGTACTGTCACTTTAGCACTGCTTACTGTTATTTAGCAGGCACAGAGATTAGAAGTGATGTAATCGATTTTGAAATACAAGAATTCCAGGAAACTTTGTCGAAGAAATTTGAAAGTGAAAGTTTAATGTTCTGGGCTTGCCAGTACCTCGACTGCAAATACAACCATGAAATCAGTGTATGTTAGGTTAGGTTAGAGGACGTGTACTTTTCAATTAAGACAAGTACAGTACCCGGAGGTCGAATTGACCCATTGTACAACGTGCTAGTTTCTCACACCACTTATGTTGTGTGTGTTAATTTTATACATGAGTGGTGGGAGCTACAGTTTAAAGTCGACTCCGAACGACAGATTTTTGAGAAACTTTTTCATGGCAATTTTATTTACTCTCAGAGTTCTTGCCAGAAATCTGCTGAGTGGAAGTCGCCGAAGAAATACTTTTTTTGTATTTTGTCTTGATGTCTGGCCTGGGGCTCGAACCCTGGCTTTATGTCTAATAAGCCAACACACTACCTACTAGACTACGGCGACTTCAAGCAGTGGAAACTCGCAATTCATATTTTAGGTTAAAGCAACAGATTTGGGCGTAACATCGTCATTAAAGGCAGCATTGTAAGTGCTTTAAATTAGTTGCCAGAGGCATGGAAAGGTAATAGCACTTGTGCATTGTTAATGACGTAGAAATAGTTTTTTGACAAGCCTCTTGACTCTTGTTGCAAAGCTATTGTAAAAGTAATGCGGTTTTACGGCTGAAGCAGTAAGATCGGTTTGCAAACGGACAGCAAAGAAAATAAGCTACGCAAAGAAGTTCCCTGTTTGTCAGTCACTTAAATTAAGAAAAAGGAATCAATTGAATGAAATAACCATCATTGAGAGACTCTGTTGAAAGTTGGTCTTTACGGGCTGTAAAAAATGGATTACTAACTAGAATACTGAATTAAAATTGATAATAAACAAGATAATATAAATTGAATTGACTGATGGAATTTGAAAGAAGTAATCTATTATGGTGTAACATAATTTTGAGAAAGGAAGAATTCTGATTTCTGTCGCTCACAGCTCTACCGTTTCAATGCAGCAATGATTTGTGGTCACATTATAAGCATACTGGAGTATATTAATACTTCACCTTGTCTTTGACAAATTTTGCTCGTCTCCATCTCAAAGCAGACCTCTTCCATTTGGGTCAGCCTATCCCGATAGTCTAGCGGAGATATTGTTGCTGGATATCGGAGCGATTACTAAATCCAATAAGCCCTGAGGTTAGTTTATAATTTGTTTCTAAGAAACGTAAGCGATAAAATGCATAGTCCTGATGCTGACTGCTGAGATGGGTAATAAGATGTTGGCACTTAGTTTAAAAAGCACTTCCGATATGTGGTATCACAATAGGCAGCTATATGTGCTCAAATAAGCTTAGATTTATGCAAGACTTCCATGGCTCTTTTAACTCCTGATAGCCGTTTATTGTTTACTGTTCTCTCACGATACTCGATAGCCATATTTTGTATACTGTTCTCTTACGATACTTGTTTATAGTATTAAGCAGATCAATATGCCTTTACGTTGAGCATACTTCTAGTCTGTGACTCGGTTTTGAAGTCATTATACGTTCCTGATTCTTTAATTTGTCATGGAATACATATTGATAAACGAGTGGAAAGCAAACTACAAAATAACTCAGCTACCATAAATCAAAGTTGTTTTTGGAGCCCTATTGATGCTTTTATCATGTTATGAAGGCATTTATAACACCCGTGAATATCGTTGAGTCTAATGGTGATTTTTGGAAGTCGCCGTAGTCTAATGGGTAGTGTGTTGGTTTATCAAAACGAAATATGAAAAAAAAATATTTTGCGGCGATGTCCTCTCAGCAGATTTCTGGTAAAAACTCTGAGAGTAAATAAAATTGCCATGAAAAAGTTTCTCAAAAAAATCTGTCATTTGGCGTCGACTTTTAACTGTAGATCCCGCCACTCACATAGAAAATTAACGCACACAACATGAGTGGTGTGAGACACTAGGCCGTAATCCTGACTGAAGGGTTATAATGGCCAATTATGTATGTATGTAATGGTGATTTTGGAATACTAAACTGCAATTCAAATGTCGCACTGTATTTTTTTTATCACACGAAATGCCATTTAAAATTAAATTCAAAGCTTACACACATACATACATACATACATACATAAATGGTAATTACAACCTTTTAGGTAGGATTACGACCTAGTTTCTCACGCCACTGATGTTTTGTGTGTTAAATTTTATACATGAGCGGTGGGACCTATAGTTTAAAGTCGATTCCAAACGACAGATTTTTTTAATATTCACTCTCACAGTTTTTGCTAGAAATCTGCTGAGATTAAGTCGCCGAAGAAATATTTTTTTTGATGTCTGACCTGGGTTTTGAACCGCTTCCTCATGTCTAATAAATCAACACACTACCTACTAGAGTTTAATGAACATTTTTATTCTATTTTTGTTTCTAAACGTCGTATAAAACATATTAATTGTAATTAAACACATGACACTTTCAATTGTTGCATTTTTATTAAAAGTTTTAAGGGTTATTGACAACACTTTAGCATTCAAACTTACAGCAGATTTTGAAATAATGTTGTGGAGCCAGTACTTATGGCAGTAACCACTGATTTCAATGTTTAGAAAACAATTTATTTTGATTTTTTGAGATTTTTTTACCTTTAAAAGTAACACAGAATAACTTTTTAAAGTAAAGATTCCATCACTAAAAAAACCACTTAAGTGTGGTCACATATGAGGGATGGCTGTTACACTTTCAAAAAAAAAAACTGCCGAATATAAAAACACATACAATACGGCAATAAATTATTGACAGAATTTTTAAATTTTTTTTTTATTTTTTTTCAATTTTTTAACCCCAATTTCAAATGATTGGTGGAGTAACACCATAAATTTCCTTCCTTTTTTGTTGTATTTTTTTAATGCACTTTCTACGTTATTTTTGCGTTGTTTTTTATTTCACTTTTTTTTTAATAATTCCACACGAAAAGGGCAACTGGGTATTATTGTTGCATATGCGTTTGGTTGTTGCTTGAGTCAGTCGTTTAACGAATGTTGATGTTGAGGAAAATTTTTTGTTGATTTTAATTTTATTTTCGGTTGCGTTTTTCTGGTTACGTTACGTGTTCCTTTTTTATTTTCTTTTTATTTTAATTTAAATTTTTGTTGCTTTTTTCTGAGATTTTATTTCGTTTTTTATTCTTTTAAATTTCAAGCGCCAAAGTTGGCCAACCAATACAAGCATTAGTCTCTAGTAGTGGTAGACTCAGTTGTCGTTTGTTTTGAAGGAATCCCAAAAATAATACAAAAACAAACAGCCAGCTACACTCAGCCAGCCATACTCACACGCACCAACACACGCAACCAGTATGTGCAGAAAATTGAAACAAAAACAAACACTCAATTTATGTTGTTTTTTTATTGCCTTATTGCTCGTATTGCTGTATTGCTAGCATCACTGTTATGTGGAGAGCGCAAGTGTTGTTCACTAAAGTAAAGGAAATAAATGAAATACAACAACAGCAATACTAACAGCATAAGCCAAAAACAATTGAAAAAGAGTTGTTGCTGTTTTGTTTTACTCTGTGTCTGCAAAGTTGGCTGCTAATGGTTGGTCGATTTGGTCTGCCTTTGCCTTTATGCCTGTATGTTGTTCTTTTTTTTCTGCTTTTCCTTGCCATACTCTGTGGGTTGGTTGTTTTTTTCATCAATACAGAGAGTAAGCCAGTGTATATGTGAGTACTGTGTGTCTTTAGTTGTTTTTATTGTTTTAATTAGTTGCTCTGTGTATTGTTGTTGCTGCCTCATGTGTGTAAATATTTTCTACGGTTTTAATTTTATACTCTTCTCTGTTATGTTGTTTACAGTGAATGCATGCATATGTGTATGTTTTGTTTTTATTATTTAATATGAGTAGATTTAACATATGCTCTCAATTAATACACTCACTTGCATAAATGTTTACTTTACGTCTCTGGGGAGTATTTCTATGATAAATGAAACCTTTTTTGTGAAAGAGTTTTTGCAGGTGAAATGCAAATAGAAAAAGTACCAGTACGTTTCGGTAAAGTATTCTAATGTTCTTTATTGCTTCATTCAAAGCAAAAGAGTATCAAAAAATTAAAAAAATGGAAAATATGTTGAACATACTGTTCTTTCTATCGATTCTACATGGAAATTTTAATTAAAAATTTTGAAAAACTGAAATTTTGTTAAAAATTGTTTTTGGATACAAGAGATTAGAAAAAGTAAAATAATTATGTAATTGCATTAGCTTTGATGTCATCTATGTTTAAAAAGTATCACTTGTTTTAACTAAAAATACGCATTGTTGCGAAGACAGCTTACAAACGAAGTGTTCTAGAAGTTGCCAAGTCGAAAGAAAAATAGATAAATACGATAAATAGTTTAGGTAAAAATTTGTAAAATTTTAAAGTTTGTAAAGCGACCACAAGTTGCTAATAATTAAATTGTATTTTTAAATTTAAACAAATAAATGATTTATTTAATTAAAAAAAGAGGATTTTATTAGATTGAATTCTAGATAACATTGGTCTTAATTTCTCCTCGTAGTTGGTTATTCACCTTTAATGGTGGAATAAAATGTTCAATTTTCTATGACTTTGGCGCAAAAATCAGACTGAATTTGTCCGCTGGCATGCTGGCTTTGGGCACCGGCTTGTCCTCATACAACTGCGGCTTAAGAAAACCCTTCAAGAAAAAGTCTACTGGGTGAAATCTCTAATTGTAGCGTTGAAACCACAAGTCTTCGGAGTGCATATCATCCAAATTGGACTTGAACCGACTTGGAATGCTCACCGTTGAAAATGATGACCTATTCAATGTTGTTCTCGAAGAAATAAAAACCAATGATGCAGGCAGCCCAAAATCTACACCAAACAGTGAATTTTCCACATTGATACACTTCACGCTCTTGGATCTCATGTGGAATGGTATCGAAACAAAATTCAACAATTTTGTTTGTTCATCCAGAAAGAGGCCTCACCGTTGAAGATGATTTTTTGAATAAAATCGCGGTACGTTGTCCAAACGGGAAATCTACAGTCAAAGGAAAATGTCTACATACACCATTGTTCTTACATACACCACTGTATGTAGACAGTACCGGACAACCAAACTATAACTGGGCTTAAAACAATTCTCAAGTGCTTAACGATCAGAGAAGTCGCCGTAGTCTAGTAGGTAGTGTGTTGGCTTATTAGACGCAAAAGCCTGGGTTCGAGCCCCAGGCCAGGCATCAAAGACAAAATACAAAAAATGTATTTTTTCGGCGACTTCCTCTCAGTAGATTTCTGGCAAAAACTCTGAGAGTAAAAAAAAAATTGCCATGAAAAGTTTCTCAATAAATAAAAATCTGTCGTTCGGAGTCGACTTTAAACTGTAGGTCTCACCACTCATGTATAAAATTAACACACACAACATAAGTGGTGTGAGAAACTAGGACGTTGTACAATGGGTCAATTCGACCTCCGGGTACTGTACTTGTCTTAATTGACAAGTACACGTCCTCTAACCTAACCTAACCTAACCTAACGATTAGAGAGACTATCTATTTAACACGATACCTGAACCCTACGCCTACGATCCTGGCTTTATAACAATACTTTCGGTTAGATTCTGGCTATAAAGCTAGTTACGGAACAAATTCAGTAGCAGTGTACGTATATTTAATAGGGATATACATTCATGACGCTTCAAAGATTCTTCGTAAGAATTGTTCATTCTTTACTTCCTTAATATTTTCATCAGTTGTTGCATTAAGAAATGTATGTCCAGGTCTGATAGTAAAATTTTCTCGATCTTTAAAAGTTAGCTTGTATTTCTGATAAACGATTGGCGACTTAACAAAGATATGCGTAGTTCGCGTCTACAGCAGCAGACATACATATGTATTTTGATTAAACAATTTTATTATTTTTATGATGATTTGGCAAAACAGACTAAATAACTACAACTAATGCGACAAATGTCTTTTCAAATAGATGGCCGTTATCAACTGACAAAGGTCGGAAGTCCCACCCGAAGCATAGAAGAGCAAGAATTAGTAGAGTTGGCAAAACATTTTCCATATTCCCCAACAAAATTTTCTTTTAGTTCGATACATTTCTGTCAGCCAAATTTAATAGCTTTAATACCCTGATTTTAGTAAGAATTGCCAATTTGCTTGTTAAGGTAGTTACGATCCGGAAATCCCATTCCCAATGTATAATAATTTTTGGGACGTATTTTAGCAATAAAGATGCGTTAAGTTTAATTTATTGAATGAATTACAAGACGTACGACGAGAATTAGAAGACGTACATATCGACGCCTTCATTCTATAACGTTCTAAGTACACTTAATGTTCTTGCATTTTTAAATTCTACGTTCTCTAAGTTAAATATTGCCAAAATTTGGTTAAGATGCGCCGATCCGTTCCGAAGTTATAGGGAAAAATCTTCTTAAAATACACATATGGTCGTATGTCGCGTGAAAACTTTGAGAGCTCATAACTCAAAACACACTTTTTCGACTTAGAATGTTATAGAACGGAGGCATCGATATGTCGCCGTAGTCTAGTAAGTAGTATGTTGGCTTATTAGACTAGAGGTCACGGTTCAAACCCCAGGTCAAACATCTCCAACAAAACGAAAATATTTCTTCGGTCACTTCTTCTCAACACTTTTTTCAAAAACTCTGAAAGTAAATAAAATTGTCATGGAATATTACTCAGAAAATCTGTCGTTCGGAGTCGAATTAAAACTGTAAGTCCCGCCACTCATGTATTAAATTAACACCCTCAACATAAGTGATGTGAGAAGCAAGGTTGTAATCCTGAATGATGGGTTGTAATGATCAATTACGTACATTAGTTTGCACAGTATTCAGTACTTAATTGTTGTTCTTTTTTCCCTTTGTCTGCAAATAGAACTGCCTTCGGCTTCTTCGATCTTTCCAAATCCAGTCCATTTGTTTCACTGTTGCATTATTTTATCGTTGAGTACCATTCGATGAATAAAACTCGGACTAACACCGTCTTAAATCCTCTCTCTGACACTGCTTTTATTCCATTGCGAACAATTTTATACAGCTTTCATCGCCAAAAATTCGGTCATTATACCAGCTTTTAAGAAACAATTTTTTTTTTCATAATTTACAAAGAATAAAGTACTCCAAAAGAGCAATTATTCCCAAAAAAATACCGCATTTTAGTACTTTTTTCATACCCCTTCTAGCAAAAATTGTGCAAATTTGTGCAGAAATGTTGTTTCATTGGTTTTTTGTTTACACACAATAACAATGAACTCACAATACTAACTACAGTCTCTCTTTCTCATTCTCTCTACATTTCTAGAAATTCTCTCTGTTATCTTAACAGACAACCTGAACTGTAAATGTAAACCCAAGCCACACTTGCACACACATTGAAGTGAGTAAAAATGCATTTTAGTAGTGGACTGTGTACGAATGCATAAAAGAGAGTAAAACTGCATTGTGTGTCTGCCTGCGTGTGTGTACGTAAGTGTGTCAGTGTAGGCTTTTGTGTATTTAAAACTGCAGTTTACTCACTCGCTGCAGTTGTCTGTGGCGTACCAGAAAATTGTGTAAAATTATTTCAACTCTTGGGTGGTTTAAAGAAAAACACACACAGAAAGAACACAGAAACACACGCATACAGACACACACATTCATGGGGAATTTTTTATAAAATTACAGGCCTATTGCTTGCATGCATGCATGCACATGTATAGTGTATGTACAGGAGGTGATAACTCAACTGTTTAGTTCTTTAACCCTGTATGTGTGTGCGTGTGTGTTTATTAAGTATTTAAAGGGTGGCCGAATGCATTCGCATGTCTGTCATGTTTTTCTTTTTGAATTAAAAATTTGTGGAAAAATTCTTTAAAAGTTTTATTTTCTTCGTTTTCTTTTCTTCTTTATTTTTCGATTTTTTTCTGTTTAAAAGGCAATACATTTTATATTTTCGATTTTAAGTTTATATGTTTACAAATGTGTGTATACGAGTGTGTGCTGTTGTTGTTGTTGTTGTTGCATTCTTTATTGCCTTTTGTGGCAAATGCAGATTTTCGGTTATTACCAAAAACTAACCACGTTTTGTGGTATTGAAGTTGTGTGGAATAATATTGGTAGGCCATAAGTTGTGTTGTTATGTTTACTTTGATTTTCCACAAATAATACAATTTTCCTGGTTTTTTCTTTTTTTTTTTATTCTTTGCTTACTATTTATTTTCTTAGAATTTTTTTTTTGATTGCACAAACTAGAAAAATCTCCCATTATATTGCATGATGATGGCAAATATTTGATCGCAAGTGTGTATAATATGATGATGCATGTGTTGTTTGTTTTGTGGATTTTTTTTTCATTCACAAAAGTTTTCTAAAAAATAAGGATTTATTTTCCATAAACAAATCATTTATGGCACATACATACACACGAAAATATTCACAAATTTGGTAGATTTAAAAGCAATTGTATCACTAACTGTTACTTTTAAATAATTACGTGGCTATCTACCAGGTTATCTACTCGGAGTTAATTTGATTCTTAGGAGAGATTTGCCATGAAAAGCAAATGCCACTTGTTTTCATGGTCCATCTTCCATTGAGGATCTCCATCTTATACGGTTTGCCGTCTTAATTTTTAAGATTTCCTATATTGGATCACACTGTCGAGTTTTTGGAGTATCGAGAGTCTACAAACATTTTTTGGTTGACCACAACTTCTTGAGCTATGAGGATTAAATGGAATTCCATCACTGTGTTATTGTCAGTCGTTTTCCTGAGAGTAAGTGGCGATCCATCTCTATTTTCCTTGTTTAATTAGCTTCAGCATGGGGTCCTCGTTGATTAAACTCCAAAGATCAATATTAATGATCGTATTGATACGAAATACCCTCTGAATGGCTGCGAAATACTTGTTAAAGTATACCAGCAGTTTTTGCAAGATATCATGCAGCTTTCACCTCCATAGAACAGGGAGAAATTCAGGCAGACCTACTACCTACGTACCAGACTGGTTGCTGCACGATAGTTATAATTTCTTAGGGCTTAGAAATACAATCATATTGTTACAATTTTACTTTTTAAAAACATTTACACACAATTGATCGACAGATCTTTGTAACGGAGATCTTCAAACCACGATTACTCTCTTCAAACATACCGCCTCTTCACACAAGACTGACTAAACTCCACTGACTCAGTCGCCTTCTTTGCCTTGCCTTTTATATGGCAAAGTAAACAGTCTGATGAATGTTCTTGAAGGCGATTGTTCGTGACTTCGCCTTCTCGAAATCTTTATAAATGTAAACATCGTTGTTTACATTTATTTTTGAAGTGTTGTTTGAGTATTTTTGTTTTTTTTATGCTGGTGTTCGTTGCTATATTAAGCACTACGATAATTTGTAAACAGGTTTGTTTACTGCATTGTTTTGTTTTTGTAGCTTTTGTTTATAATTTTAATGTTAAGCGATACAAAAGCAAAACAGTAGTATCATTATTTTTCATTATCGTAACAATATTATATGAATAGTATTATCGTTAGCGATAATATTATATTATTAGCTTGACGATTATATTATTAGCTTGACGATCCAGTTTCTCTCACGAAGTCATAAGTTTTAGTTGTGCATTGAAATTCTATTATCCTGTACTTATGTCATTCTCCAAAACCCTCGTATTTCTCTCGAATCTCAGAGCGGTTTGTCGTTCATTGAACTAGCAATTGATCGCTGTCTGATAGAAAGTAAAATAATTAAGGAGGAAGTAAAAACTTTTCGAATTTTTCACCGTATCGCCACAGTATAGATATTCCCTATTAAGGAATAGTCAAGATTCATGCAAACTAACATGACCGTGTGTTTTCTTTGCAAATTGGTATCGCAATAGCATTTTAAGTGCTTATACTTTAAATCAGGTGCCAAATGTCCGAAACAGGCTATCGTTTACCACAGTTGGCTCAAACTTCAGCACCTAGGTTATGTTTAATGCTAACAGAGTCTAAGTAGAATGTGTTCACAGTTGCTCACCATTTCTTAATTATAATGTATGCTCTTTACTGCTGTTTTACATATAAACCTTCAGCCAGGATTACGACCTAGGCTCTCACACCACTTATGTTGTGTACGTTAAAGTCAATACCGAATGACAGATTTTTGAGAAACTTTTTCATGGCAATTTTAGTTTAATTTCAGAGTTTTCGCCAGAAATCTGCTGAGAGGAAGTCGCCGAAGAAATATTTTTTCATATTTCGTTTTGATGTCTGATTGAACTATGGCCTTACGCCTAATAAGCGTGTGTTGGCTTATTACCCACTAGACTATGCGACTTCTTAAGCTGCTTTAGTATCTGTAAAAATCCGAGACAACTTAATATATAGTCGGTAATATCCACAACACAACACTGCAACCGTTTTCCCAAATAAAACAAATTTTTTGGACCACAATGCTGATGTAAACTACACTTTCCCAACGTCTCCCACTTTTGTGATAGATCTGACAAGGAAAGTCTAATTAAAATACGACCACATGCCGTCTCGCCCTTTTTTGATATATCTGACAAGGAAACTCAAATTAAAAGACGTACTCAAACCCGTTTGTAATAAAATATTAAATGTTTTTGTAGCTAAAACTGAAACATATCGTAGGCCAAAGGTCGAAAAAGAGCCCAGAAATGCTGGAAGTCGCAAAGTATTGAAGAAGTGTTGAACCCTTGTTTTCCCTAAATTATCGTGCCTGTAGTTATTACTGAGTTTGTGGCATATGAATGGATTGATCTGCAAATAATTGATGCAGTTCTTGGTATTTTGATTAGCTATTTTGTTTATTTAGTACTTTAGTTATGATATCAAATAAAATTAATAGCCCTGAGTAAAATCCTTGTGAATAAAATCAATTCTTTGGGTTACATTCCCGGTAATAATTCGGTAGTTTTATGTGTACGTATGTAATTGCAAGGATGTGCGTATGTATGTGTTATTGTTTCTTTTTTTATTTGTTTGTTGTTGTGACTTTTAACAATCAAATAAACATGCTAATTTATTGCTGTTGATTCTTCTATTTTTTTTTCTACCAATTTTATCTCAAAAATTTTGAAATTAAACAAGAGTTTTCAAGGAGTTTTAAATGAAAGCCAATTGCGAATAATTAGAATTCGAGATATTCGTATGTGAATGGGCACATTGTCTGGAAAACTGAATACGTAGAGGTGATTTTCGTACAACAGAAAGTAGATAAGAAAGGGCGGAAGTCTTTGTGGATTGTACTGCCATAGAGAATAATGCAACAGGAACTGAAAAATCTCGGAAGGGAAAATGCTTTAGTTTAAGATACAATAGCTGTGTAGTCTAAGACAAATTTTTTAATGTATTGATACTGATATTTGGATCCTTACAAATAGTCGATTAAAACTAGGACATTTCCTATTTTCAGTTAAGTAGGCAAGTAGCCGTAAGTCATCAGTATTAAAAAACCCTTTTATGCCTATGTTAGGCGAAGTATAACTTGTTTTCGTTACCAAGTAATTGACCTACAGCAGAAGATTTTAGAATGCAGTGGTATTTACTTTTGTACGGATATTATATGGAGATTATTTTGCAAATGAAATGGTGAAGTACCAGACCTGACGAAAAAATATTCATTATATATTAAAGTCCCATTTTATATACAAAAAATAAAACCAAATTCAACTTTTGTAAGTGAAGTCGCCATAGTCTAGTAGGTAGTGTGTTGGCTTATTAGACATATAGCCAGGGTTCGAGCTCCAGGCCAGACATTAAGACAAAATACAAAAAGTATTTCTTCGGCGACTTTCTCTCAGTAGATTTCTGGCAAAAACTCTGAGAGTAAAAAAAAAATTGCCATGAAAAATTTTCTCACAAAATCTGTCGTTCGGAGTCGACTTAAAACTGTAGATCCTGCCACTCATGTATAAAATTAACACACACATCATAAGTGATTTGAGAAACTAGGTCGTAATCCTTACCGAAGGGTTGTAATGACCAATTATGTATGTATGTATGTACGTATGCAAGTGTTGCATTAGGCCAATAAAAGTGGCTTTGTGTTTGGCACCGCATTTAAACAAGATGCCTCTAATGCTCCGCTAAAAAAGAGACTGAGGTAAATAATGTGTAAGGTAATGTATGGAAATTGTCGAAGATCTGATGAAAGTGGTTAATAGAATAGTAAATCCGTGTGGTCGCATAGTTCGCGTGGGATAAGACAATTGAATTAAAAAATAGACTGTAGGAAAATAATTTCTTAAAATTTTCGATTGTTTTAAGTGCTCTTATCAGTATAAATATTCAAAAATTGGTTACAATTCTTCCATAATTACAAAAACACATTTTGATACACAGGTAATAACAGAATAACCCAACAAAATGTACATGCATACATACTACGTACATACATAATTGATTATTACAATCCTTGAGTCAGAATTACGATATAAAGTCTTACACCACTTATGTTGTGTGTTTTAATTTTATACATGAGTGGCGGGACCTAGAGTTAAAAGTCGATTCCGAACGACAGATTTTCGAGAAACTTTTTCATGGCAATTTTTATTTATTCTCAGAGTTTTTGCCAGAAATCTGCTGAGAGGAAGCCACTGAAAGAAATATTTTTTCATATTTTCGTTTTGTTGGCGATGTCTGACCTGGGGTTTGAACTGTGGTCTCACGTCTAATACGCCAACACATTACCTACTGTATATAGTTACATATGTATTCAAAATCGGTTACTTGGCATTAACTGTCAAATGTTTTTTTCTTTTAATAGTTCCATGTATTGGATACTCTAATTAAAAGTTATATAAACATAACACATTTACAATTACAAGCACATATCTTATGTATTATACTTACGTACATATCCTTATGTATGTATACATGCTATGTATGTGTAGACAGACAACATGTCGAAAAAAAGAAGGAAAAAAACAAAATATTTTATAAATTTTATTGATTTTATTATTTTAAAATCCATTGAAGCATTCAAAATGACAATTTGAAATTTTATTGACAATTTGCAACATGTTTTCTTTTCTGTTTTTTTTCGCATTGTTTATACAGATTTTTACTGTCTTCATTTTTCATTTTATTAAATAAATTATTTTATAAATGTATGTATGTATGTATGGTTGTATATTTCTTAAAAATCTATAACTTATGAGCAAATGTTATCAAAACTAACAAAAGTTAATCAATTTGTTTGTTAAAGATTAACAATTTTATTAAAAGAAACGAATGACACTCTGCTTCCTGTTTCTCTACTGTAACAAAAAGTGTATTAAATACATATGTACATATGTCTGTGAATATGTGTGTGTATTAATAACAACAACAACAACAATAACAATAATAACAACAAGTTAACAACATAATTTATTAACATTGTTATCGAAAGAAAAGCCACAGTGTAGTGAGAAAACAAGTTTAAATCCATTTTATGCCATTCGCAATTGCCAAAGCTTCACCATATCTTCCTCTTTGTGACGACTAGTAAAAACAAAACCAACAACATAAACAAAAACAAAATCGGAAAAAAGAAAATATTCACTCATATTCACTCATTGTTTGGCCATCCTACTAACCAAGCGAACGGCCCCATTTAAAAATGTCAACAACGTGCAAACGATTTAAAATAACAACAAAAACAAATACACACACACACGCAAACAACAATAATTATAATAAATATGAAAGAAAACAAATACTTTTACAAACTTTACATAAAATACAACAACATAAACAACAACAAATAAAACTGAGAGCCAGAAATGAAAAAAAAAATTTTTTTCTCTCATTTACACACGCATAACATGCTCATCACATCAACGACAGTGGATTTAATAGAATGAATGAATGAAGTTCGTTTGCTTAATAGTATTGGTGAAGTGTGTTAAAAATCTCAATTACGTGAAAGAGAAAGGTTGGCTGACCTGAACGTTAGGAATTTTCTATATTTCGCTCCATAGAATGATGCAATCAGACCGAGTGCCATGTATAAAAAGCGTTAAGAAGGAAGGAAGTTCTTCAGAAAATAATTCGAATTGTCAGAGTTCTTGAAGTCGCCATAGTCTAGCAGATAGTGTGTTGACTTTTTAGTTGTGAGGCTGTAGTTCAATCCCCAGTCTAGTCCAGACATCTCGAACATAATGAAATATGAAAAAAATATTTCTTCGGCAATTTTCTCTCCGCAGTTGTTTTTGGCAAAAACTCTGAGAGTAAAACAAATTTGCCAAGAAAAGTTTCTGAAAAACCTGTAATCGGAGTCGAGTTTAAACTCTAGGTCCGTCACTCATGTATCAAAATTAACACACATAACATGTATGTTGTGAGAAGCTAAGTTGTAATCCTGACTGAAGGGTTGTAATGACCAATAATGTAAGTAAATAATTAAAGTTGTGTACGACGGTATATACGGGAATGTATTCATCAATAAGTATATATGTGTGCAGGGTATTTCAGCCAACAGCAATACGGACCTCTGGAGCTTAACCAACTAGTAATCCATACTGAACACCTACATACCACGCTTCTCCAGAGCTAGAATAAAAAGATCTTTCATTGAAAGAAACAAAAATGATGGCAGGGAAATATAGAAGCGTTGTGAAATTTATATGCTCTCTAGAGACGTAATAAAAATTGTTCTTGCTCATAAGTGGGTTGTATTATGAAATTACTCGAATATGGAAAATATACAGTAGGAGTCTGCCTGACTATTAAAAGTGTCTTGTACATATCTACAACAGTCAATCCTCTGTCAAAATAAAGGTAGACACACTTGTGGAAAGAAGCTATTACTGTCGAAGGTTCATTTAAGTAATCAATGCTCAACAAATTTTCGAGGCGTTGTTATTCAATGCGTGAGAAAAACGGCAACTAGAGAAAAAGCTGCCTTGTGGCTGTAAATATAAGAGGTTGCTCCCTCCAATACAAAGAAAAAATTCAACTGAGTGAAAATACTTTGTTCCATAGGAATTCATACATCTTGGGCTGCCATTACGAATTACACAGCCCTGCAAATTTGAACTTTTTTTGTGCAAATAAGATGGCTCCAGGTGTTTGCGATGGCATTTTGCGCGTTTCAGATTTAAGAAATTCAAAATGGCGGATCCAATATGGTGGTCAATTAAATCTGATTAATTTTTATAAACCTCGACCGCCATTTTGAATTTTTTAAATCTGAATGAAGATCTGTAATCAGCGACCCCAAAAATCCCTGAGTAACAATTTTCAAGTAAATCTGATTAATTTTTAAGGACCTCCGTAATGTGTTTCTTTTTCCCTTGCACTCCTTGACATAAACCTACCCCCTACTTTAAGGGTACATGCAAACAATTTGGCTTTGGGCTCATTTTGAAGAGCAAAGATCAATCGTCAATTTCTGATAATAGCGATGGTACTAGCACGTCAGTGTTTAGCTCTACAATTTTTCAAAAATGGCCAAAAATGCTATTTTTAGGGGTTTCAATCCCCTTTTTCTCGAAAACCTGACGTGTTGGAAAGTTTTTGATTTCGTGTTCAGCGTGCAAAATGCCTTCGGAAACATCTGGAGCCACCTTATTTGCAAAACCCATGCAGGGCTGTGTTATTATCATGACAGAAGCTACCCTCCTTGCAAGCTCGTCTGCTTGCACAATGCTGAGAATTTTCACATGTCTTGGAACCCAGCAGAGTATAATTGTATTTTCCCCTGCCTAGCTCGTTTAGATTCCCCAAACAGTCTCATATTATCTTCTACTTAAACTTAGAGTGTTCGAATTGCGGCCTGACTGTCAGATAGTATTGCTAAGATAGTCCTGAATTTCACCATAAGCTCGAAATAATTTACAAGGAATTCCTGCTCCCATCCCAATATTGGTCGTTAATACATCTGTATACCACAAAATAGTTTTTAGGTTCATTTTTGTTACTAAGTCTCGTTGCAAAACATTTCCCAAAATCAATGGAATGCATTAGGATTCATTCCCTAGTTACAGTGCGCATCCGTAGGACAATTTCTTACATTTCTTTAACCTTAAATGTAAGACAAAGGGTCTATAATTAGCATTTCCACGTTTCTTTGGTAGTGTGTTGGTTTATTAGATGTAAAGCCAGGGTTAGACTCCCAGGCCAGACATCAAAACGAAAATATGAAAAAAATATTTCTGCGGCGACTTCCTCTCAGCAGATTTTTGGTAAAAATTCTGCGAGTAAATAAAATTGGCATGAAAAGTTTCTCAAAAATCTGTCGTTCGGAGTCGACTGTAGGTCAAACTGTAGGTCTCACCACTCATGCATAAAAATTAACACACACAACATAAGTGGTGTGAGAAACTAGGTCGTAATCCTGACTGAAGGGTTGTAAGGACCAATTATGTATGTATGTAAGTTTCATAAAATATATCAAAGTGAAATTAAAATTAATTTTCTTCGTTTGTTTGTTACTGTGCTTATAAATTTAAACAAAGTTTCTAAAAATCTTTATGTGCAGATATTTTCATCGCTTTATTTACGACTTATTTTACATATTTGTTAAGTTTTCCGTTTATTCCGTACACCACTGTGCCGTGTGTAGTGAAATAAAAACAACACATTGGGAAATTATGGCAAAACCAAAAATCAGCAACCGTATGTGGTCAAGTAAGCGAAGAGTACATATTAAAGCAACAACAATAGCAACAACAATTTTATTTTTATAAAAATATAAAAACAAATAAAAATTGTAACGTTTAAACAAGAGAAACAACAACAACAACGTTAACAACACAACGATAAGCAAACAAACAAAATAAAATGCGAAAAAAAAGAACAGAACTCCAGAAGAACAGCTTCAGAGAAATATAAACAAACATATGTTGGTGAAAGACAACAACGGCAACAGCAACAACAACAACAATCATGTAATAAAGGCAATAAAATATGTAAAAAAAAAAACATTTTTTTAACAAAAATAAAGTAAAGCAACAATAACAAGAACAAACACAACACTTTTGGGGTTGTCAGGAACCACAAAAGTTGTTGTTTCATCATGTTCATCAGGTCAACGTAAAAACAGCCGTTAACGGCAGGCAAGCAGCAACAATGTCAGCAACAACAGTAGCAGCCTTGTTGTAATAATGCGATGACACCAAAAAAAAGATACGAGAGAAAAAATACTCGAAAAAGGAAGAAAAACAACCAAAAACAAAAGGATGAAAAAATAAAAAGAGACTCATGCACGTTTTACGTGAGGAAATGCATTTTGCCAGTTGCACGGTTTCCTTGTTTTCCTTTTCGCTCACGCTCTCCTTCTCCTTCTCACTGTCACTGTGTGTAAGTGTAAGTATTTGTATGCCGAAGCTATTGTCGTAGTCTGTTGGTAAAGTCAACAACAATGTAGCGAACGAATTTAATGCATTAACACATCGTACTTGGTGAGTGTGTATTGGAGAGTGCATGTGTGTGTTTCTTCGTCAATTGTGCGTATGTGTAATTGAAGTACAAAATACAGTGGAGTCTTGATGTGTAATTGAAAGAAATCTTAGGATTAAAAAGATGAACTAGGCCTACAATACAAAGGCAATTAATTATCTGGAGTCAGAAGCTAAAATTTCGTAGAAACTTTCATTTCCTTATAATGCCTGGACTTTGCCATTTTATGTATGAAAAACAAGGTAAACTAAATGACCGCTTTTGGATTGATTGCCGCGATCAATCTTTTTGAAATCGTTTTCCTACACTTTTAAGGCTATTTCGTGAGGCATCTCGGTGGTAGCTGGTCGATGACATGCTTAGGTACTGTCTTTGACGAAAACATGTCATAAAAAAACAAATTTCATCTTGGCGACCAATTGAAAAGAAATTCCTTTTTCCTGGAAACTTCTCATATAATAAAGTCAAAGTAAAGGGTGGGCCATTTAAAAGCTTAAGTTTAAAAATTAAATAAAACAAAAGCGGTTTGAAATTTTGCCAAATTTATTTTTTTTTTATTGTAAAGTACAAGTATTCCCGTTAGAAATGGAATATTATTTCATTCATATGGCTGCCGCGGGTAGCCGCATTCGATCGGACCAATTTTCATACACTTTTTTGAGTATATGGGATCATATCCCGGCAATAGCATCACGAATGTTTGCCTTCAAATGCTCTGGTTTGTCAGCATAACGGTTTATTTTAACGGCGCCCCACTAACAATAGTTCAGCGGTGTCAAATCCTAGCTTCTTGGCGGCCAATTAATATTACCACTTCGACTAATTAAACGTCCCTCTAACGTTTGACGCAATAAATCGATTGTGGCATGAGATGTTTGCCAAGTTGCTCCATCCTGTTGAAACCGAACTTCGTTCACATCAATACCATGAAGAGTGGGTACAAAAACATCGGGTTTCTCCATTGACAGTAATGGTTGCGCCGTTCTCATTTTCGAAGAAATATGAGGAAATGATGCCTCCGCTCCACAAGCCGAACCAAGCAGTCACTCATAACGGGTGCATTAGCTTCTGTAAAAACACTTGTGGGTTTTCTAAGCCCCAAATATGGCAAATATGTATATGCCAAGATGAAAATAAGCTTCATTCGAAAAATTCATTTGGCAAAATCGACAGCGTCGTGCAGTTTGTCGTTGGCCCACCTATCGAAGCGACTCTTGACTTCTGGAATAGAATTCTGTAATGCGTCATACCGAGATCTTTTTGAAAATTTGACGTAAACTGGTGCGTAAAATTATCAATTCTTGAAAACAATGATACACTCAGCTACAGCTTCGATTTGGATTGGTGTACGCACTGTACGAGCACGCTCACGTCTCATCACATCAACAGTGAGAGCAGTTTCACGCAATAAACTGTTGGTCCTTCTTTGCTACTAAATTTTCTACGACATTTTAGTGCAATTTCCGGAAACAATTTGTCTTTGATTTGGGAAATAAATTTCCAATAAATCTCAATGTTGTTCAAGCTTAAATCGAAGCTTTACGTTCAGTGGAGCTAATATACTAATTTCTGTGACAGAATAGAATGGCATAAGTATCGGGAATTTCGAAATAACTGATGGTTCAAATTTAAGACGATATATGGCCCTACCGATATTAAGAAACACTTTAAAGTTGCATTCAAACACTGCTTTGCTATAGCCTTGCTTTTGTGAATAGCAATAATGAAACCCCACTGTTGCAACAATGACGCTTAAAGTGTTCGTAAATAAATCAATAAAAAGAAATGCGTACAGCATGCTGTTGCATGTTAAATGTTTAATAAAAACAAAACGAAATGAAAACATAGATCTGCCTATTCTTTAATGATTTTGTAAAACACTGGGAGAAAAACTGTGAGAAAATGGAATAAGCACGCAATGAGCAGTACTTATAGCAGATTTTATTGCTTTAATCCTCAACTTAAGGATCATTTCCCATATGAAGACCGTGTAATAAAATAGTTTTACTGAAGAATTTTCTCTTTAAGTCTCAATATTCAAGTACTTTGTAACGTTAAAGTTGATATGATTTGAATTAATCGCAACAATACCTGCATCAAATTCGATCAATGCTCGACAACTTGGATAGCCACCGAGAAGTATTCAAATAATATGCCAAAAATCTCTGTGATAACTAAGAATATTGTCATGTTTTTAACTTTTAAAAACGTTTAAAATATGAGCTCGTAGTTTGCAAATAAAATAAAAATAAATTTGTTTTGTTTTAATTAAAATTCTTTATTATTCGCACAATTCTGTGTGCCACTGTTCACAACTTGATGTAAACAACAACAATTGTTTTGTTTGTTTAAACAATAACAATTAATAGACAATTATTCCACAGATCTTTGTAACGGAGTTTCGAAGTCGCCGTAGTCTAGTAGGTAGTGTGTTGGCTTATTAGACGCAAACCCAGAGTTCGAGCCCCAGGCCAGACATCACAGACAAAGTACAAAAAGTATATCTTCGGCGACTTCCTCTCAGCAGATTTCTGACAAAAACTCTGAGAGTAAATAAAATTGCCATGAAAACGTTTCTCAAAACTTTGTCGTTCAGAATCGACATTAAACTGTAGGCGCCTCCGCAAAAGTATGAAATTAACACACACAAGTGGTGTGAGAAACTAGAACGTTGAACAATGGGTCAATTCGACCTCCGGGTACTGTACTTGTCTTAATTGACAAATACACATCCTCTAACCTAATCTAACCTTATAACGGACATCTTCAAATCGCGATTACTTTTCAAACACACCGCATCTTCACACAAGACTGACTGAACTTCACTAACTCACTCGCCCGCTTTGCCTTGCCTTTTATATAGCAGAGTAAACAGTCTAATGAATGGTCTTGAAGGTGAATGTTCATGACTTCGCCTTCTCAAAATCTCTATAAATGTAAACATCATTGTTTACATTCATAACTGTTGTTTGTGGATTTTTATGTACTTTTTTACCATTTTTTTATGCTGGTGTTGGTTGATGTATTTTTGTTTACTTGTTTACCATTTTTTATGCTGGCGTTTGTCGTTATATTAAGCAGTACGATAATTTGTAAACAGGTTTGTTTAATTGCATTGTTTTGTTTTTGTAGCTTTTGTTTATAATTTTAATGTTAAGCTAGGTAAATACAAAACACCAGTATCTTGATTTTTCATTTTCGTAACAATATCTACAGTTAAAAAGCTGCGACGGGTCCTTAACACTGGCTAGTTATGAAGACCATAGAGTTATGAACACCTCAGGCCTTTTTATTTACGAAACCTTTGCTTTCTTGCAGTGTAGCAATCCTTTTCTCTCTTTTTGTTGTATTCCCGTAATTGCCGACAATATGGTTTCTGCATGTACAACATGCAACACGCATACACACACTCAGACGCACACACGCACTTATAAAAGTTATGATTATTTCAGAGGTTTTCAGATAAACTTCCCATGTTTGCAACTTCCGTTTTAAATGGAAAATCCGTTCTTATTTTGTTTTTCGCCGGATTTTTTCTTTTGTTTCTTTAATTTTGTTGCATGCCACAAATGTCCTTGTACGTGTACAGCGTTTAAACAGCATCACATTGTTGTTGTTGTTGGTGTTTCAATGCATTTTTTTAAAAAAGTCCAGTCCAGTGCGTATGTTTTCTTTGATTTTTCGGTTACTTTTCGTGGCAAAATAAAATACAATAACGCCGGCAAACAATAGAGCCTTTCGGCATATAGTGCAACAACAAAAACATGAGGCAGCAAAAACAAACGAAACGAAATAAAAAGGAAGGCAAGAAGCAAAAAGCAACAGTCATCGACAGTCAGCAATAAACGATGATGATGACGATGATGGTGAATACTGTGTTGCTTATGCTGTTGTTGTTGCTGTTCTTTTATTTTATTTTTGTTGTTGTTTTTTTCTTTGTCTACCACTGATGATGATGGTAAAACAAGCTGTTGTTATCCTCCATGTAAATGTGGCCAGTTTTCGATGGTCATCTTAATATGCACTTGTCTCGTCGTTTATTGCCGTCGTGTGTGCATTACTATGTGTTCGTCTTTCTTTTCGTTTTTATTTTCGTTAATGGCGTCTTTTACTTTTTATTTCAAGCTTGCGTGTGTGTGTGTGTGTGTGTGTGTACATGAGTATACAGGCTTTTGATGCATAAAAATTATTTGGTCGCGGCTGCATTGCGGGCTTTATAACCCATATGGTTGGCCAATACATTGGCTGGCCTTCGTTCCATTGTTTTTGGTGTGTTTAACACTTATCGTTTCGTTTCGTTTCTTTTTTCCATTTTCTTTTAAACGATTTTTACGGATTTTCATCTTTTTATAATCGCTGGGATGTTGCAGTTCTTTGTTGTGTTTTTTTTTCTGAAGAGCTTTTCTTGTTTTTGACGACATTTTTTCGGTTTTTCTCCCCCATTAATATCGTGGCTTTAATAACAACGTAACAAAAAGAAAAGAAAAGTAAAGTAAACGTGAAAACAATGCAATTCAGTCACTCCACACCAATTTGTTTCGTTTCAATTCAGTTCAGTTCAGTTGAGTTGCGTTGCGTTGCGTTGAGCTCAGTTGAGTTGAGTTTATAAATGTTTGATGTTCATATTGTTTCATAAAGAGGGGCTTGTTTGTCACTCTGGTTCTTGTGGTTTCACATGCAACAATAAATGACCGACCCCAAGTACATGTTCAAAAAGAAAATACGAAAAAAAAAACACGAGTTCATGGGGTACATAAATTGTATTGCTTTTGTGTTGTTGTTGCCTTAAATCGTGTATTTCAAGTAATTTTTGTCATGAAAATTTTGTGGCCACAATTGTAATGCGATTAAGAACAGCAACAATAATAAAAACAACAATTAAAGGGTAACTGCAACAAATAGTAGCAAAAAAAGGAAACAAAAAATTAAGCGGCTGTTAAGAAAAGAGGAAAAAAAATGTAAAAGAAAACAAATCCATGAATATCCCATCCAATTACTGGTGGTGGGGGCCGGAAAAAAGAAACGTGTGATACAGCCTTGATGTCTTTCAGTAATGCAGTTTTTATTTTATCAATTGCTACGCAAGGAAGTTATTTCGTGGATCTCTGTTACCTATGATAACTGAAGCAAGATTTTCAGGTTGTTTTTGGTAAGAAAAGTTTAAATCGCAAGTAATCTTAACTCGTACATTAAATATTCGTATTAAATATGTACACAGACTTACTTCTACGTCTTTAAATAACATTTTCTCTTCACCAGATCCAGAATCACCACAATAAAATTTTCAAATTTAATTGACTTTCTTTTGATTTGTTTTTCAAAAGCAGAAGCTATCAAATTACTCTTATGAGGAACATGGTTGATGTCATCGTAGGTATCTGGTTATGGAGATGAAATCAAATGTCAAAAGGATGAATGGAATGTTCACCAAAAGCCAAGATGGAAAACATTAAGCCTAATTGTTTATTTCGTCTGTTTAAGTGGTATAATGATGATGAAGTCGCCGTAGTCTACTAGGTAGTGTGTTGGCTCATTAGGCGTGAGGACACTCTCAGAATTTTTGCCAGGAATCTGCTGAGAGGAAGTCGCCTAAAAAATTTTCAAACTTCCTTTTGTTGGAAATGTCTGACCTGACTACCTACTACACTGCGGCGAAGTTCATAGGAAACTGCTGATTAATAAATAATTGTGACAAGTCCAGGTCCTTTGTGTCAACTGCAACTATAGCTGCAATATTTTTAGCATGACGACACAGTCGCAGAAGCCTACTTCTGACAGTATCGCGTGTTATACCATTCTCTACACAACGTCGTATTTGCCCAGATGGTGTCCGACTACCGGGAAAGTCACTTCTAAATTCACGCTGCTCTAAAGTATAATTGGTCATTACAACCCTTCTGTCAGGATTTCGAGCTGGATTCTCACACCATATATATGAGGGGAGGCACCCTCAGTTTAAAGTCGACTCAGAAGGACAGATTTTTGAGAAACTTTTCATTGCAATTTTATTTACTCTCAGAGTTTTCGCCAGAAATCTGCTGGGAGGAAGTCGTGGAAGATATTTTCAAATTTCGTTTTATTGGAAATGTCTGTCCTGGTGTTTGAAACATGGTCGCACGTCTAATAAATCAACACACTACCTACTAGACTGCGACGACTTCGAAGTTCATTAGAAACTGCTGATAAATAAATAATTTTGACAAGTGCAGGTCCTTTGTGTCAACTGCAAATATAGCTGCAATATTTATAGCATGACGACACAGTGGAAAAAGTCTACTTCTGACAGCATCGCGTGTTGTACCATTCTCTACACAACGTAGTATTTGCCCAGATGGTGTCCGACTACCGGGACACGCTGCGCTAGCGTATAATTAGTCATTACAACCCTTCAGTCAGGATTTCGATCTGGCTTCTCACACCACTAATATTGTGTGTGTTCATTTTATACATGAGTGTCGGGACCTACAGTTTAAAGTCGACTCAGAACGACAGATTTTTGAAAGACTTTGTCGTGTTAATTTTTATTTACTCTCAGAGTTTTTGCCAGAAATCTACCTACTAGACTACAGCAACTTCGAAGTTCATTAGAAACTGCTGATTGAATACTGATAGAAACTGCTGGGGTCTAGTCAATACTCCGAGTCCTTTATGATAACTGCAACTACATGACATGCATATTGTGGTCTCACGTCTAATAAGCCAACACACTACCTACTAGACTATGGCGTACAACTGCAACTATGGACGCAAACTTTTTAGCATAACAACAGCTTCGAAGGAGCCCACATCTGACAATATTGCTTGCTGTTCCAAGCCAGGAGCTACACAACGGAGAGTTCACCTAAGTGATGTCAGCGGACTGGGAAACTCACATACAAAATTCACGTTGAGCTCACAATACCGAATTATCATACGTTATTGAGGATTGTAGCATTTGTTGACTTAATAATGAATGTTTAGAGTCTGCTTACACTACAACTGTTGAAGCAGAGCTCAGATTTAAAATCATTTGCAAAAAAATTATGGATTGATGACATTTTCTCTACCTGAAATAATTTAAGTCGAATGTTTTGGAATTTTAATTTGATGCTTAACTGAGTCTAATACTTATAAAATTAGGCAAATATAGGACAGAGCATTGGCGTACTACTGAAAATTATGTACCGAGTGATCTGTAAGAGAGTTAGGCAGTATTTTGCATAATCTCTCTATAACCATTGAATATTAGCTAATGAGATAACAACGCCACCCCTGGCTCCTACACAAGATCTCAATTTATTCGACAAAGCATTACTATGTGGCATATTAAACGTGAGGCCATGGTTCAAACCCCAGGTCATGGCTTCCTCTCAGCAGATTTCGGGCATAAACTGTGAGAGAAATAAAAAATTGCAATGTCCGGAGTAGACTATAAACCGTAGGTCCCGTCACTCATGTATACAAATTAACATACACAACATAATTGGTGTGGAAAACTTGAACGTAATCTTGACTGAAGAGTTGTAATAATGTATGTAAAGACCATTTGTTGTCTGATAATTTTGAATTTAAAAAAGGACTTTATTTATTACGACTTAATTTATTGCCCCAGAGCTTAAATACATTTTTGTTTATTAATACCTTGGCTATCTCGTGCTTAAAATTTATTTTTTAATGATTTACAATATTTTTTGTTAAAACATTAAGCAAGATTAACTTAAAATTGTTCACATAAAAATGCAAAATTATTAATAACTTACAAGCAGAAGCTACAGAAGCTGTTTAAATGCCTTGGCCAAAACCAAAAAAATGTGGCACAATCGTAATATCCGTTTACAGATTAAACAACACTCTGTATTGGTTCTCTTTGCGTTTTTTTTTTTGTTTTTCCCAGCGTTTATTAAAGGGATAAAGCTGTTAAGGCTTTAGCTTGAATTTATTTCTTTTTCAATTCGATATCCATGCGTTCATGATGCTTTTTTTCTGTCCTTTTTTTGGGTTGATAAATTTATGCGTTACAAAAATTAATTCAATTTGTTGCGGTTACGTTAGTGGCAGTGCAGTGCTCTATAGTAGCACTAGCCGTGTGCAGTGGCAGTGACCATGCAAGTAACAGTTGCTGTATACCAGTGGCAGTGGCCGTGGCTACCTTTCTGTCAGCCGTTTATATTAAATAAGTATTATGATGATATAAAAATATTGGTAAATATTGTTAATATTTTCTCTCCCTCTTTTATCCTCTCTCTTTTTAATCAAATTTATTTTTATTATTAAAACGACAATGCGGCAACAGGGCGTATGTGAGTGTTTAAATGGCAGAAAGTTAAATATCATGTATACGCCATGAGGTGATTTTTTTTGTTTTTTTTTTTTCTTTAATAACTCTTAACAAATGAAATTGTTTAAATAAAATTGGATTAAAAACAAAAGAAAATATAAAAAATAATTGTAATTTGAGTTTTAATTTCTATTCATATTTTTTATTTTTTTTTTTCTATAGAAACATTAAAATCCCTGTTGCAAACCTCCAAATATTGCAATAAATAGGCAGATTATTCTAAGCCAATCACTTTTGTATACTTTTCAGCTGTGAAAATGGGCGGAAGTATGATTTTCCATACAGTAATGCATACATACATACATACATACATAATTGGTCAATACAATCCTCAGGATTGCGACCTAGTTTCTCACCCCACTTATGTTGTGTGTGTCAATTTAATGATGAAATTTATGAGTGGCTGGGCCTACAGTTTAAAGTCGACTCAGAACGACAGATTTTTGAGAAACTGTTTCATGGCAATGTTATATACTCTCACCAATGTTATATACTCTTACCAGACACCTACTGAGAAGAAATCGTCGAAGAAATATTTAAATTTCGTTTCTTTGGAAATGTCTGACCTGGGGTTTGAACCATGGCCTCACGTTTAATATGCCACATAGTAATGCTTTATCGAATAAATTGAGATCTTGTGTAGGAGCCAGGGGTGGCGTTGTTATCTCATAAGCTAATATTCAATGGTTATAGAGAGATTATGCAAAATACTGCCTAACTCTCTTACAGATCACTCGGTACATAATTTTCAGTAGTACGGCAATGTTCTGTCCTATATTTGCCTAATTTTATAAGTATTAGACTCAGTTAAGCATCAAATTACAACACAAAAAACATTCGATTTAAATTATTTAAGGTGCAGAAAATGTCATCAACCCATAATTTTTTTGCAAATGATTTTAAACCTGAGCTCGGCTTCTACGGTTGCAGTGTAAGCAGATACTAAACATTCATTATTAAGTCAACAACTGCTCAAATCCTCAATAAAGAATGATAATTCGGTAGTGTTAGCGCAGCGTGAATTTATATGCGAGTTTCCCAGTCGTCCGACACCAGATAGGTGAACTCTACGTTGTGTAGTTGCTGGCTAAATAGAGAATGGAACAACATGGGATACTTGCCCACAGTTCAAACCCCAGATCAGACATCTCCAACAAAACGAAATTTAAACATTTCTGCGGCGACTTCTTCTCAGCAGTGTTCTGGCATAAACTCCGACAGTAAATAAAATTGCCATGAAAAGCTTCTCAAAAATCAATCCTTCGGCATTAAACTGTAGGTCCCGCCACTCGTGAATAAAATTAACGCACACAACAAGAGTGGTGTGAGAAGCTAGGTTGTAGTCCCGACTAAACAGTTGTATTGAGCAATTCAGTAAGTGAGTAAGTAACTGTTACTGTGATAAGGAACTCTTGCTGTTTAAGTTCTACACTTACTTAAGAGTTGATTCCTTGGATCCGCAGTACAATCAGGGATTGTCTGGATGGATTGTTTTATGGAGAAGCTTAAAAGACTTTGTGTCTTGTCCGGGGTGCGAGCCTGTACTACTAAAATTTGTCGTCAATATTTTCATCACTACTTACACACCTACTTAATTGGTCATTATAACCTTTAAGTCAGGAGTACCACCTAGTTTGTTACACCACCTACGTTGTGTGTGTTAATTTTATACATGAGTGGGGCGAGACCTCCAATTTAAAGTTGACTCCGAACGACAGATTTTTTGAGAAACTTTTCATTGCACTTTTATTTACTTTCAGAGGTTTTTTCCGTAAGACTGCTGAGAGAAAGTTGCCGAAGAAATATTTTTCTATATATCATTTGCTTGGGGACATCTGAGCTAGCGTTTGAACCACGGACTCTTGTCTAATAAGCCAACTTACTACCTGCTAGCCAATGGCAACTTCATTTCTTAATTACCTGCATGGATTTCATTACATTTATGTGTCATGGCTCAATATTTCTTTTTTTTTCGTCAAACTTTATTTCGCATAATTAACCAAAGGAATGAAAAAAAACTTAATAAAGCTTCCTGATCCATACAGGGATTGTCATAAAAATATGATGAAAAAAAATAATAAAAAAACAACAACACAGAATAAAAGAACAAGAGAAATCTGTACCAGGTGCTCAAGTATTTGCGGTCATTATTTTTCATTAATAAACTGGCCAAACTGCATAAACAATGGAAGCAGCAGAACAGCAACAACAACAACAACAAACTATTACAACAACAAAAGTCCAAACGCTGTATTGAGAAGAGAAAAAATAATTTCCGGAAGAAAAATTGAAATTTTTTTATAATTTTTATTTCATATTATTTAACAGAAATTACTTTTGCTCATACTTAATATTAATATTGTATATGAAATGCCAAATTTAAACTTTTCATAGGTTAATGTACAGCATTTTTGGCTGGCATGTGTTGGTGTGTTTTGCATGTGTGTGTGTAGGCATAAATCGAGAGAAAAACAATCCACATACATAAACGTAAAGTATTGAATGAGAATACTTTTATGTGTGTATGAGTGTGAGTGTGAGGAAAGAATGGCGGGAGGGATGGCAGTAGGAATAATATGAATATTTGTAGCACAGTGTTATGATGTACTGAATAAGTGGTTTTAATTGACGGCGTTGATTGTAAAAGCGTATCGAACGAGAACGCATGCAAAACAACATGCAAATCACTGCCAGTATTCCAGTCCAGTGGCAAGTTGTGTGTTGTATTATGCGTGTACAATGACGAGCAAAAATGGTAATAAAACTCGATTGTTGCGCTTCAAATAATTGTGCAGGGAGGAAACCTGCACTTAATTTGAGCCCAGAATGCCTGTCTAAAAGAAAAAATTTCCTTTAAATCCCTTCATTTTGTATTTTTGTTTACAAATATTTCCTGTGGACTATCAAACGGCTTTCCCACATACATGATAAAAGGATTGAAAAGACCTGCAAACCAATTCTTTTGTTACTTTTGCTCCGCACTGTTTATTTAAGGCCATTGCCCAGCCTGTGTAGTTGGTTGTTGTTTTTTCGGGTGTGTTTTAATGAATAGTAAGGATTAAAGGAATTTGTGGATTTTTATTGAATTATGTTTTCGGCGCCGATTTTATAGTGGCCCATTTGTAGTGGATCCCAAACAACTAACCAGCCATCATCATCATCATCATCAGCATCATCATCCTCGTCAGCAACAGCATCAACATCAACATCAGCACGCGAATCATTGTTTGCCTCAAAACTCTAGGCTGTTTCATGTGTTGTATGTTACCACTACAATGTTGCTGTCGTTGTTGCTGTTGTTGCAAGCGTTAATGATGAAGATGATGATTCTTTCCATTTACAAATACATACGTATGAATGCCCAGCTCTTTTAGTGATAATGCCCGTGGTGATGATAATGATAATAATGGTAGTGGGCAGCGGGTAGTGGTAAAATGTAGCGGTGGTAGTGGCACTGGCACTGGCAGTGGCAGTGGTGGTAGCGGTAGCAATAATGATGGTTTTTGGATTATTGGTTGCCGGGACAACACATCTGTTTTACTCATTCAATTGGCACAATTGGCGAGAACGATGATTTATTAAGTCATTAGCAGCCGGATGACACACATACATACATACATATATACATACAAACATGCAACAGCAACAACAACTTCTACGATATCATCATTACTGACAACAGCAAACATCTACAACATGTAGTACGAATTTAAATTCATTTCTTTGTTGTTGTTTTGGGTTGTAATTGCTAGTTGTTGTTATTTTTATATTCTATTGTGTTAATCCCTGTAGTATAGTGCTGGTAGATAGGTTCTGCTTTCCTATCCAGACTGCTCTAATTTCATTCGATCTGATTATCTTATTGAGGCTCAAAATTTTTCCCAGAAACCAGAAAGGTTTTGCAATTTCCAGAAAGACGGTGGAGTTACTGCAATACTACTGACACTGCCACGTACTCTGTATTCAGAGTACGGAGAGTACGTAGTGCACTCTGTTCCACTCCAACTAAGGCTCTATTTGCTATACTCAATTGGCTTCCCTCTGATCTCCTTTTATGACTCAGGTTTGAGTTGGTAGCAGTAAGGCTCAATGCTAACAAATCCTAGCCCAATCTCGATCATGGATCTGCTGCTATACTGGGAAGATATGTACACGTTAGGGTCGATTATATGATTCCTTATAGCTTTCAGAATAAAACATTCCATTTCTGAACTCCAAAAAGCGACTTCTGGTCTGAAGTTCCAGAGATTCCCGATGGAATGCTTGAAGCATACACGGATGGCTTATAGATGATTGGCAGGGTAGGCTGTGGTATATTTATTGAGGGTTTCTGATATTTTTCATAGGCTGTCTATACACTTCAATGTTTTCTAAGCTCAGTTCCTGGCAATTTTTAAAGCGAAGCAATGCTTGTTGCGTAGCACGATTTTCCCTGAAAATCTTATGATTTACTCGCACAGCCAGGCTGCTATTAAGTCCCTAACGAACATAGTTTCAATGTCCGTACTTGTCTACGAATGCCAAGGATTTCTCTGAGAAATTTCGAAACATTCAAAGGAAACTTTTACATGGGTTGTGGGACATAGGAATATCCTTAGAATTGTTTTGCTGATGACCTGGCCAGATCTGATAATCTATGACATGTTACAGAGCGTAGGTATTTCGATTGTCCCAGCTAATTTGGATATTTTTCACATCGTATTTTACGGGGAAGCTTTATCTCGTAGGTAGCAAGAGGGTACGTACAATATTTCTTGACTCTGTTGGACACGTATGGACAAGAAAGCAACCGACTCACTGCTGTCCTTAAGTCCCATGGCCATTCATTGTACAATGGCGATTCTTACCGGCCAATTTTCTTGTGGTAGGTATGCCTAAAGACTTGATAGGCATGCCTAAAGAGATTATCTTTCAGTGTCAGTGGCCTGTTCTTATAATAAAGAGACGTAGAAAGGATTACGACCTAGTTTCTCACACCACTTATATTGTGTGTTAATATTATACATGAGTGGCAGAACCTACAGTTTAAAGTCGACTCTGGACGACAGATATTTTGAGAAAGCTTTCATGGCAGTTTCATTTACTCTCAGAGTTTTTGTCAGAAGTCTGCTGAGAGTAAGACGCCGAAGGAATATTTTTTCATATTTTCGTTCTGATGTCTGACCTGGGGTTTGAACCCAGGCCTTACGTCTAATAAGCCAACACACAACCTACTAGACTACAGCGACTTAATAATAAAATAATAAAATAAATATATCGATTGCCCGATTTAATTCGGAAGTTTTTCAGCTATTTTACGGGGAAGCTCCCTATCGTTAGCAGCAGGAGGGTATGTGCAATATTGCTAGACTCTGGCCGAGAAGGGAATCTAATCACTGCTATTCTTCAGTCGAATGTTCATCCATTGCATCATGGCGATTATAACGGGCAAATTTCCTTTTGGTAGGCATACCTAAAAGCTTGTTAGGCATGCCAAAAGGCTTGGTAGCTATCAGAGAGCAGCAATGAATCGTTTTTTCGCTATTCATAAGCACTCATGAAATTTTGAATATAAGTGAGTAAACAATATAGAAAGTTAACTATGTACACTGATTCATTCATACTCACTACAACGTTGATTTATAAGCACAGGTTGCAATGAGTATGCGTACGACATTGACATCAACCTCATACCATTCGAAATATGTTTGATGCATAAGTCAGTCTACTCAATTAGATTCATAACTCTAGAAAAATACTTCTTATAATACTTATAAATGATTTGAGTGACTCGAATCATTCATCAAAATTTACAGTCTTAGTTGTTGTTGTATTTACAAAAAAATGAAAAAAACACGTAAGCCAAAAAGACAGAGCAGCAAGCAAAGCAAACACACAACCATTTAGTGAGTATTTTAGTGTTCCTAAGCGAATTATACGTATTTTGTGTATATATTGAATTATGCAGAGTCGAAATCAACAACATCATACATGTTGTAAGGTATGAATATGATGAGTACTTCAAACTTTTCAAACCCGTACTCATAGGGTTCCATGATATTAAAATAATTATCATAAATTATGAGCATGATTCGATTCTACTCATATTTTTAAATACTCATTGCTGATCTCTGATAGGCATGTTTAAAAGCTTGGTTGTTATGCCTAAAGAAACTGTCTTTCACCTCATGTGCCTGTGTCCGTCCTTCTTGTTATAAAGAGACTGAGGTTTGCGGCCTCTAACTTTCTGACACTCTTAACTGATCTCTCTAATATAAAGACTGCTACAATAGCAAGAATTATTTTAGACTTGAACTGGTTTCTTCTAGGAAATGTTTGTTCCCTGGGTAAAATCAATTGTAGTATCCCAAAGGGTCCATATACTGGCCTAAAAGGGGCCGCCATCTTACCCAACCTAAGCTTTTGCAAGTACTGGAACAAGGTTTTCATTGAAAAAGCCTAGGGTAGGGTAACCATCAGCACAGACTTGAACCACTACAATTTTCTTATTTGCTCTGTGCAATTGTATATTATAAATGCAACAACAACAACAACAACAACAGCAGTACTATCATCATCAATACCAGGTCTAGTGGTAGATGGTGGGCGTTTTGCATTCTTTAACCACAAGGTTTGGTTGCCGCCGTTGTTAATGCAGCAGTTGAACAACTTGTAATTCTTATTGATGATGATGATTATTATTATTATTGATGTTGTTGTTGTTGTTGCTGTTGTTGCATGTTAAGTTGCTGCATACATGGTGATGTATTTCTGTTTGTTTTTAGGGCAACAACCAAGGGGTTTTCGTCATATGATTTAAAAAAAATTCATAATAAACTTTTATGCTGGAATTAAAGATTTAAATCCTTTAGTATTTCTTTTATTTCATGTGTTTTTGCTTCTGGTTTTTGCTGCTTTTCGGAGAGTTGCAACAAACAATCTGCCGCCATCATGGGAAATAAATAAATAAGTTTCATGAGCGTATATATTTCGTTACTTTCATCACTTGCGATGTATGATGAATACTTTTAGGTCAGGTTTGTTGTTCATATCCTTTAGTTATATTTTAATATCCTTTTTATGGAAATGAAAGATGGTCACATTAACTAAACCTCAGTGCAGCTTCAAACCCAAGGCAAAAAGAATTCTTTAAACAATTTATAATCAACCCCATTAGTGTGAGTGTATGTGTGTGTATCAGAGATCAGCAATGAGTATTCAATAAGATGAGTATAATCGAATCATACTCATAATTTTCTATACTTATAGGCATTCATACTTATTTTAATATCATAGAACCTCTACTTATATTCAAAGTTTGTAGAACTCATCATATTCATACTCAACAACACTTATGATGTTGTTGGACTCAACATATACAATGACTCAACATATACACGAATCACAAAATAAATATGAATCTCGTACGAACACTGAAATACTGTTGCTTTTTTACCTTTATAAAAACGTTTTAAATATGAGTTCGTTGATTGCAAACAAAATAAAAACAAATATGTGTTTAGTTTCAATTAAACTCTTTATTGTTCGCACTACTTTTGTGTGCCACTGTTTACAACTTGACGAATACAATACAATAATTGCTTGTTCGCTGTTCTTCTTTGCTTACAACACAGATCTTTACTGCGGAGATCTTCAAACCACGACTGTTTTCTTCAGAAGCAACGCGTTTCCACACAACACTGACTGAATTCTTACTGCCCGTTGCCTGCTTTGGCTTGCCTTTTTATATGCTCACGTAAACAGTCTGATGAAGGTTCTTGAGGTCGAATGTTCATGTTTTCGACTTCTCGAGAACTCTATTGCGACATCATTGTTGTTTGTGTATTTTGTTCACATTGCTTGTTTTTACGTTCTCGCTTACTTGTCTATCCCCTTTCTTTCATACTGATGTTGTTGGTTTACACGTAACAAGTCCGTTGTATTTGTTTGTGTAGCTTTTGCTCATTTTAATGTTGAACGATATTACACTGTTTCCATTTACGTAACAATACCTATTAGAAGGTTGCGTGTTTGCTCTGCTTGCTGCTCTCTCCTTTTTTGCTTATGTGCCTTTTTTCTTTTTTTTGTAAATGCAACAACAACTAAGACACTCGAGTCACTCGAATCATTTATAAGTATTTTTCTAAAGTTATGAATCTAAATAAGTAGGCTGGCTTATGAATCAAACATATTTCGATTGGTATGAGTTTGATGTCAACGTTGTACGCATACTCATTGCAACCTGTACTTACAAATCAACATTGTAGTGAGTACGAATGAATCAGAGTACATAGTTAAATTTCAATATTGTTGACTCACTTATATTCAAATTATTTCATGAATGCTTATGAGTAGCGTAAAAATTATTCATTGCTGATCTCTGGTGTGTATCAGTTTGCCGTGGACTTAAAAATTATTAAACAATACACGCCCACTCTCAGTGAGCGAAGCTGACCGCATTGCTTGTTTTCCTATATAATTTTTTGTTTTCACTTGTTATTGTAATTGTTTATACTTAAAACCACCTTTAATGCTGCAAATTAACTTGGATGCTGCATTTTGTTGCCTGTAGAACGCAGTTATTTTTCACTGATTTTTTTGTTTGTTTGTTTTTTGTTGTTGCCTATTTAATGCCATCGAAGATTTAAAATTTATTAATTAAAGCCATTTGTAATAATGCCTCTTTATGTTTGTATGTGTATGTACATATGTATGTATGTTTGTGTATATGTTTGTGTATAATATTTTCCTTTATTTATTAAGAGGATTTAAAAAATATTTTTTTTTAATTTTCGTTCTTTTTTCGTTGTGTTGCATTAAAATTAATGTTTGGCTGGTGCAAGCCAAGTCGGCTGAGTACAAATATGTCAGTTAATATTAATTATGAACAAGTTTATTGCCGGGATTTATTATTGCCAACAACAACAAACACATTAACAACAAAACAAATGTCACAGTGTTCAACTACACAAAAGAAAATCCTGGCAATTATTTTATATTCCAATGCATGCTGCTCAAATCAAAAAAAATATTCTCTTTTTTTGTAAATAATTCATATTGAATTTAAAATCAGAAAATAACAGAATATTCTATAACGTCAGGGAACAAGAAAAGAAAAATTACTTCAGTAACATTTCAATAGTATTCATCGGCAGCACCCATGAATGAAGGAAAACACAACAAATTTTGGATACATTTTTTTACATTAAAGGTCCATACCTTCCTCCTTTCCATGGTTCCTACCTCCTTGTAGTTTTTAAGGGGTTGAAATAGAAAATAAAGTTAAAACTGACACACAAGCTAACGATAGCACTTGTCATTGTTTTTTTTTTATTAAAAATTGGTGTTCCGTTAATGCTTTGGAAAGCATATGGCTTTCACATTATCGATTGTGTGCAGCTGTATTTCACCAATGGCTTCACGAATATTGTCCTTTAAAGCGTCAATTGTCTCTGGCTTGTCGGCGTAACACTTATCTTTGACGGCACCCCACAAATAATAGTCCAACGGTGTCAAATCGCAGCTCTGAGGTGGCCAAACGACATCAGCTCTGCGGCTGATAATGCGATCTTCAAAAACAGGGCGCAAAACATCGAGTGTAGCTTCGGCTGTGTGGCACGTAGCGCCGCCCTGTTGAAACCAAATGTTGCCAATATCCTTCTCTACAATTTTTGTGAACAAAAATTCGTTCAACATGGCCCGATAACGATCGCCATTGACTGTAACGGCCACTCTTTGCTCATTTTCGAAGAAAAATGGCCCAATTATGCCTCTGGACCAAAATCCGCACCAAACAGTGACTCGTTTTGGGTGCGTCGGCTTTTCTATGTATGCGTGCGGGTTTTCTGTGCCCCAAATACGACAATTTGTGCTTGTTTACATACCCGCCAAGATCAAAATGAGCTTTATCTGTAAAGGTGATTTTTTTGCCAAAATCGGCATCTTCTGGTGTAAGCTACTGCATGGCCAGCCGAGGCAGCCATTTGAATGAAATTATTTTCCATTATTAACCGGAAGGATTGTACTTTCAAATAAAAAAAGAAATTTTAGAAAATATTCAGTAGTTTTTTTTTAAAGCATTTTCAAAAAAAAAAAAATTATTTGGCGGACCCTTTACTTTGGGTTACCACGTTTGATTTAGTGAGCCTATTGTTTATATAAATATGTTACTCATCTCCCATTCGTTAAAATACACCTGCATAGATAACTTCACATGCTATAGGTTATAATCACAACTTTGTTTTCTTTACTATTCATCTCAAGTCCAATAAATTTTCTGGAACTTCCAACCAACCAACTTGTTGGAGCTACATCTGTAATATTTGTTGTTATTTATTCAGCCTGTTTATCAATGACCAATGATGACCACAGACAATGAAAGTTAATACCTAACTCTTCATAAAAAGTCATCTACATACATAGTTACATGAACACACAACTCAAATTCGGGACAATGCCAATTCACATGAGATCCAAGAGTGTCCAAGATATCTCTAAAAAGTCATTGTTTGGTGTGGATTTTGGACTGGCGGTGTCATTGGTTTCTACGAACTATAGATCGATGATTAACACCACCTTTTGGTCAATATTGAATGACTCGGACAACAACGATAAGTGGTTGCCACATTAAATGTAGAGGTTAGTAGTAGAGGTTAACTGATCTGACCATCGAGATCGTTCCCTACATTTTGTAGAGATTTCTTAAGTCAGATGTATGCCACAAACTGCAACGGCAAACTTCAGTCAAATCCAGCCTGATTTATATGTCAGAGTCATTGACAATTTGTTATTTCGATTGCTTTTCACTCAGAGAAGTCGTAGAGAACATTTGTGATATTATTTTTCACACATAATGGCATCAATATGTCTTGGCAATATGGCATTTCGCACACATACACATACATACATAATTGGTCATTCCAACCCTTCAGTCAGGATTACGACCTATTTTCTCACACCACTTATGTTGTGTGTGTTAATTTTATACTTGAGTGGTGGGACCTACAGTTTAAAGTCGACTCCGAACGAGAGATTTTTGAGAAACTTTTCATGGCAATTTTTTATTTGTTCTCAGAGTTTTTGCCAGAAATCTGCTGAGAGAAAGTCGACGAAGAAATACTTTTTGTATTTTGTCTTAATGTCTTGCCTGGGGCTGGAACCCTGACTTTTCGTCTAATAAGCAAACACACTACTTACTAGACCACGGCGACTTCGCACACACTTTAGTTTATTTAAACGCTAAAAAGGCCCGATAGTATCATTTATGTAATGGATGTCCTATGCGAGGGCAGATTTCAGCATAAATAAATTCGTATAGTTGTGGAGAGGTACTTTATCGCCTATACTTTTAGGCGATATTTTTAAGAATTCTTGAATTTATTTACTCGATGTGTTGTGGTAAAAAAAAAGCTTTTAAAAATCCATTTAACAACACTGCTTATTATTAATAATAAAATATGATTTTAGTATATTTTAGTAGTAGATTTTAAATATTAAAACAATTAGTTTCTTAAAACAATTTGTATTGCCTACTTTGCGGCAAATGATATTGACACAATATTGTGTGTATTAATTTGTAAACCAAAGCTCTTTAGATTTTTCTTTTTTTGTTTCAAATTCATTTTCTTCTTTTTTCATATGAAAAAGAAAAAACATTAAAACGTACTAAAATTAAAAATTGTATACAAAATAATAATAAAAATAAAACTGATAGTGAAAATGAAAAAAATAGCAACAATCACAAAACCTTGAAAAATCATTGAAGTTTACCGCACTTATTTACCACAAGTTTCACCACGAAATTGATAATTCAACGGTTGACCAACTAAAAAACAACAGTGAAAACAACAACCAGCCTATAAAAACAAACAAATTGTATACGGTGTGGCGAAAAAAACAAATTATAAAAAAAAAGAATTAAGAGAAAATAAAAATAAAATATTTATAAAAATACAAACAAACAAATAAATAAACAACAACGGAATGTATGGCTAAAAGAGAGCCATACTTTATGGCCTATAAATAAAATGCAAAAAACATAATGTTCAACAAAAAACTGTTGCCTACAGTGAGGGGCATAATAAACCCAAGTAAATATGAAGTATAATTTAAGGGGCAATTTGCAAAATCTTAATTATTTCAGATTTTTGAAATGAAAAAAGAAATTATTTTACCAGACCTTTGGAACCAAACACCCATAAAACTATTTTAAGCCCTTTTTATATCATATTAAGGCACCAAACTGTAGATGATATTATATACCAATGCTGTGTATATGTATTGTCTGTATATGTATGTAAATAAATACATTAACAATCATTTCAAAAACGTTAAACAAAAACGAAAAAAAAAACTGCAACAATTTATAATTCAAGTGGTCGCCAAATACTCACAATTCGAAAAACCACCATTAACAATCTCAATGGACTGGGGTTTGGGGTTTGACTATTTAAAAAAAACAGACAAAACATTAACAACAACAATGACAACAAATAATGGCAAACAAAACATTTTTATATTTATTAAATACCATGGACTTCATTCCGCTCGTAACAATTTTTTTTGCCATAAAAGTCGCGGGTTTTTTTTTTTGTTTTTGTTAGAGAAAGAGTTAAACAAGTGGTCAACCAACTCAACAACCGCATACAAATACAATAAAAACATTATGGTTTTTAACGAAAATAAAAAAACAACAACAATGAACAACAAAAAAAAATTATCAATAAAATTTATAAAAATTCAATGCGAAATACAAATACAAATGCAATCCAAAAACAAAAACAAAAACTTGAAAAAAAAAACACCTAGAAATAATACGAACAACCAAAAGCCTCAGGTGAAATCAATTAAAAACAAATTAAATGTTACCCAAAAAAGTATGCAATTATTATATGCATTATGTAATGTAAAAGCCGCCTAAACATAGACGTTTGAAGTTTGCAATTGTTGCAATTCAATATTTATTATTACATATATATACAAATTAATTAAATAAAATGCAATACAATCGTATAAAATATAAAATAATGAAGAAAAAATATTTTAATTAATATTCCAAAACAAAGACAACAAAAAATAAACTCTATTATAAATATTACACTGAATTGTTGCCTAATTTCAGGCATAGAAACTGGTTGTCAATACATGGAAATAAAATAATTTTTTTTATTAATGGCTTGAGAAATGGGAAATTTAGGAATTAAAAATTCTTTAAATTGTTGAAACCGATTTATATTTACAGAGGGCCGTCTCAAAAACCCCGTTGTAAAGTAATAAGAGGTGTTTCTCTCCATTACCTCGATAGTTAGCTGTATCAAGTTTTGCAAACATTGGACATCTCAACACCAGATGATTACTGTATTAATTTTCTTTAAATATGATGAAGCATTCACATAAGAAAGTCAATGTATAAATGATAGAAAAATAAAAATGTCTGTATAAGTACGCCTGGACGGAGAATTAAATCTCCGCCTCTTAATGATCGATACGGTTGAGTATTTCTTTTCTGAAGTGAAACCCATGTAGATAGAAGTAGTAATTCAACTCCAAATACCTCCTTAACAATACCTATATCATTTCTACTTCTATCGGGAACGCCATCTAACTTTTTTTTCAACTAGTGCTTATTTCGTGAATGGTAACACTTAGCTCATGTCTGATTTGACAGATAATTAGTTTTATCCTTCCGCTGAACGAATATTAACGATCCAATGCGTTTTGGCTTCGCTAAGTGGGCCTGCGATCTACTTACAGAAGATAACGATTTTAGCAAAAAAAAATCATATTTTCAGATGAAGCTCATTTTGATCTTGGCGGGTATGTAAACAAGCAAAATTATCGCATTTGAGGCACAGAAAACCAGCACGCATACATTGAAAAGCCGACGCACACAAAACGAGTTACTGTTTGGTGCGGCATATTTGGGCCATTTTTCTTCGAAAATGAGCAAGGAGTGGCCGTTACAGTCTATGGCGATCGTTATCGGGCCATGTTGAAAGAATTTTTGTTCACAAAAATTGAAGTGTATCCTCCTCTTCAATTGGCAACATTTGGTTTCAACAGGACGGCGCTACGTGCCACACAGCCGAAGCTACACTCGATGTTTTGCGCCCTGTTTTTGAAGATTGCATTATCAGCCGCAGAGCTGATGTCGTTTGGCCACCTCGGAGCTGGGATTTGACACCGTTGGACTATTATTTGTGGGGTGCCGTCGAAGATAAGTGTTACGCCGACAAGCCAGAGACAATTGACGCTTTAAAGGATAATATTCGTGAAGCCATTGGTGAAATACAGCTGCACACAAGCGATAATTTGCTTAAAAATTGGACCGATCGTGTAGGCTACTGCATGGCCAGCCGATTCAGCCATTTGAATGAAATTATTTTCAATTATTAACCGGAAGGATTGTACTTTCAAATAAAAAAAAGAAATTTGAGAAAATATTCAGTAGTTTTTCCAAAAAAAAATTTTTTTTTGCGGACCCTTTATTATTTATAAAAGCAGAACATCGGCTAGAGCTCAGAGTAATATTTGTTGGTGTTTGGAGATTGAAAGCAGCATTTAAAAGTTTTGGTAAAATAACACTTCTCTTCCAACTTTGATACTCGATAACGACCATCTTATTGAAGCTACATCTGTCAAGTTAGTTGTTATTAATTTAGACTGTTTTGCCAACTCATCTTGGACGACCATAGAAAACAATAACGAGTATGCTCTGAATGGGCTCTGGAGCGGTTGGCAACATACCCTAATATTTATCGAGAAGCCATTTTCAATGATGAGGCGCATTTCTGAGTGAATGGTTACGTAGATACAATTGGTCATTAAAATTCTTCAGTCAGGAATACGACCCAGCTTCTCACAACACTTATATTGTGTGTATTAATTTTAAAAGTGAGTGCCGGGACCTTAAGTTTAATGTCAACTCCGAACGACAGATTATTGTGAAACTATTCATGGCACTTTTATTTACTATCTGAGTTTTTGCCAGAAATCTGCTGAGAGGAAGTCGCCGCAGAAATTTTTTTTCATATTTTCGTTTTGATGTCTGGCCTGTGGTTTTAACCCTGGCTTTACGTCTAATAAGCCAGCACACTCCCTACTAGACTACAGAGACTTCAGAATTCTTTAGAATCTGCTGATTGATAAATATTTGAGTAACAAATCGTCTAGTTATGCTCCGGGTCCTTTGTGACAACTGCAACTATATGACATGCATACTGAGGCCTCACGTCTAATAAACCAACACACTACCTACTAGACTAGGGTGACTTCAATGGTCACGTAAACAAACAAAATTGCTGAATTTGATATCAATTAGCATGAGATCCAATGCATCCCAAAAGAGTCACTGTTTGTTGTGGATTTTTGGCAGAGGATGATGTTGGAATTGAATAATCTGGACTCAAACAAGATGTGGTTTCAACAAGACAGCGTTACGTACAAGACAGCCCATGTCACATTGCATATTATATGCGAGGCACGATCATTTCACGTGGAGTTGATGTTAACTCATCCCGTTGGAGTATTCCTTGTGGGATTTATTGAAGTGGCAGGTATATGCGAATAATTCGTTAACTACAGCGGTATTACAAACACAACATACAGTGGTGGCCTTATAATTAGAAACGATGTTTATGGAACAGAGTTCTCTGGAGTGATGAATCTAAGTTTAATTTGTCCCAATCTGATGGAAAAACGTATGTAAGACGTCCTCCAAACAAATCCCAGTTACACAGTGCAAACTGTAAAACAAACATACATGTTGCTAAGACGTTTCTAATTATAAGGCCACCACTGTATCTCATGCCATTGGTCAAATTCAGACTGAGCCATGCTAAATTGAACATTTTAGATACGCTTCATCCAGAGGACACATCCACACATAAGAGCAACAGTAGGTGTTTCCAAGAAAAAAAAAAACATGTTGATTATATCTTACACACACGTTTTTTTTATTAAAATTTAAATATAAAAAGCGCTTAAATTTAGACCCGATATTAACACACGGCATATTGGAATTGCTTATGGTACTTCGATCTTTTCTTACACGGCAGTTTTCTAAACATTTTCCCAATTTCCTTCCAATGATGTTAATGGCTAGTGTCTGCAAATCCTTTCATACGTTCACTTTCATTCCTTTAATATTAGATTGCTGTTGATAATTTTGTTAGAGCGTGTAAGTTTATTAATTAATAAAAATTATCAAAAATTCTTGATGGAGAATTAAATCCGCCTGTACGTTGGCTTAAAAACTAAACTATCGTGCAATTCAATATCCAAATTGTACTGAAGGCTAGAAAAAAATGAAATAAAGCGAACACGCTAAGGGGACTTGAAAGAGTTACCAAAACAAATGACTTATGCTACTGCAAAACACTATGTCGATCCAAAACGCAGACATAAGAAAAGGAATAAATTTGGTTAATGCTGGATAGAATGGTCATGGTCATGCAGAATGGCTTGTCATTCGGTACTTAGGATATTTACATAAAAAGTGGTTGCATTAACGTTTGCCAGCTTTTGTTAAATTTCATCAGTCTTCAGAAAAGTACTGGAAACACAAAGCTTACCAGCACTGCCCTTAAGCTGTAATAGATTGTCAACCAATCCAACTAAGGAAATCTGGTAATCGTAATTGAAAAATATTCATATGAAGTTCATATATGAACACAATAAATGTACGCATATACGACCAATTGAATAATCGAGTTGTTGTCAAGTAGGTACTGCGTTGACTTATTAGACGTAAGGCCACGGTTCAAACCCCAGGTCATACATCAGAACTAACATATGTAAAATATTTCTTCAGCAACTTCCTCTCAGCAGATTTCTGGCAAACACTCTGAAAGTAAATAAAATTGCCATGAACAGTCGCTCAAAAATCTGTCGTTTGAAGTCGAGCTTAAACTGTAGGTCCCGCCACTTATGGATAAAATTAAAACACACAACATGAGTGGTGTGAGTAGCTAGGCCGTAATCCTGACTGAAGGGTTGTAATGACCAATTATGTATGTATTATGTATGAATGTCAATACAAATTAAGGAAGAAGAATAGTATGGTGACTGATATGTTGTCCTCTAATTAATGGAACCGTCCATCCATCAAAGAAAATCATGAATTTTTATAAGAGGAAATGGATTTCACTTTGTTGTTGTATTTTCATCTTTACCATTAAAAAATTAACAACAACAACTAAAACGATATTCCTTATAAGCGAATGCCTTTTTTGTCCTTTTTAAAGTCCAAATTTTGAAACAAAAAATCCACAAAAATTATTGCCTATATAAGGGGGCTTCAAAGCAAAATTCCTTAATCCTTTACAAGATTTTTGAAGTTCTATTAAAATAAACCTTATTATTACCTGCTAAAAATTATTCAATATCACTATCGGCATTCAATGTATATTAAAGCCTTCATGAGGCCAGATATTTTGCAAACAAAGCCTTTTACAATCCTTTTTAAAGCCAACATTTCGAAACAAAAACTTCACAAAAATTTTTACCTACATTAGGGGGCTTCAAAGCAAAATTCCTTAATACTTTACAAGCTGTTTGAAGTTCTATTAAAACGAGCCTTATTATGGAAAGAAAAAAATTGATAATACTTGCCATTATAAAGGCCTGCTGCAACTCATTTTATGCAGGACCCCATTTAAATTAAATTTTTTTTCAAGTTTTTGGACAAATGATTTATAAAATACATGCACACGGCACATAAAAGGCAAAAAGTAAAATAAAAATTCACATTTTTTAATGAAACAAATGGAAGCAGAGGAATAAAAAATGAAAATAGAGTGAAAAAGAGGCATTAAAAGTACAGAAAATAATGCTAAAAATGTGCGTATGGATAAATAAATGAGATTTTTCCCTCGTTTTTTTCGCATATAATTGTTGTACTATTTGTTATTATTATTATTATTATTGTTGTTGTGTCTGTTTACAAATACACGTACATATACATTCGTACATACATACATATACAAATAATTATAGTAGTCGGTACACATTTATTTCATTTTAAAACATTTTTTTCGGTATTTTTTCTGTTTTTTCCGAGAGGGAAAATTGCATTGCGTTGTATTTCATGCGTAACATGGCATTAAAATTAAATCGATAAAATGCCAACAACAACAACAACATTTATTTGAAGAATAAAAACAACAGCAGATCGTGCTGCAATTATACAAAACATACAACATATATTAACATTAACAGCAGCAACTGCAATTGCAACAACAACAACAGCAACAACAAAATGAGAAATTTTTATAATGAAAATATTCGGAAAATAAATAAAAAATTAAGAGGGAAAAAATTGGGGGAAAAAATGTTTAAAAACCGTAAGGAAAAGTACAGAAATTGAAATGAATTTCACAAGCAATACAACGAAAAAAATTATAAATTTCTGCATTAAAGCTTTACTTTTTAGGAAAAAAACAGCAATTTCAGGTTATAATTTAAAAAAAATTAATTTTCAATAGAAAATTTGTTTAAAAATATCGACTAAGCGCCCTAAAGTATGCATTACTTGTGCTCCTTATTATATAAATGATGATAGGTTTTTAGACGCGGACTTGAACTCATCGACTTATCACTGCTGACACTCTGGTAAGGCTGTCAGCTTTGAAATTTCTTTTATTTGAAGTGCCATTTATTTAGTGAAAGACCGCCTCTTACGAATACGAATTCTTTAAGCACGGAGCAACGCCTAAAAATAGTTAAGAAAAATTTTTAATTCAAATATAATCACTTTTCAACGACTATGGTTGCTTTTGGTGATCATAATTGACTTATTGTGCAAAGAATTAATAAGAATATCAAACAATTTGAAGAGACAAAAGCGTAAAAGATGTGGTCATGTCTAGACATATGCCTGGCGAAAGTGTGGCGAATAATACGAATTTGTCGATTATACACGGTTGTCAGCAATTAAAACTTCTATGAATTTCCACCTATTTAGGGTCCAACACACACTACAGTTAAAGCAATTCGCAATGCCGCAGATGTACTGATAGCGTGCTAGATACACAAGCATAACATTTTCTTTTTTCGGATATTCATTCTGTAGTTATGCCATCAGCAAAATAGCTACACGAGGTCCTCCAGATGTGTAGAATATGGATGCAATCATGAAAAAACTATTACATACAGGTTGGATCATTGGATTGTTAGCGGTTTCTTGTCGGGCTACGTTAAAGACCATGTTTACGTAAGTAATCCTCAACGTTTGAGCATTTGTGAACCAGCATTTGTCAAGTTATCGTCGGGATACCACCCGAGATATACAAACAAGTGTTCGAAAACTATGTTAAAATGATCGATCGAACTAACAAAAAAAAAAATGGGATGTGTTTTTTGGGCATTGTTGTGGAATAATAGTTGTCGATTGGTTTTGTTTTCCAAGTTGAGGAACATAGAACAATGCCAACACAGTGCACCACATTTAATAGCATTTGAAATAAAGAACGAAAGGCCTCTTTTGAAACACACAAAAATATTGTTGCATCAATTCCATGCACTATATCACACATTGACTGTTGCGAAGAACAAAGTCTAACTGCTGTGTAACGCATCTTACTCGTCAGACTTAGCTGACTAGAATTATTTATATTCTGTACTTAAAGTAAATGGCGGTGTAGTAAACGAATTGTAAAGATGTAGAGTATTTTAAGAAATTTGACTGCCCATAGCAAGATGTTAAAATAAACCGTTAAGAAAAGTATTTTGTACTGAAAGAAGTCCAAAAAATGGTAAACAAGTAAACCAAAATACAACAACAAACACCAGCATAACAAATGGCAAACAAGTAAACAAAAATATACCAACAACACTACAATCATAAAGGTAAACAACGGTGTTTACATTTATAGAGAAGGCGACGTCATGAACAGTAGACTTCAAAAACATTCAAAGCAGGCGACGGAATTTAGTGAAGTTCAGTCAGTCTTGTTTCAAGACACAGCGCATTTGAAGAGAGTAATCAAGGTTAGAAGATCTCCGTTATAAAGATCTGTCGAATAATTGTCTAGTAATTGTTATTGTTTATGTGAATGGTATAAACAGAGGAATAACAAACAAATCAATTACTGTTGTTTACATAAAGCTGTGAACAGTGGCACACAAAATTGTGCGAATAATAAAGAATTTTCATTAAAACTAAACACAAACTTATTTTTATTTTATTTACAAACTACGAGCTATTATGTTAAACGTTTTTAAAAGGTAAAAACTTAACAATATTACTCTTAGTTACTGGCTTTTTTCCAAGGCTTTTTTCCTCTTTTGTATTGAAAAAAAAAAACCACTGCAATGAGTATTTATTTGAATATTTTATGCTGATCCATGATTAATGAATTAATCCAGGTGGAGAAATTGTTAATTTTACAATGTTTTTGGACTTCTTAAAATGTCCCTATCCTTGATCAACAACATATCAAACTTCTGCAAAAAATTTGTCTGTGGAAAGTATACAGGAAGCGTTATTAATAACTAGGTACGTACGTTCTAATTAATTTTGTTAAGAGGCAGCCAAATAGTTGAAAGTTTATAACAATTTGTGATTGTGATAATTTTGTGTTTACTGTGGCCCTATAAAAGCTGATACAAAAAATATTTGTTGCATTTGATGGTTTGTACATTCGATCTACTATGTACGAGTATGTGCTGGCAATATAACCATCTGAGGGAATGTTAGTCACTAATAGCAAATAAATTTACATACAAATGTAATATAACAAGGAATTGTCTACTGAGATCTTCATTCTGATCAAAGGTTATAAAAACGTAATTGTGATTTGCCTGAAGTTCGGTGGTTCTATTGACAAGATTGTATTTAATTATCTGATTGCCCGATTTCTTGCAACGATATCTCCAAGCAAAATTAGGTGGCTCACCAACTCAGAAAAGATTTTAAAAGAATCACTGACGTAAAGATATTTCAGAAAAAAATTCATTCGCAACGTAAAATTCACACGATTATAGCCACGAACCATGTTTATTTAATTTTTATGTGAGAATAGGTTAGGTTAGGTTAGGTTAGAGGACGTGTACTTGTCAATAAAGACAAGTACAGTACCCGGAGGTCGAATTGACCCATTGTACAACGTCCTAGTTTCTCACAACACTTATGTTGTGTGTGTTAACTTTATACATGAGTTGTGGGACCTACCGTTTAAAGTCGACTTCGAACGACAGATTTTTTGAGAGACTTTTCATGGCAATTTTAGTTATTCTCAGAAATCTGCTGAGAGGAAGACGCCGAATAAATACTTTTTTTGTATTTTGTCTTGATGTCTGGCCTGGGGCTTGAACCCTGGCTTTACGTCTAATAAGCCAACACACTACCTGCTAGACTACCGCGACTCAAAGACATTTCAGTAAAAAAAATACATTCGCAACGTAAAATCCACACGAATATAGCCACGAACCATGTTTATTTCTTTTTAAATGGTGATATCTCTATAACATAATTTTGAACAACGCTAATGTCGGATCCGCTAAAAATCCGCTAAAAACCTATTAAAAATTATGGAAGATTATGGTTGCTGGTTTAAAAATCTGGTCGGTCTGCTTAATTAATGCATAGACACTGTACATGACATTTAAGCGTTTGAAAAAATTTTAAATCTAACGGCGTATTATGCCTTCAAAAGGGGAAAAACATACATAAAAATAATGAATTTTTGCCCTGTTCGGGATCATACTAATTCTATAAATAATAAATAAAACATTCAATATCTTATAAATATGTAATGTTTTCTGTTACAAAAACTGGAATTTACTTATGAAATCTTTTATTTATCTTTTATTCATATGCATATGCATTTTTAGTTTTTAAATTTTATTCAGTTAAAAGAAAATGCATTAAATACGAGTATAAAAAATAATTTCAAAAACTTTATGTATTTTTAATTTCTTAAGCAAGTATTGTATCAAAACTCGATGTTCAATTCAGCAACAATTTTAGAAATTTTAAAAATTTAAAAAATTTTAAAAATTGTTTTCACTAATTAGTGGAGTCACTAATTAGTACAGTTTTTAAAATTATAAGAAGTTGTACTGAGTTTGTTACTAGTATTTAGGTCAGAAGTCAAAGGTCAGAATTGAATTTTTATATGCTATTTAAACAAATAAAAATTTTAAATTTATTTTTGAATTTTAATTTGGAATTTTTTTATTCTATAAAAAGCATTGAATATTAATGCAAACATTATTTATATTTTTAAAAATTATTAAATGCTTTGAATTTCAATATAAAAAAAATTTAAACAATTTTTTTTTTGACTTTTATAAATACAACACCCTTTGAGACTCACATTTTTAAATTCAGCATTTCATTTTAATTTTCAATTTTAATTTTTTAATAATTTATTCACAAAAACACTTCTTTTTCTTCAGCATCAATAATTTTTTCCAATATTTTTCCAAAACTTTTTCCACACTTTTATTATTTTCAATCAAATTTCTTTATGTTTTCTTTCTTTTCTTGAGATTTTAAAATTTTCTGATTTTCAAATCGAAATTTTTTAATGTATTGGATTGCTTGCTTCTTCTTAACTTTAAATTCTTTAAAAATTTTATTCGAATTTTATTTTTTTAAACTTTTTTTTCATTCATTGAAACACAATATTAGAGTATAGCACTCATTCGTTAGGCCATTAGAAGCCAATGTTAATTATGCACAATGTTGGGGTTTGGTTAACGGAAATATAACCTCCGTTTTAGTGGCTGACACACACACACACACACACAGCAGGTGATAGGAGTGCATGTAACACTTTAGATTGATGGCAAATGTAATTTTCCTTTATGGCCACGAGAATCTGGCTAAAATGCCACCATAAAAATGGTCACGTTAAGGTAAATATACACACGCGAATAAAAGCATAAAAACGTGGCTAAATTAACACCGGCTACTACTATTTTCCCGTTTTTCGTTACGTATTTTCTATGGAGTTTTGCGTACCATTAAGAGAACTAGCGTAAGCTATTGTTAACACCGTTTAATGTGAAATCCGTTAGAATAGATGCAACAATATTTTTTTGGCGTGCACATACATACATATACAAACACACACTCACTCTAACAGAATTTATTAGAATTTTTGGTATCAAAAAAAAAATTTTTTTTTTTGGACTGATGTTCCGTTATCTCCGTTATGTATCTAAAAACACTAACAATTTTATAATGCGTGCGTACGGTTTGGAAACGGTTTTAAATGTGTGCTGGAAAAACCTTTTGAAAATCTACTGAAGCGCTTTTACAAAAATTTCAAATGTGTTGTGTTGATAACAACAACAACAACGAGCAAAGCAAAGGCACAATTATAATTATTTTGCTACCAACAACAACAACAACTAAACTAAACATATAATGTAAATGGAACAACAACAACACCATGATGGTAGAACAAACAAAAAATAGCAAGAAAAACGAGTTGAAAATTTGAAAATTTTTCCTGTAAAAAATTTTGAAAATTTTCAAAAAACCCACCTTACGCACACCCCCTCACATATGCAAACAACCTGCCTACCATTGCAAAAGCAACAACAACTATTTTAGAAATACACATTTAGCATTTATAAAACAAGTTTCATTATTATAAATGCTTTGCATATGTATATGTGCATAAGTATAAGTGTTAGTGTGCATATGTGTTAATTTGAGCATGATATGCAAGTGTTTTTGAGTTGGTTTTCGCCCCAAAATAACGAGAATAAAAATTAAACTCAATAAACTGAAAGAGTTATAACTGGTTTTCAACCCATAAACACAAATACATTACCTACACACGCACACACGCATACACACACAGCTATTGCTATAGCCTACCATGCTCTCTGTCTCTCATACTATCTAAAACCGGTCACACATAATCATAAACAACAATAAGCAGCACATACTTACAGGCGCACACAACCAACCAACACTACAAAATAAAAACAATGGGTGGGTGGAGAGTTTAAAAACCAAAAACAACAACACCAACAACGAGAAATACTTTACAAAAGTAAACAAAAACATCAACACGATGTGAGCACAACAGCTTAACATAAAATGTGCAGAACTTAAGCAGTGAGGCTGTGCTTACAGGAGCTCTGTTATTTTCATTTTACTCTCTGGTTACATTAACTGTTAATAGCAGACAGTATAACTCTGTTTACTGCAAATGTGTTAGTGAGTGTGAATTTGCAGAATTACAATTTGCGGAAATATTCGTTCATTTCAGCAAAAAAAAAAAAAAAAAAAAAAACCTGCTGCTGTTCTATTTAAATGCAGAAAATCTGAACAATTCTTTGGCATTTTAAAAGTTCAGTTCACATGTAAAATACAATGTTTATACTGTTGCTTTGCATTATCATCCATTGCTTGTGTAGCTGTTGTTGTTGTTGCCAGTAGTGTGCATGGAAATGGAAGTGGCTGTGGATATATTGGTATGTTACTGGTGTTTGTTTACTCCATCAACACTTCCGTACTGACCATTTTTAATATACCATTGCAGCCCTGTTTGGCTTTTTGTAACTCCGTTCATCCAACATCAGCATCAGCATCATCATCGTCATTATTATATGGCTCTCATGCCGCCAATGTAAAATTGTTAAACACGCGTATTACGACGGAAATGAGGTTGCACAGAGCACCAGGTTACGCACAAAAAAAAAAGAAAGAATTGAGATTTTTATAAAAGCAAAAACGAAAAAAGGGAAAAATAAAAAAATAGGAGGGAAAAATTTCATACAGAATTTGCTGACACTAGCAAGTGCCGTTTGTAGCAGGAACAGTGTAACAAAAGAGATCATACGGCAATTTTGAGCCCAACTTAATGAATTGAACTTGGCAAGACGACCAGTACAATACAGATATTGTGTTAATTTTGTTGGAAAGTGATATGGAATAGTAAAATCAGATGAAAAATAGTATAAAACAGGCTTCAGTATTTAATATTCCTCAATTATTATCGCAATTTTTCACTGCCATGGCTATTAGAAAGCAAAAAAAGTCAATCCATCAACATCCCAAGACTGAAATGTATGTGATGCGAAAAGTCCCCATTAATAACTGCATTATGCGAATGTGTCGTCTACAGTTTAAAACTACATAAGTACTTGGAAGTAAAATTCTCCGGAAGTTTTAAACACGCTAAACCAGTATTTATAGAAAACTTCAATTAAATTTCTAAAACGATGGAAGGAATCATTTCAGCTGTTCACTCAAAGTAACTCAAAGTGTATTCCTTTCTCCCACAGCTCCACAGAAACGAACTTACGATTATTACGCAGCACTCCCCGTCTAAAAAAGTTAAAAGAGGTCATCTGGAAACTAAAAACTAATAACAAGGTGTCAAGGTGGAATATCTGTTGAAATAATACGCGTTGACATCGAAACCACAGGTGAATTTTATTAGCCTCGCATTGCATCAGTCAGGAGAGTAGTCTCCAACTTAGCCCAAAAATTGGAGCGGAATTATGGTGTTCAGAAATGTTCTTCAAAATAAAATTGAAATTGATGAAGCAGGCAGTTTAAATCAGATCAATACATAACGTATAATGGGTTCATCTATAGACTGACGCGCTTCCCTAAATCTAAAAAGACTTCGATACCATCAAATAGATTACATATGGAAAGCAGTAGTAAGGAGGTAGGTAAGCAGGTTGCAGTGTTAGCTTTGACACTAAATGCCCACTTGAGAACCCATAGGGGACCATTTAGACGCCACGGGTAAACGCAGTCCCGGTACTGAGCGAGTTCCTTCAAGCTGGGGAAGAACAGGAATGCCAGACAACAATTTCAAATCAATGATCAAATAAAACAACACTTAAACTATTCAACATGTGCTGGATGTGGTCATAGATGTTCTGATCAGATTCCCTGGCAAATAAACAATGAACGTAGAAATGTATTGAATATTTGGTAGCTTGATAGGGTTTTAAGGATGATGTTAAGGTGTAATATTGAAAGCTGATCAGCGCGAATTCTACTTTCTTTTTAGGAATGCTAATTTGAATAAACGCCTTAGTCTAGTATTTTGGCTTATGAGACGCGAGCCATTGGTTTAAATACCAGCGTATACCTCTTCAACAGAACGAAATATGAAAAATATTGTGACGCAAATCGAAACGACCTAATATCGTTTAACAACAAAAACGATAAACAAAAGCCACACGATACAAATACACACTAACACTAAGAATACAATGAACGTGCTGGTTATCTAAAGCTCCACACACACATATGTACAACGAACCTGGTTGCGCCTGGTACCAACAACAACATGTATGTGACAAAAAGGGATGGACAACTTAAGCAAGGTACACAAACAATAATGTACTAGCAATAGAACTATCGAGAAGGCGAGAACACAAACCTCCCACCTCAAGAATGTTCGTTAGACTGGTTGTTTCGGACTATAAAAGGACTGGACAAAGCAGGCAGCTGTCAGTTATAATTCAGTCAACCTTGTGTGAAGACGCGTTGCAGCTTGAACGTACAAGTGGTATTGCTTGCAAAAAGGTTGTAAGCAGAGAAGATCTAACGTACAGTTGTTAGTGTTAACACGGACAGAAGTGTGAAATAGAATAGTGTATAAGCAAATTATTGTTGTATCGTTAAGTTGTATACGGTGGCACACAACAGTAGTGTAAAGGATAAAGAGTGTTTAAGAGAAAATAAACACATATTTGTTCTTACTTGGTTTGCAGTTAACGAACTCATATTTAAACGTTTTTAAAAAGGTAAAAACGTAACAATATTTCTTTGGCAACTTCTTTCCACCAGATATCTGGCAAAAACTCTGAGATAAATATATAAACCATGCAAATTATTTCCAAATATTTCTCGTTCGGAGTCGAATTTAAACTGCAGCTACCGCCACTCATGGATAAAATTAACACACACAACATAAGTGGTGTGAGAAGCTAGGTCTTTGTAATTATCAATTGAGTAAATAAGTAAGTAGAATAAAACATATTGTTGACAAGAAGAAAAAAATTCAATTGTTATTCAAACTTCATTGGACTTTGATTCGGGATATCCAAATTTTTGTTTTAAAATTGCTCCGGGTTGGGCTTGTTATCGGGAAATTTTAAAGTAACTTTTAAAACCCTCTTTACAGAATGTATAAATAGAAAATGCATACAGATCTTTAATGTTCGTTCGTACATGTTTTTCATTTAAAAATGTGTTAAAAAGTGTGCTTTACTTCTCAGTTTTGTCACACATGCCACACTGTTGCATTAACTTCTCCATAACTAAACCACATACACAGAGAGACACACAGTGCCTTTTAACGCATACGCATGCATGCATTGATTTACAAATAAAAAAAGAATTCAAAACGGATGTGAACATTTAAAAGTCATTTATTTCAATGCGTGCCGCATATAACAACGTTTTGCCGGAGTAACAATGAGCCAACAACAACAACAATAACAAAAGGGAAGAGACACAAATGCGTGAAAGTTGCATAAAAAAAGTGCGTAAATGTACGTACGTACGAACAGAAGCAGCAGCAGCAACAATAACAAAATCAATAGCAATAGCAATAGGCAAGGATAATGTACGGAATAATAATGGTCATCAGCGTATGAAACTGACCGACCAGGCAGCCAGTCATGCAGCCATACAGCGAAAGTCCATCTGTCTGGCTAGGCCATTCACGATGGCACATAGACAAACAAAATTCATTCATGCAAATTAAAATCAACGTTTCTATTGTTGTTAGTTGGTGTTGTTGTTGCTGTTGTTGTTTGAAAGGAAATAAATTTTAAAATAAATGAATAACGAAACGAAGAGAAAAAAATTCAGTTTTTTTCTTGCTGTTGAATCTACAACAAAAGGATTCTTTCGAAAAGTAAATGAAAAAGAGAACGTAAATATGTATGTATGTATGTATGTATGAGGTGCGTACAGCAAGGAATTGTTTTGTTAGATAGCCAGAAAAGCCAGGGAATGAGTATGCAGAGTCGGGAGGGGGATGAAATGTATGAAAGAACAAAAGGGTTCAGTTTTCTAGTCCACCAAAAAAGCAAAAAAAAAATCGGAATCTTGTATCCAATACTTGGATAAATGAAATCTACACTCTCCACTACACTTCACTCCACTCCACTCTGCTCTGCTAAACTCATATAGAAAAACAAGGATTTCAAAGCTTTGAAAATTAATGATGTGGGGGTCAGCATAAACTTACATGCTCTCCCTTTCTCCCTTTCAATCGATGTGCCTCTCTTACACTCCTATTTTGTTATTTGAAATTTAAATTTATTTTAATTCTCTGTTTGCCTCTCTCTCTCTCTCTCTTTTTATATTTAAATTACAATAACAATCATTAATTTCACTCATTTGAGCATTAAAAATCCGGTTTTATTTTCTATACAAAATACATAAATTTTATCCTGATTATACCGTTACAATGTACATGTATGGTGTATTCCATACATCCTTAATAATACTCTACATATAGTGTTGTTAGCATATGTAAATGTATACATACATACGTATGTGTGTGTGTACTTACATATGTAAATATATTCGAAAGAAAATGGTAATGGTGTAAGTATGTAATTTAAATATAGAAAAACCCAAAGAACAGAAGTTTCAAAGAATGAAATGATTGGTTTTAATGGGAGGAAATATTTTTTTCTCTCTTTTGGATACACAGCGTTTTTGAAACGTAAATTTTATTTAAAAAGAAATATAAAACAAGCGAATTGCATGTATTTAAAAAATGCATTTTTACACCAACTTTTTCAATCTCTTTAGGCAACATATCGTAAATACATACATACCTTATTGGTCAGCTAAGCTGTTTTGTGCCCCTTGGATTCAAATTCATACAGCTTAACCTAATGATCGAACAGGTCAGCTACTGTACCTTAGATTTCTAGACTGATTTTAACTAAAATTACTCATATGTGCGGATGACACATAGCGTGCTATCCACATAACGTAATTGGTCATTACAACCAGGATTATGACCTAGCTTCTCACACCACTTATGTGCATTAATTTTATACATGAGTGGCGGAACCTACAGTTTAAAGTCGACTCCGAACGTCTAATTTTAAGAAACTTTTCATGGCAATTTTACCGAAATATTGCCGAAGAAATATTTTGTTTCCATATTTCGTTTTGTTGGAGATGTCGTCTAATAAGCCAATACTCTACTTACCAGACTGCGGCGACTACTAAATATCGTCAATAGCTGCCAAAATGCTGACAGCAATTTACATGTGATTTTGGAAAGCAAGCATCTGATTTTCACTTAATCATTGAAGCCTGTAATGTAAACTTTAGGATTGTTTAATGCATTTAAAAGGTTGAATTTTGTGCCAACAAACTATGATTTTAAATCAGTTTTCTTATAACTCTTCAATTGGCCAAAAACAAGAGCGCTTAAAGTGTACAGATTGCTTTCGATTTAATATTTATAACAACGCTCTTATGTGTTCCTGAATACGGGGCCTTTGAAGGCATTAAGGAAGCTGGTACAACAGACAATTTGAATTGTCTTCATAGATGAAATTGGTATTCCCGTATGAAGAGAAAACAAACTCTACTCATATCTGTAAGAGATATGAAATATTGAATGTATTTGCAGAGAGGCCACACAAATCCTATATGTATAAAGGCAGCCAGAAATTTAGCTTTCAATCTAACCTAAGTCTATATTAGGAACCTCATAGCAGTTGCAACAAAAAACTGAAATCTGGAAGTACACGTGCGGAGGCGAGAAATGGGCAGACGCAGAATGTATAGTAGGTAGTACATACATACATAATTGGCCATTACAACCCTTCAGTCAGGATTACGGCCTAGCTTCTCACACCACTCATGTTGTGTGCGTTAATTTTATACGTGAGTGGCGGGACCTACAGTTTAACGTCGACTCCGAACGACAGAATTTTAGAAACTTTTTCATGGCAGTTTATTTTACTCTCAGAGTTTTTGTCAGAAATCTGCTGAGAGGAAGTCGCCGAAGAAATATTTTTTTTTTATAGTAGGTAGTGTGTTGGCTTATTAGACGTGAGGGTACGGGTTCAATCCCCTGGTCAAACATCTCCAGTAACACGAAATACGAAGAAATATTTCTTCGGCGACTGTCTCTCAGCAGATTTCTGGCAAAAACTCTGAGAGTAAATAAAATTGCTATGAAAAATTTCTCAAACAAAATTTATCGTTTGGAGTCGACTTTAAAAGTCCCGAAACTCATGTATAAAAAAATTAACACATAACGCAAAAGGTGTGAAAAGCTAGGTCGTAATCAAGAAGGACAAATTGTGTGTGTAGAATAGATGGAACAAGTAATATCGCTGTTAAAGCAATGTAAGCAATGCTCTTGAGGCAATTACCAATTCAAAGTAACATAATGACTATTCCAACCAGATTGGTTAAACAAATTCGAAGAAGCCAAGTTGACGCCCGATTAAGCAGTAGAACCAACGCCAAAGTCAAATGTCCATGACTTTATGGTTATGCTCTGCTTTTGGTGAAGTCAGAAAGATTCCATATATAATGATCCGTTGTAGCTTTGCAATACACCTGTACCGATAAGTTCATACCTAAAGCAGTAAAATTCTATTGTTCACATGTTGCGAAATCAGTTAAAGCCTGTATAGAAAATAGTCTGTATAGTGTCATAACAAGCAGGGTCGTAATATTCCTGACTGAATGGTTGTAATGGCCAATTAAGTATGTCGAGGGATCAAAAGGTGGTTCAAACACCTTCCCAGGCATTACAGACAAAACGAAACATAAAGAATATTTCTATTGGCGTCTTTCACCCCAACAGTTTTCTGGCAAAAACTCTGCGAGTAAATAAAAAACATCCTAGAAAAGTTTCTTAAATTTGTGGTTTTGGCGACGTTAAACTGTACCTTCAGGCACTCATAGATAAAGTTAGCACACTCAGCATGAATAGTGTGGGAAGCTAGATCGCCAACAAATTGTAAAACCTGTAAAAATATCAGAAAAAATATTGTTACGAAAATTAAGAATCTAGATACTGGTGTTTTGCTTTTACATCACTTAACATTAAAACAAACAAACACTACGAGAATAAATATAAACAGAATACACAAACAACAATAGTGAAACAACGATGTTCACATTATAGAGATTCCGAGAAGCCGAAGCCACGAACATTCGTCTTCAATAACATTCATCAGACTGTTTAGTCTGACATATAAAAGGCAACGCAAAGCAGGCGAATGGGTTAGTGAAGTTCAGTTAGTCTTGTGTGAAGACGCGGTGTGTTTGAAGATCTGCGTTACAAAGATCTGTCGAATAATTGTTTAGTGATTGTTAGTGTTTATGCAAAGGGTATAAATAGAGGATTGTCAATGTGTAGTTGTATACATAAAGTTGTAAACAGTGGCACACAGAATTGTGCGAATAATAAAGAATTTTAATTAAAATTAAACACAAATTTGTTTTTATTTTATTTGCAATTTACGAGCTCATATTTTAAACGTTTTAAAGGGTAAAAACGTAACAATATTTTACTTCCGTCTTAGGCTTACTCCCGGTGTTACTTGCAAACAATTTTAAATGTACAGAATGCTCGAAAACTAAAATCATTAATGAACAGCAAACGATTGCATACTTGTATAGAGCGCTAGGCACTCATGTTCACTCATCTACGATATTTAATTATAAAGTACAGCCAACAGCAAGAAAAACAACAGCATTTTGAGTTAAAAAATCCTTAAACATTTATATGCTCTTCTGGCTCATTTATAATGTGGGTTTTGTGAATTCAAAGAAAAAAAACATTGAAAAAACAACGAAAAACTTTCAAAATAAAAACATTTTTAAAAGCACACAAACCCATACGCATATGCACTCACAATCTACAGAGGATTTCCATTAAAAAAATAGTGAAAATTGTTGTGTTTAGTCGTGCAAATCTGGGACCATCCCATTAATAAATACGTTCTACGTACGAGAGTGAAAAAAATAGAAAACGAGATGGCAATACATGGTTATACAGGAAATCCAGTCGTACACACACAGAGTTTACACATACAAACATAGAAGCTTTTACTCATTATAATAAACAACATTAACACACTTATACACTAACAAGTGCTTTGTATGCTGCTGTTAATTTATACAGAAGTTCGAGTAGCATAAACTATAATCAGTAGTTTTTAACAACAACAACAACAAAACACAAATGTATTCTTTAATATTGTTATTGGTGTTGTTGTTGTTATTATTGTCATAGTGGTAATTGTATTTGCATATGCCATAAATATAGCAGAAGAGAAAGCGTGGTAGAAGTAGAGAAAAAGAGTGAAACTTTAATGAGCATCTGCCACTGCCTCTACTACAACTACTCTCTGAACAAGTGTTAGTTTTCAGTCTCACATGTATTTGCAGTTGACTAATGTGAGTGGCTGTGTTTAATTGGCATCCAAGTAGTTTTCAATTCTCATTTATTGCCGTCCAACCTCTTGTTTTTCCTTTCTTTACACTCATTTGACTAGAGTTTATTGAGCACATTGAGTAGTTTTTGTGAAGTTTTATTTTTATTTTCATTCATTTTATTAATTCGACTATTGACTTTAAAACTAACGGTAAAAAATTATGAAATTATTCCGTTACAACAAAACTCACTCACTCATACTCTCCCAAACATATTTATCACATTATGGTGTATATTTATAGTGTGGAATTAGTTTTTTCTAGCCACTATTTTCATTAATGCGTTCATATTTTAATCGAAATGGAACAGTGGAGCAGAAGTGAATTCTAAAAAATCTTCGGAATTAGCACACAATAACAGATTTTTCATATTCTTACGTTTTCACCTTTTAAAAACGTTTAAAATATGAGCTCGTAGATTACAAACAAAATAGAAATAAATTTGTGTTTAATTTTAATTTAAAATTCTTTATTATTCGCACAATTCTGTGTACCACTGTTCACAACTTGATGTAAACAACAACAATTACTTTTCATTGTTATTCCTCTGTTTATACACTTTGCATAAACAATAACAATTATATATATGTTATATACTCCTCTAGGGAGCATAGGGCCGCAACAAGTTGGTTCCAATGAGTTCGATCGTCAGCGCGGTGTCTGACTTCGTTCCACTGTAAACGTAGTTTGGATAATTCGATTGTGATTTGGCGTTTCCAGGTGTGTGATGGTCGTCCGATGCGCCTGCTTCCCTGGGGGTTCCAATCTATGGCTTTCCTTATTATGTCATCTAATGGCTTGCGAAGAGTGTGCCCAAGCCAGCCCCACTTGCGTCTTCTTATTTCCATCTCTATTGGTTGCTGGTTTGTATCTGACCAGAGTTGGGCATTGGATATTATGGAGGGCCAGTAAACACGCATGATTCTACGCAGGCATTTGTTAACAATTACCTGAAGAGACTGGGAATCTCGGGGTGCCATATTCCACGTTTCGCAACCGTAAAGTACTATGGATTTGACGTTGGAGTTGAAAATTTTAATTTTGGTGCGTCTCGATATATTAGATGATTTCCAAACGGGGTTAAGTTGGGCAAAAGCTTTGCGTGCCTTATTAATGCGACTGGCAACATCTGCTGATGAATCGCCGGATTTATCGATTATACTGCCTAGATAGCAGAAGGACTCCACTTCATCAATTTCCTTGCCGTATATTAAACATTTCCCCGTTGCGTTAACATTCATTCTGAGTGATTTGGTTTTGTGGATACTCATCTTTAATCCAGCTAACTTTGCGGTTTCGCTAACTAGATCCAGTTTTGACTGCATGTCAGAGAAAGAATGGCTTAATAGGCATATGTCATCCGCATAGTCCAGGTCTTCTAATCTGTCTTGTAGACCCCATGTAATCCCTCTCCTATGATTTGTCGACTTTTGCATCACTACATCGAGGACACAGCTAAAGAGGAGTGGTGACAGCACACAACCTTAAAGGACTCCGGTTTTTAATTTGATGCTCTTTCCTAGTTGTTTCGTTGTTGTACAGTGTCTTTATCAAGTTTATTATTTTAGTAGGGACACTCTTGAAATAACAATTACTAAACAATTATTTGGCAGATCTTTGTAACGGAGATCATCTTCAAACCACGATTACTCTCTTCAAACACAGCGCGTATTCACACAAGACTGACTGAACTTTTACTGACTCCGTTGCCTGCTTTGTCTTGCCTTTTATATGGCAAAGTAAACAGTCTGATGATGTAAAAGTCCATGTTCGTGGCTTCGCCTACTCGAAATCTTTATAAATGTAAACATTGTTGTTTACATTCATTATTGTTGTTTGTGTATTTTGTTTACATTTATTCTCGTGGTGTTGTTTGTAGATTTTTGTTTATTTTTTTACCATTTTTTATCCTGGTGTTTGTTGTTATATTGTACGATAATTTGTAAACAGGTTTGTTTACTGTATTGTTTTGTTTTTTAGCTTTTGTTTAGAATTTTAATGTTAAATGATGTAAAAGCAAACCACCAGTATATGGATTCCTCATTTTCGTAACAGTATGAAAAATTTCGATGATATCTCCTATACACTCTGTTTTATTTACATTTAAAGAAAGGAAGCACTTAATAGATAATAGGTGTACACTATAATAATAATAGGTGTACGACTATAGCATGTTCCGATACTAAATTAAAGGAACTACGAAAATCACATTTTTTAAACTCCACTGTTTGATAATGTGAATGAAGTCGTTCTACATATTTTTCTATCACTTTTTCATCGATAATTACACACACATTTGCGTACGATATATGTACATATCTACTAGATAAACATACATGTACATTTACGTTATCATATCCATGTGTATGTGACTCTGTAACGATGAACTAAAAAATAAAACTTTTAAGAGTATGGCGCGATATGCGTGCATGCAACGGACGTTTCTAATTTAAAGTCTCTCTCTTTTCTAACTTTAAAATCCAAACAATTGTGTTGTTAATGATTAGAAAGAATGAAACAAAGAACAAAATAAAAAAGAAAGAGAGAAAGAGATGATGAATAAAGCAAGTGGGAAACGAAGTTAAAACAAAGCCAAGCCAAAGCACAGCACAGCAGAGCAGACCATGCCAGACCAAATGAAGTCAAGTTAAGTATTCAACACAAAAGCACATTTTAACCATACACACATACATTAACACACAGGCCCACATGGGGCTTAGCTTCGGGCTACCATGGGGGTCAGTAGGTGGCGGATAACTGAACGGCCTATCCCAGGTAGGTTAGCTGCGAATAACCAATAAGCAGTCCCCGACCAAGAGCGGCAGATACGGAGGCGTACTACAAAAAGGTACAAGTGACCGAAGACGTTATCTGCGACATGGCGAATCGATGCCGCCATTAACTAGGCATCATCCCACAGGGGGTTCCCTCAAGAGATGGGAAAATAGGAGAGTAACGACTCCGTGGTTCCCTCAGTTCCACCGAAGCGGCGAACTACGACGCCCTTGATTGGGGCATTAGAACCGAGCCCGGTAAGGTTCTAATTATGGTATACCGGAAATTGGATTTGAATTGGTGACATAGGCTGACGATGGCAGTATTCCGGCACTTTAGTAGGCGGTGTGATAGCTGGCTGAAATGGCTGTCGGGCTAATGCTGTCATTGCCCCCGCCCCGTTAAAATGATGGCAAGTCTGTCGGTACGTTCCTGATTTATCACCGTTAAGTTGGTGTTGTAGGACCAGATGCGAATCCCTGGTTTACGTCGACCTGGCTCTGAACACGTATTCCCATGAGGTTATGTGTCAACCCTCGCGTGGCCTCCCTGCTTATGCATAGATAACCACGGGGTCTTTTGTGACGACTACAACGATGGATTAGGACAGCGGCCGAGAGTTGGGGCCCAAATAAAATGATGAATAAGAATAAAACTACAAATAAATCTACGAGTTCATGTGAGATGAACGCTTTGGAGCTGAATGCTTTTGGGCAGAGCTCGAAAATACAGAGGTCTCCGGTGCGAAATCGGGAAATAAGCCCGTTTGGACAGAGCACGCGAACTCCGAGATCCCCAGTTAACGGGAAGGATTCGGAATTAGTGGTCCTGAGATCGGAACCGTCGCGAAGCGACACGAAGTCAGCGGCCAGTGGTGTTTTTGGTCAACTCGGCGACCAAATCAGGAATCTGATTGAAATGTTAGAGGATGGGAAAAGGAGGTCAATCCATCAGCCGATGAGGGATGCGATTGACTCTATCAAAACCCTATACGACCTGTACGCAAGCGAGCTGCAGGGACAAACTACCAAGGCGACTGACCGCAGTAGTTCTGCTACACAAACATCGCCTTTGTTGAGGAACCAGGAGGCGAAGAGGAAACATGAGGAGACTTCTGAAATTCCTGCGCCAAAAAGGAGAACTCCGAATCCTGCACCAAGGGCTCCAACGAGGGAGACTACAGATGTGACCTTGAGCCGGCAGGAGGATACTAAGGTATTAAGTGAAGAACCAGGGTGGCAGAAAGTCACGAAAAGAAAAAGGAGGAACAAGAAACCACAGGAGAAGAAAACGAAGCCGGATGCGATCGTGATAGCGACAAAAGATAACACGTCGTATGCCGACATTCTGAGGCGAGTTAAAACGGACCCTAAGCTTTGTGAATTAGGAGAAAATGTGACCAAAATTCGGAGAACCGTCAAGGGTGGCTTACTACTCCAACTAAGCAGGAGCGGGGAGCATACGGAGAACTTTAGGGGAGCCATTGGAGAGCTCTTAGGAGATAGCGCGTCCGTCCGCACTCTGAAGGATATGAGGACAATCGAGATCAAGGACATCGACGAGATCACGGAAAAGGAGGATGTATATGAGGCTTTACGGAAGATTCCAGCCCTCGAGACTTTCGGTAAGCCCGACGTAGTTGCCCTTAGGAGGGCATATGGTGGGACGCAAACTGCCACAGTGAGCCTTGACGCGGACGCTGCAGCTATTCTCCTGAAGGAAGGAAGAATTAGGATCGGCTGGGTCATATGCAGGATTCGCGAGAGAAACATACCGACGAAATGCTTCCGGTGCTTGCAGTTTGGGCACATGGCTCGTCAGTGTAGGAGTAAGGTTGACCGCTCTGGAACTTGCCGTAAGTGCGGACAGGAGGGGCATATTGCCAGAAATTGCGAAAGGGAACCTCTTTGCATGTTCTGCAAAGTGGACGACCCGAAATCCGCCAACCATATCGCGGGGAGCGGAAAGTGTCCGCAATTTCTTAGCGCTCTTAAATCACGTTCTAGGAGATGAGGTTAATACAGATTAATCTGAACCATTGCGAAGCAGCCCAGGACCTATTGGTCCAGAGGGTAAAGGAGGAGAATATCGATGTCGCAATCATAAGCGAACCTTATAGGGTACCGAGGAATAGTACTTGGATCACGGACGGATCTAGTACTGCGGCTATATGGATTTGTGGTTCATTACCCTTCCAGCAAACCTATGCGCGGGACATTGGTTTCGTTATGGCCAGGATAAAGGGAGTTTTCGTCTACAGCTGTTACGCTCCCCCGAGGTGGTCAATGGATGACTTCCAACATATGCTGGAGAGGCTGGCGTCACACGTGCGCTTGAACACCCCCGTTATTATAGGAGGAGATTTCAACGCTTGGGCGACCGAATGGGGTAGTAGATATACTAACGCCAGGGGTCGCTGCCTCTTGGAAACGTTCGCTTCCCTTCCTGTGGCGCTGATGAATGACGGAAGAGAAAGCACATTTAGGAGAGCTGGATCGAGCTCAATAATAGATTTGTCGTTTGTGAGCGATGGCCTTGTTTCGCGGACCGCGTGGAGGCTAACTGAGGACTTCACGAATAGTGACCATCAGGCAATCGTGATGACGGTTACTGGGCGCAACACGAGAGGAAACGGATTGCCGAAGTTTACGGGACCGAAATGGAAGGACGCCCGCTTTGACGAGGAGACGTATAGATTGATGTTGTCGTCTTTTCATACGACTGGCAGCACGGTCGAAGAATTAGTGAGTGGCGTATACCAAATGCTCAACACTGCATGTGATGCTGCTATGCCTAGGAGAACTGTGTGTAGGGGACGTTCCCCCTGCTACTGGTGGAATGACGAAATTCGAAGACTGCGGTCGGCATGCTTTGGGGCGAGAAGACGGGCCCAGCGTACGAGAGGAAGACCGACATGGGAAGCCGAACGGGCTGCCTATGAGGATCTAAGGCATCAACTTAGAAGAGCCATTAAAAGGAGCAAGAAACTATCCTTTCAGCGGATATGCCAGGAAGCTGACATCAATCCTTTTGGGACGGCGTACAGAGTCGTCTGCAAGAGAATCGGTGCTCGAGAACAGCCTAAACTAGGTTGTCCAGTTTTGCTACGGGAGATCATTGGTACATTATTCCCACGGGGCCAGCCCTACACTTTTATAAGTAGGGAGCCGGAGGCCATTCATACCATACCCGAGGTAACAGGAGAGGAGGTACTCGCAGCATGCACTGGAATAGGAGATAGGAAGACACCGGGGCCAGACGGAATCCCAAATAGGGCACTTAAGGTGGCTATCCGGCTCAGACCGGATATGTTCGCCAAGGTGTTCCACAAGTGCTTCGTCGAGGGTGTTTTTCCACGTAGATGGAAGAAGCAGAAATTGGTTCTCATTCCAAAACCTGGCAAACCACCAGGGGAACCATCGTCGTATCGGCCCATCTGTCTACTTGACACGATGGGAAAAATACTGGAGAGGATTATATACAATCGACTACTGACGTGTGCCGATGCAGGAGGAGCTCTCTCGGACCTGCAATACGGATTTAGGAAAGGACGATCCACTATTGACGCGATAAGAAGAGTGGTCGACATTGCAAGAGATGCAATAGAGGGCGAAAGGTGGAGATTTGGCACCAAGGAATACTGCGCGGTTGTCACACTTGACGTTAGAAACGCGTTCAATTCAGCGAATTGGGGGCGGATTATGAGAGCCCTCTTTAACATGGCTACGCCGCCATACTTAATGGAGATACTGAACAATTACTTTCAGGACAGGAAGGTAATATACCTAACGGATGAAGGAGAGCAGGAATACGTAGTGACGGCGGGTGTCCCGCAGGGCTCTGTACTTGGGCCACTACTATGGAACATTATGTACGATGGAGTACTTCGATTGCGATTGCCGAACGGCACTACAATTGTGGGCTTTGCAGATGACATAGCCATAGTCTCGGTAGCTAAGACGGTAAGGGAAATAGAGGAGAAAACGAACACAGCGATTCGAAAGGTTGGAGCATGGCTGGATGAAGCAGGTTTGAAACTTGCTGCGCATAAAACAGAGGCCGTCTTGATAAGCGGCCGGAAGATAGTGGAGAAGATGGAAGTGACCGTTGGAGGCACAAGGATCGAATCGAAGAGGGCGATAAAATACCTGGGAGTGATTATCGACGACAGGTTGAACTTTAAGGAGCACGTGAAATACATCGGCGAAAAAGCATCTGTAACACAGGGAGCACTGGCGAGGATGATGCCAAATATTGGAGGACCAGGTCCATTCAAAAGGAGGATAATTTCGGCGGTAATAACGTCGATAATGCTGTATGCTTGCCCAATATGGTCGGAGGCACTCTCCGTGGGGACGACAAGGAGGATACTGTCCTCGGTGTATCGTCTAAGCGCGATTAGACGGATAAGTGGCTTCAGGACAGTGTCTGATGAAGCGGTATTGGTGTTGGCAAAGACAATACCAATAGATATATTGGCGGATGAGATGAGGAGGATATACCTTCGCCGTCTCGAGCACCCGGGATGAATAGCAGCTATAAAAGTGGAGGAACGAAGGACTTCCATGCACAAGTGGCAGTCACGATGGGAAAGCAGTTTAAAGGGAAGATGGACATTTCGCCTTATCCCTGATGTAACCCTTTGGATGAATAACAAACATTGCGAGCTGAACTACTACGTGACTCAGTTCCTAACCGGTCATGGGTGCTTCAGGAAGTACCTGCACAGATTTGGTCATGACACTTCCCCTATATGCCCAAACTGTGTAGATGAGGAGGAAGATGCGGAGCATATTCTAATATGCTGTCCCAGATTTAGATGGCCCGGGGAAACGAGTTTAGGACCAAACCGGCTAATGGAAGAGCTGTTGAATCGTAGGATTCTATGGAGTCAATATAGCCAGAGAATGGCTGAAGTTTTGATAGTACTCCGAAGACTGGAGGAACGGAGGCGAAATTTGAATTAACGTGATAAAGCTTTCAAGCTAACCAGCTCTCCGCGAAGTAATACCTTACGGCAGTCCCGCTGAGGGAGAGTGGTTGAAGTGTGTAGGGGGTGGGTTTAGTACGTAGGCACCAGTGATGGTGAATCGTGCACTCTTTTGTTGGAACAAAAGTGTCTTTCGAAGATTCCCACCTCCGGCTCAAGACAAAAAAAAAAAAAAAAAAAAAAACACAGGCCCACATGCACACATGCACACACGCATACAAAAGTAACAAGTAACTTCCTGATGTAACACGGCCGCCAACATTGCCTGCTACAATATTTAAATACAACAAACACACATGCATTCTATTACACCCACACACACACACACACAGGCAGACATATTTCTAATATGACTCCACATACTTATGATATGTTTTTGAAATGCGTTACTCTGAGTAAAGAGTGAATGGCGCTGGTGCATGTGTGTGGGCATACGGTGGGTATGAGCAATAGTATCGTTGTTAAAACATTTCAGTGATTTTTTCTTTCTATTCCATTGCAAGAGTAGGAGTAGTTGTAATAGTAGAGACACAAAAAAGGTGCAAACGGTGGCAACAATTAACAGGGAAATGAAATTGCGAGGTATAGTTGGCACAAAATGAATTCGAATTGGTAGAAAAAGGCAAGAAAGACGTGAATTCAAAATGATAGAACATAGAATATGGAAACCTTTAATTCAAATTGAAGAGTAGCCGTAGTCTAGTATGTAGTGTGCCACGGTTCGAACCCCAGATAAGACCTCAAAATTAAACATGAAAAAAAAAATATTTCTTCGGCAACTTCCTCTCAGCAGATTTCTGGCAAAAACTCTGCGTGTAAATAAAATTGCCATGAAAAGTTTCTCAAAAATCCGTCGTTCGGAATCGACTTTAAACTGTAGGTCCCGCCACTCATGTATAAAATTAATGCACGCAACATGAGTGGTAGGCCGTAATCCTGACTGAAGGGTTGTAATGGCCAATTATGTATGTATGTACGTTTTAATTCAAATTGAACCATGGGAGCGACTTGAAACGACAGTGTGTAAACCCTTTATATATAAAGACTTGCAAATGCTTTTTGTATCCACCCTCGTATATTAAATATTCCAACTAGGTATGCTAAAGTTTTAAAACTTGAATATGCGTACAATAAAACATAAAAAGGAGCGCATACATTCACACACCCATGTGACTCCACATTTGTAAGTTTTTACGCTGACCTGGCATGGCATAGAAGTCGAAAGTCTGAGTTTTTGAACAAAATTACACATAATAATAATTTTGTGATCCAGTTGAGGCAGGCAGATAATGTCTATTTACAGAATTGGTTAAAGGATTTGAGATGTGTTTCTATAAAATAAAGTAATTTCCTGCCCATTGTATTGACTTTTATAATTATTGGGAGTGCGGCTGTCCTCATTGAGTATCATATTGTTATTGAGGCTATGAAACACATTTCTTCCGAAGTCTAAAAGCTTTAATAGAAGGTAGAAGATGTAAAAAACACAAATCCAATACCCAGAAGCAGTTTTTCTGTCAAATGGTTATAGTAACAGGTCGTCAAAAAACTTTGTGAGCAAATCTGTCATTCGCAGTCGACTTTAAGCTGTAGGTCCCGCCACTCATGTACAAAGTTAACACACACTACACAAGTGGTGTGAGAAGCTAACTCGTAATCCTGACTGAAGGGTTGTAATGACAAATTATGTCTGTGTATGTATTTTAAAATTCTGGAAATACTATACGTAGCTCTGTGAAACATAATAACAACAGTAAAGTCGAAAAAAATTATAGTTTGAGGGTTAATTACACATATGCGTGATCCAAGAGAGATCCTGTAAAGCCTTTTAATTCAATTTCTGTCAATTTTCTAAAAAGGCTGCCTTCCAAAATGTTAGTTGGTTGTGTTTGAACAAAGTATCGTGTTTCATAATGCCGCTGTACAAAATTTATACAATGTATTCTATTTCAAAACGTCGTCAATGTGTATTTTTAACGCAGTCAAAAAGTAATCAGGCATCGGATTTATAGTTGATGCATTGTTTGGTTACTTTGCATATCTGCATAGTTTATATACAGTAGCAGAACTGTATACAAACTTTTTATTGATACATTTTGGAAGGCAGCAATAGCTTCTAAACAAATTATGAAAGTAGAACTGTTAATTGAACAATTTAAGAAAAAAAATTCTTGAAGAGAAGCTACAAAAGGCAGCAGAATAATGGTCAGTAAATAATTGAGAAAATCTATAGAATGGAATGAGCGATTGTTAGCTGAATATGTATACAGTCAACCCTCCTGAATAACTCCCTTCCTACATTCTTGATATTTGACTTTACCATCGTTTGAAAAACTTGTTTCATCCGTCATATAATTTCATATATTATTGTCGTACGTTATCTGCCGTTATCACCCGTAATCATTCGTTTTAGAAATGATTCGATTTAGTTCCTCTATAGGGTGAATGTAATGTTGTAATGACCAATTATGTATGTATGTTAGGGTGAATACCTACTAGACTTCGGCAAATTGAAATGCGTTCCTTAAAATGCTTCACCAGTACTCTAACACTGATCTGCTTTATGCAAAACAGCCTTTCACAAATGATTGATAAACGTTTAATAATAAACATCTGGTTTCTTAGCCCTATCCTTGCAGGTTATGTTCTGATCTTTCTCAAGTTTTATGCTGATATCAATTACTTTGCTCTTCACTGCTAGACTAGAAACATTTCACTGCTGTTTCAGCTAGTTACAGCATCATCTCTGTAAATTGTATACTATGTTCAGACATGCACATTTATTGGGTCAATATTTGGTTTATTGATTACAATATTTTAAGTGTTTAGACATAACAATATACGCAGTTCAGCTGCTTATTCAATATTCATTTGACAGCTGGTAAACAAAACAGCTGGTTGTTTCAACAAAATTGTTTTTGTTGTTGTTTTTGTTTCGTTTTTTTTTGTTTTGATTTTTTTTGTCGTTATTGATTTGAGTTGTCAAATATCATTAGAAAGTGTTCGGAAAATTGTAAATACTGAAATATCGCTGAGAAAATTGTGTCCAAAAAAAAGTAAGAAGTGTTAGGGAATAATAAACCATTTTGCAGAAATTTGTTCTCTTTTTTTGATAAGTTGCCCAATTTTTAGACCACAATTGAAAGGAAATTCACAATTTCAATCATCAGAGAATGTCACTTGGACATACCATGTAAGCAAAGTGTTGTACAAATTGAATTGAACATCCCTTAAAGGGTTAATTATTATTAAACAAAGAAAGAAAACGACAATAGTTTTAATGAACCCGTTTGTTTTTTCTTCATTTTCCTTCGTTTTTGTTCTCTGAACTAATTTTGCGCTTCATTTTAAATGTCTTCCATTCAGTTTTAATAGTTTTCGAAAAACTTTTCTTATTTTCTTATGGTGAAAAGACAAGGATTGACAGGTTTGTCAAACATACAATACAATAACGTAATAATACACGTACACACACACGTAGAAACACATATATTCACATTCATATACGTACATAAGCATACTAAAGCATTGGAGTAACTGTTTAGAAAAAGCACACACATACAAACATACAAAAGAAAGTTTTTTGAAATTAGAGCACAACCGTTCTAATGTGAAAAGGTTCTACAACAACAATAATAATAATACAAACATGAAGGAAAAAATCTAATTAGAAACGTAAGAATTTTTAGAATTTTAAAATTATTTTCATTAAGACCCACGAACAATACCTTCAAAGGACTATAAAGAATAATAACAACAACAGCAATAATAAACAGAAAAGCAATTGTAATAATCCCTTGTTTTATTTCTTTAACTCTTTGGCCAACAACAACAATAGCAACAGCAAATAACATACATATGTAGGCAGGAGAGTATTTTAAATGAGTATACCATGCAATACAATACCAAAGAGAGCAAGAGAAACCTGTATTAACAATGTAAACAAATGAAGAAGCAACATATGAAACAAAAAACAAAAACAAAAAGTGTGCTCATCATCGTCATCAGTGAGTGTGTGTTAATTTAATAAGTCTTCCTTCACTGTTTTTAATGTAAAACTCCCATATGTGTGTGCCTGCATGTATACATGTAAGTATGAGAGAGAAAATATACAGATTGTTGGACACACATGTGTGTGTGCATGTGTATGTTATGCTACATTTTAAAATTATTCATTCTCTTCTCTAAGTAAAGAAAGTGTTTTTTTTTTTGTAATTCTTTTAATGGATTTTAAACCAGTTTTTTCACTCATTTTCATTTGTTTTTGTTTTTAATGCTCTTCTGCCTTTACATGCTTATAGGCTTTGCCAGTACTTGTAATAAAGTCTCAGCCACAGTCACAGTCGCTGCCGTTGCTGTTGCTGCTGCTGTTTATTATGATTTGTTTACATTATTCTACACATGTTTAGCAGAGTCTATGTTTGTTTGTTGCTGAGTGTGTTTTGTTTTCCTTTTGATGTTGCTGAGCGCCACGTGTTTGTTGTGTTTACTTGAGTTTTAGTGCGTTTGCAGACGGCTAGAAATGGTCTGCAAAGGTATTCTCTTCTCATTGCGTTTAATGCTCTTGCCAATGCTAATGTTTTCATATAATACAGGGTGTTGAAATTTAATTGAAATAAAGAAATATTAGAAAAAGAACAGAAATACAATCATATGAGCTCATAGAGAAGAATAACAGCTAAACTTAAGAACGAAAAAAAATTTAAATTTTTGACCTGTATAACCATGGCTTCAAAAAAAACTATTCCAAGAACTCTATCACGAGTGGCGATCAGGGGAATTCTTAGAAATTTTATGACATTATTAGTCTGGGCTTAACCCATCGAAGTGAACACACATCGTATGACTTTATTTCGCAAGGTTCTGTTTTTAGACTACTATTGCACTATATTTGATACAACGATAAACTATCTTTGCAGCCATTATGTTGAGGTAGTCGTCCAAGGCTAACGATGAAGTCCCACTGAAGGAAAGCAAAACACTGCCATCATAAAATGAAAATATAAGAATCAAATGAGCTTCAAAATCTGATTGTAATTCATAACGAGTCTCCAAACTTCTCTCATAGATTGCATAAAATTCTACGAGGAGGTCAACTGGAATTTAAACCAATCCCTAACAGTATACGATAGTTACAGGAGCTGTATGCATTGCTATATTGCCCCTAAGAGCTCTGAAAAAGATTTGATTTGAGTACTCGTAAATGCAACAGTACTGAAAGGTTATACAAGGAGTAATCACCAAGTTTCTTACGTTCAAATCATATCCAGACAATATTGAAGGCTTTGCCTACGATCTACATCTTTTACGTCATGTGTAAAATCGAACTTGTTGAACAGAAGTGAAGCCTGGTTAGTATCGAACAATACAACGCAAAAACTCTAGATATTCCACAACAAGTGCCTCAAAATCATGTTCGAAATATTCTGTTCTAATAACATTAGCAACATGAAGCTCTGAAACCTTACCACCGGGGAACCCAAAATATTGCAGATAAAACGCAGGAGTTGGAGACAGATCGACCATACACTGACTTGAGTGCAATCCTTAAGGCTCAAGAAGCCAAGGAAAACATGAAGACATTCGATACAAGATCTAGGACAGTGCAATCTTACATGCGAAGACGCTACAATAACAGCAGTCAACCGGATAAGTTGGAATTGATTTGTGAATAAGCTCCCAACAAGGGTAATAGGAAAAAAAGAACACTTTCTACGTAGCCAAGTTATTTTTACTCGATTAAAAACCGATGATTCACTGCTTAAACCTCCTTACCATGTCGTGGATCATATTTGTACAGTGACTTTGAGCCGGAATTGTGCACTAATTCACTACCTTAGGGATGCATATCAAGGCTTTTACGTTATTGTGATATACTATCGGCCATAAGAGTTGCCTTTATCCTCTTACGATTCACTTCTGTTGTGTGTGTTAATTTTATACTCCGAACGACAGATTTTAAGAAGCTTTTCAGGGCAATTTTTATTTACTCTCAGAGTTTTTGCTACAAATATGCTGAGAAGAAGTCGCCGGAGAAATATTTTTCATATTTCGTTTTGTTGGAGATGTCTGAGCTGGGATTTGAACCGTGGCCTCAGGTATAATAAGCCAACACCTACTAGCCAACACCTACGGCGATTCTTATAATTTCATAGCTTTTTCTCAGTTTCATTACTCAAGTTTTTTTTATGAAGCAGGCGATTGAATCACTATGGAAAGTTCTAGAATAACAGGGTTGCTGGCTAGGATACGCATCCTAGAAGCAATGCCCTCTGAGTTAACGTACTGAGTTGTTATGTTGATTCTAACGACGAGGAGTTTTGATCATTGAGTCCCATTATTACTCAAGTATGGAGTAGAAGAATTCCTAGGAATTTCTTTATTGAAGTTGTCTTCTTTGCGGGGAGAAGAGATAAATCAGTAAACTTCAACTATTTGCTTTCAAGAATGTTTTTTAGTTAAGGAAATGTAACATGTTAATGTCATAAGTCGCCGTACTCTAGTACGTAGTGTGTTGGCTTATTAGACGTAAAGCCAGAGTTCGAGCCCCAGGCCAGACATCAAGACAAAGTACAAAAAGTATTTCTTCGCGACTTTCTCTCAGCAGATTTCTGGCATAGGCTCTGAGAGTAGATAAACTTGCCATGAAAAAGTTTCTCAAAAAATCTGTCGTTCGGAGTCGACTTTAAACTGTATAAAATTAACACACACAACATATGTGTTGTGAGAAACTAGGTCGTTGTACAATGGGTCAATTCGACCTCCGGGTACTGTACTTGTCTTAATTGACAATTACACGTCCTCTAACCTAACCTAATTTCATAAGTCATAAGCAACATGTTGATGTCATAAGCAGTATGTTGATGTCATAAGCAAGATGTTAATGTCATAAGGACCATTTTGATGTCATAAGCAACATGTTACTGTTGGAAAAAAAACCTTGCTTCATAAACCATATCAATGCTCTCTGAGGTCATTTATTAAGTTGTTGTGTTGATGCTAAGGGTGAAGAACTGTGATCATTGAGTCCTACTATTATTCAAGCGGTGAAGAGCTTAGCCTTACCACAGTGTTCTTTTTTAATGTTATCCTCTTTGCGTATGTTTGTACGTGTATGTTTTTTACGTGTAAGATAAGGCAGAAACAAAATGTTGATAACATAAGCAACATGTTGATGTCTTAAACAATATGTTACTGTACAATCTTACTTCATAAACCATAGCAATGCTCTCTGAATTGTTGATTCTAAGGGTGAGGAACTGTGATCAGTGAGTCTTAATATTAGTTGAGTGGTGGCGAGCTTAGCCTTCCCATGATTTTTTTTTATGTTATCCTCTTTGCGGGAAGAAGAGATGCGTCAGTAGACTTTTCTATATGCTTTTAAGTATGTTTTTTATATGTAAGAGAAGGCAGAAGCAAAAATTGCTGTCATAAGCAACATGTTGATAACATAAGCAACATGTTGTTCTTCATTAGCAACATGTTGCTTCTGAAAAAACCAACGAAACTTACTCCAAAAACCGTATGTTTACAGCCTTAATTTCTTTAAATTTAACACACTTTTGCAGTAACTCCAGTGAGAGTGTCTTCTCTCTTTTTTTCAATGTCTTTATAATGCATTTACATTTTGTAAGGAAATCTCTCTGCTCATGCAGCTGCATTTGCAGATTGATTGCAGAACACTCTCTCATTAAATTTAAAAATGCAAAAGAAAAATGATTTGAAAAAAAAAGAGAATAAAAACAATGAAAGTACAATTTATTAAAAGAATTACAGCAACACTAAACATGTGGCAGGCGGAGCTCTATGACTGTGTTTGGAGAACTATTTTTAATACACAATAACAACAAAACAAACAAGAGAAATGAGAAAAAACACAAACGTAGAAATTTAAAGTGCAGTACCAGAACGTTTTTCTATGAATTTGTTTACAAAACATTTAGAAAAATGCAGCCAAGCAATAATACAGGAGAGTGAGCAGCAGTGCACTGTAACTGTAGAAGGTTTCCTCTTTTTTCCCAGCATTTTTTACAAATTTTTATACCAAAAAAGAAATAAATTTTTAAGAACATGCGCAGATTTTTATTTTTTAAATTAAAATAAAATAAGAACTGGAATTTGAAAAAAATAAGGAAATGAAATGCACATAAAAAACAGTCTCAGGGAAAAACAAGAAAATCGCAAATTAAAAAGGAAAATCAGAAAAAAACGACCAAATTTGAAGCATTTTCATTTGCTGATTTGAAATTGAACTAAAAAAAAACACTAAAACAACAGCAACAACAACAAGTAGTAGAAAAATAGGATTCCTTGCAACATTAAAACGAAAAAGAAAAAAAATAAATTGAAACGGAATCCAAATAAACACAAGCAACACCCTTGTAATATAAAATGGCAAAAAAAAATCTAAAAAAATAGAGGAAAAGATTTCAAATAAAATAGATTCTATTTGAAAATCATCAAAAAAAAAAAAAAACAAAGAAGACAAAGAGTAGGGAAATGTATTGAAGGTTGCAGGACCCCTTGTTTGGGGCAAAGCCCAAGCAGTAGGTAACAGTAGCTGTAGCTGGCAGGCAACAATATTAACAAGAAAAATAAAACCAAACTTTAAAAAAACTACGAAAACAATATGAAAAAAGAGAAACGAATGAAATACACACACACACACACACATACACAGCAGCACCAACAAAGCTCCGGGTGTTGCATTAATTAGTTATGGCAGACGATTTTGTGGTTTCCTTAGAGCTCAATGTTGTTTGATGATGACGACGATGACGATGGCGATGTCGAAGTTAGATGAGATGATAGTGTGTGCTGGTGTTGATGATGCTGTTGATAGTGTTGTTGCTGTTGCTATTGCTACTCTTGTTGTAAAGTATAAACAACGATGAAAGCTTTTTAGTGTTACGTTTTCTTTTCCTTCATATTTTTTTAATTTCAAATATTTTTTTTTATTTATTTTTTAGCAACAGTTTTTTGGGAAGCTACTTCTGGCATACATGACAGGTTAAGCTGTAGAAAAATTTTAAAATTTTATAAAAAATTGTCCGTATTTTGTAAGGTTTTTTTTTTGTTATAAAGTGTAGAGTCTTGAAATAAATTCTGCTCTTTGGAGTCCATCTAGAACTTTAAAAGGAAATGAGATGTAAAGTTGAGTACTTGAACTTGAAGCTTTTAAATTTGCCTTGCCTGGTACCTTAAGGCAATAATAAAACATCCACATAGGCAAGTCTGTAGTCATTATCACTTTAAGCACGTCTGGATCAGAGATCAGCAATGAATCGTTTTTTCGCACTCATGAAATTTTGAATATAAGTGAGTCATCAATATAGAAATTTAACTATGTACTCTGATTCATTCGTACGCACTACAACGTTGATTTCTAACAACAGGTTGCAATGAGTATGCGTATGCGATGACATCAAACTCATACCATTCGAAATATGTTTGATTCATAAGCCTACTCATTTAGATGCATAACTTTAGAAAAATACTTCTTATAATACTTATAAAGGATTCGAGTGACTCAAATCATTTATCAAAATTTAGTTGTTGTTCCATTTGCAAAAAAAGGAAAAAAGACAGAACAGCCAGCAGAGGAAACACACAACCATTTAGGGAGTATTTTAGTATTCGTACGCAAATCATATTTATTTTGTGATTCGTATATATGTTGATCTATGGAGAGTCGAAATCAACAACAACATCATACGTGTTGTCAAGTATGAATATGATGAGTACTTCAAACTTTGAATATGAGTAGAGTTTCCATGATATTAACAGAAATATGAATTCGTATAAGTATTAGATATTATGAGTATGATTCAATTCCGAATTATTGCACGGTATGTTACGATGAAGAGGAGTTGGAAACTATCGAACACCTTCAACTGCGCAACTGTCCAGCCCTTAGTAGGTTGAGATGGAGGACCCTGGGCAAAAACTTGTTCAAAGCCTCTGTCGAGAGTCGACATTAGAGCCTTCCATAGATTCATATATAGGTTGAGCTGGTTGGAAAGTTCTAGGGCATCAAGGTTGTAGTCGCGCTCTCTTGTATGTTTGTGATACATATTTTTTCTCCGTCTCTTATATCCTCAGTTTCCTAACTCCTCTCCTTTTCCAATTTCTCTAGCTCCTTCAATATACTCTCTTTCTCTCTCTCTCTAGGACGAAATTACAATGGTCATTTTGACCTCTGGGAATTGTACTTATACCGATGACAAGTACACGTCCTCAAACCTAACCTGACCTAGCCTAACCTAACCTAACCTAGCAGCAAGATTAGCTGGAAGCTATGGGATCTTAGACAAGTTATAGGCGCAATGGATACTAAATAAAAATAATCACAAACAAAATAATTTTTTTATTTATTAAAAAACTGACAATGTCTTCCTATACAGAAATGATTCTTCCATTACCTCTTATATCCACCACGGATCACCGTATAATATAAGAATTGCAAACAGATCACGATACGGGTTTAGGTAATCTAGTGTCAGTTTAATGTTTATCAGAAAACCCTCAAAGTATAGATGCCTTCAGTCAGGATTACGACCTAGTTTTTCACACCACTTATGTGTGTGTTAATTTTATACATGAGTGGTGTGACCTACAGTTTAAAGTCGATTCCTAACGACAGATTTTTTTGACAATTTTATTTTACTCCCTGAGTTTTTGTCAGATGTCTACAGAGAGGAAGAAATAATTTTCCATATTTCGTTTCGTTCGAGTTGTCTGTGGTGGGGTTTCAATCGGGGCCCCATGTGTAAAAGCTAGCTATTAGACTATGGCGATTTCTTACTGGTTTTTTCATTCAGATATTCAGTAATACCTTAAGCAGTTAACATTCTCGGTAATTGAGATAATAGATGCCTTCCCAGAGTAAATAATAATTAAACCAAGCCTCAGGTACCCACTAATAAACCCAAGTCATCCCCGTTTGGAATGCTCAGACTGATATATTATTGATGCCGCAGCTGGTAGGGGTGGTAGAGGAGCTGAAGTTGCAGAGAAAAGCGTGAAAAAATCATTTTTGTATACTTTATCCAGCTGTAAATATGTATCCTTGCTAGTCTGCTAATTCTTGGCTATGGATATTACCACTAGGATGGAAAAACACACAGATCTCGGAGTTTGGGTCGCACTGTCTCATGCCGTACTTGTCCTAATGCTGCCCTCAACGTCATCTGCACTTACTACCCATTAATCTTCAGTTTCTATCGTTTTCGAACCAGAGTGCAGGCCCTAAACTTCTGTGGTCATTGCAGCATTGTGAGTAATTGTACTTTGTGTTTAGTGGACATAAGACAATGTGCGCATTTTCTTTGAAAGGAGTAGAAGTAGGACTCCTACGGGATCTGTTTCTACAGTCTTCATAGTCACATCCATTTAGCATCTGATGGGTTGACTGATATTTTCTCGGAATCCGATTTTGGAAAGTTTTTTAGTTTACTGGAAACCTCTGGCATATTAAAACTCACATATCGTGCAGAATACAATGAAATTAAGTTTTTTAAAAACATTTCAGATTTTGTACGGCTATTTGAAATTCGTTTTCACCTGTAAGAATTTCTTCAAATAAATTTCCCTTTAAATCCAAAAATAAAAAACCAGAACGTTTTCTACTAAGAAAAGAAAAAAATTTATTTTCTTTCTTTTTTTCCCCTTTTTTGTTTATGATAGTTTTAAATTCTCTTTAATTTTTAAAATAATGGTTTCATCAACAGTTTTCTGTAATGCAATACAGATTTTTGTTAAAAAGCTTTCAATTTCACTAAAATCTTCCTTTTTTTCAGCATTTTCCGTTCCATCTTCTTTCCCTTGTTCTAAGCTGTGTTGCTGAGTACCAAAAAAAAAAGAATCAGGTTTCTTGACCAAATATTTGCTTTTCAGCTAATTTTCATTCAATTTTTTCTGTCTTCTTTTTTCGATTCGCTTTAAATGCAGTTCTTCTTTCTAATTCTAGATAGTTTTTGTAATTAAAAGGCAAGGAGTTAAAAAACACGTCAATAAATTAAGACAGGCAAAGGCTTAAAGAAGGGGAGGAGTTTGATGTTTCAATATTTTATTTTCTTCTTCTTTTTTATGATTCTAATTAAAATCCTTTTAAAAATCAAGTTTCAACGCTATTCTCTGCTGCTTTTGCCTGCTTTTATGTACATATGCAAAGTGTTCATGAAAAGTATTCAATAACCGAAACCGAATACCGATTAATCAAGTTTTGACTGTTTGAACTATGTATGTACCGTTACGTTAGTTCAAAGGACGATTTTGTTTTTCGTCTTAAAAAGTAGTAATGTCGACCCGGACGACAGATATAGGAAATTTTTCATGGCAATTTTATTTTACTCTCAGAGTGTTTGCCAGAATACTGCTGAGAGGAAGTCACCGTGAGAAATATTTCTTTCATGTAGCCTGGGGTTTAAAATACGGCCTCACGCCTAAAGAGCCAACACACTACTCAATGCATACATACATAATAATTAATAATTACAACTCTTCAGTCAGGATTACGACCTAGTTTCTCACACCACTTATGTTGTGTGCGCTAATTTGTATACATGAGTGGCGGGACCTACAGTTTAAAGTCGACTCCGAACGACAGTCCGTAAGGGCGGTCGAAAGACCTTCAGAAATAAGTGTCACATCGGGGGTCATACCAATACATCTTGGTCTCCGAAAAGTGGCGGATGAGCCAGTATTCGCCACCAAAAGACCCAGTCTGGCTGCCATGTCTAAAACTCGTCTGCCTCTGGAATTTGTTGTAGACATACCCCACTCAGATGCTCTATAGTTGAAATCTCCCGCAATTATCAAATGTCCCCCTATTTCTCGTGATTTGTCCTCTATACGATCAAGCTTCGTCTGAAATTCCTGGATCGGATCATTCGGTGTTAAATAGCAACTTACCAAAGTAAATTGGTTGGATTTCAAATAGGCGAACCCAGGGCCCGAGCCGTTTTCTGCCGCTACAAATTTACTTTTTCCCGGCAGCCATATTGCTGTTGTTTCTGTTTCGTCCTCAAACCATGTAGAGCGGGATGTGTGTCCGAATTGTTCACTGATGATAACTGCGTCGATGGCTTTTTCAGCTACAATCTGTTCTAAGAGTGCGTCTGCCATTCTGCTCCTGTGCATATCTCATGCTTGCGCTGCACCAGACTCCGGACATCGCCTAGAACTAGGAAGATGGTCCAAAGATTTGTGCCTGGCATCCACACATAGACAACACTTGGCTGGTTTTGCGCATTCCCTAATTCTGTGAACCCGCTTCGCCACACTTTAAATATAAGGTCGTTCTGTCTGGTCCCATGCAGCCTACCCTTCTGTGACCTAAAGTCAGTCATCGGAAGCAACGTTTTTCACTGACCCAGTGTCGGATCTTAGCCTGTATCCAGCTAATTCTTATCTTTCCACTTTTCAGCTAAATGGCCGCACTCTCAGCAGCCAAAGTCACAAATGCCCAGAACTGCTCCCTACTGTTAGGAGTCGTCATTCTTATGCTTGAATTTATCGCAGACTATTGAGTAGTATCTAATAGGTAGTGTGTTGGCTTATTAGACGTAAGGCCACGGTTCAAACCCCACGTCAGACATCAAAACAAAAATATGAAAACAAAAATATTTCTTCGGTTTCTTCTACTCAACAGATTTCATTCAAAAAATCCGAAGGTAAATAAAATTGCCATGAAAAGTTTCTCAAAAAATCTGTCGTTCGGAGTCGACTTTAAATTGTAGGTCCCGCCACTCAAGTATAAAATTAATACACACAACATAAGTGTTGTGAGAAACTAGGTCCATAATCTTGACTGAAGGGTTGTAATGATCAATTATGATGTATGTATGTATTTCACATTGTATTCGATAACCGGTTCTCCAACGCTCTTTATTTTCATACCCTAGTTGACGCACAGTTGAGTGACTTTCAATTAGTTTTTCCACATCAAAATAACAAGGAAAACGAAAAATGAAAATTATTTCTCTTTCTCCATCCATGCACTCTTTATTTAAAAATATTTTTAATATGAAATAAGAATATGAGATATTTTATAAATTAACATTTATTTTAAAGGCTTAAATTCAATAGACACTTAAAAACAGCAACAGCAACACAAACACCAACATCTAAAACTATAACAAGATAATAGTGGATGTGCTTTATCGTCAAAGGTACAGTGGAACAAGATGGCACATGTTCTGTAAAAACAATTATTTCTTCTTAGCTACTATAATTACAGCTCTAGAAAAAATACTTACTTAATGACTTAATTGATTATTACAAGCCTTCTGTCAGGTTTACGACTTAGCAGCTAATACCACTCATGTTCTGTTTGTTTATTTTATGCATGATTGGCTTCGAAAGACAGATTTTTGGAGTAACTTTTCGTGACGATATTATTCATTCTCAGAGTTTTTGTTAGAACACTATTGAGAGGAAGTAGTCGAAGAAATATCTTTTTCATATTTTCGTTTTGATGTCTTAGCTGGGGTCTTAGCTGTCTCAACTGTGGCCTCACGTCTAACAAACCAGCACACTTCACTTTGAACTGTGGCCTCACGTCTAACAAACCAGCACACTTCACACTAGGTTACGGCGACGTTCCCTTTCATTATTCTTCAATAATATTTGAAATCTGAGAATGACAAAGTATTTATCAGTCCTATAAACTGATGAGGCATTCAACAACCATTGAAAAGTTTAACGACATTAAACTATATATTAAATATCGCTAACCTTAACCCTAAGTATTTTAATTTGTAGCGAATAATGCGAATATGATTATTACGATGACTTAAAGTCCAATCATAACAGGAATATATCAAATGTAGAAGATTCGCAAATTTTGCGAAGTTTTCGAAAACATATTCAACTTCTTTATGCCACTCTAATGGACCTATTTATCGATCGCTTTTCCTGATTAGATTTGTTTTTTTAAAAATGGAACTAGAATAATACCTTAGTCACAACAAATACGGTTCGTGTATTATAACTTCGTGTGGGCTTTTACGAAGTCGCCGTGGTGTAGTAGGTAGTGTGTTGGCTTACTATTCGTAAAAGCCCGGGTTCGTATCCCAGGTCAGACATCAAAAATGAAATATGAAAAAAAAAAAAATATTTCTTCGGCGACTTCCTCTCAGCAGATTTCTGGCAAAAACTCTGAGAGTAAATAGAATTGCCATGAAAAGTTTCTCAAAATTCTGTCGTTCGGAGTCGACGTTAAACTGTAGGTCCCGCCACTCACGTATAAAATTAACGCACACAACATGAGTGGTGTGAGAAGCTAGGCCGTAATCCTGACTGAAGGGTTGTAATGGCCAATTATGTATGTATGTATGTATGTGGGCTTTTACTGAGTGATAAACTGTCTGTTGGTATATACTAATGAGGTACCTCATCCAAAATCCCAGTGCAGAACAAGTTCTTTCCTGCGGAGAGATAATTTTGGAAAAAATTCCCCTTTAATGGTTTTCAAAGGTTGAACTGGTTGATGTCTAATTAAACTGCCGAAAACAAATTTTTACTCTTAAGGTACTCCATTTGTATCAAAGAAATCTGTACAATCTGGTGAATTTTTGACATGCTTTTGTATTAATAACTTAGAGAAAGTGGCAACATTATATGGTCTCTTTTAACGAGTGCACTAATAATAACTCCTTCCAATCGATTCAAAGAGGTCGATCAGATCGACCTCAGATAATAGTTTTACTTTTCAGATTGGAATGATGCTTTCAAAACAGTATGGTTTCATAGAGAGGCATTGATAAGAGAAAAATATTTAGGCTTTGAGTTGATCTCGGGGTCTTTCGCACCTAGGTACATGGAGATCAGACACTGATGTCTATTTGCTGATGGAAAATACCTCTTTCGGACATCGGTTGCTCTCTCGCGCTCATAATAGAGAGTAATTATGCAGTAGAAATGACAACGCAGGCCAAACAGTCAAAAGAAACTCAGCTTGAGCTCTGCCAAGACGAATGTGACCCCTTTGTGATCACAACCGATTTTCTGTATTGACAAGGTTTCCCATAAAGCCTCTGCACATAGTGGTCGAAGGGTCTAACAGACGAGCTAAGAGTTGCATATGGTGGTAACAGATATACAGAATAGCTCAATGTAAACGAGATTGCAATTCTTACTCACTTCGTATGTGGTTGTCTTGCATAACTTCGATATCAGGTAGGCTTCTAGAATATGAGCAATCTAATGTCAATTGGCATTAAGCGTAATGCTCAATTAGTTCAATAATTTCCAATGGAGATTGTTAGAGAAATCGTTTATTGGCCTGTTCAGCTTATAAAAGCAACAAAAGGTTTCTTTTTAATTTGGAGGATTTTTTATGGTTTAAGCCTAATTAAAGCCTCGACGCACCATTACATTATTTGTTGTTAATTTTGTGGCACTATCTTGCAGAGTTAAGTTTAGAGTACAGGTTTTTAGCAATCTATACTTTCATTTAACATCGTTGCGACACCCTGCATTGTTATTTTGAATTAAATGGGGAAGCTAAAGTTAATTATTCTCATTCCTCCCATAGTACCTAATGTAACGTAGTGATCCTTCTTTCGCATTTTATATTTAAGCCAGTTGTTCGCACATTGACCAACATTATACGATGATGTCCCCTTAAAGATGATTTTATTACTTTTGTCATGACAACCTTGGGATTTCTTAAATGAACATCTTCATAAATTGAGGATTGCATATACTCCATCCTTCTGAAAATGTTCAGGACAAAAGTGATAATTTTTTTATCCTCCCAACGTGAAAAGTGGCCCACTGTCTTCTCTAACCACTTCCTCTTCCGCTGGTCATTTGAATGAACCCTTTTTTGTGTTTTGTTTTTGTTTTTATTGTAAATAAATTTCTTTGTAACGAAAACTAGACACACAATTTATATTTTAAATGCCATAAATTCATAACATTTTATCTCTCTAAACTCACTTTGTTGCCCCAAAAAAAGAACTAAACAACAATTAAAAAACAACACACACTATACACACTCCACATCCATACATACAAATTCAGTAAAAAGTCCTTTTTTTCAAAACACTCCCTCCCTCCCTGTAAGAAACAATCTCTTTATAGAACAAAAACATGTCCGGCTTTATAGTCATTGAAAGTGAAAATTTTAAACATGTCCAGAGTAACGTGTGATATTTCGGGGCAGGAAAAAAAAGGATATTAAAACAGTTTATAATGTGCCCCCACCCCCCTGCTCTATCACTTTCTCTTGCAACCCTTTTTATCATATTTCCACCAGACGCACGCACTCGCTCTGGCGTGTTTAAAAATTCTTGAATACGGAAAAGTTTTGTCCACATTTTATTAAGGCTTGTTAGAGAGGCCAGTCAGTCGGTAGTGGGCAGTCGTTTATTTAAATTCCTTGAGTTTTGTTTGTTTTTGATTCTTGATTAAAATGACTTCAACGTATGCCGCAAAAAAGTGTATAAATTATACACCATTTTTGTTGTCCTGTGTTGTTGTTGTTAGAAATAAATCCTTTGAATAAACTACGAAATGAATTATTTTCATAAGACAGGAATTTGTTAAAGGAAATGTTGAGCGAGGGGAACATGAACTATTTTTCCACTTGGAAAGCACTTTGTTATTCTAATTAGACTCACTACACTTTAATGGTTTCGTGTTTAGCGTCCTCTAGATCTCATGTTTCGTATTTGGTAACGTTTCAAACGAAGTGAAATATTCTCATGTGTAAGGCACAGGATTAAAAGACAGACATTTAAAAGAATGAATTCTTTATCGCATTCATTTTGAACATAAAATAAGCAATTCTAGAAGGTTATTATGAGATGTTATAAAAATTAGTGGAGGGCACCAAATCGTGTCTCCTAATTTTGCGGCAGACTTACCACTTGAGTAGTACTCAGATACTATCTAAGCTCTTGCCGCAACATAAGTCACATTATCACTGTTTCTGCTACATTGTTATTTGAATAGAAAATACAATGAAATTTTATCCAAGGAGCTTAACAGATAAGCTGGAATCTGTTTTCAAGAGGGTATCATCACCGTTGAGGTAAAAGTAGACTTCCGGTCAGAGTTCGTGGTATACATAAACACATGAAATCCTTTAAACTCATGGCCAACTGCTACTCAGGCTGCAAAATATACAACAAACATGCAAAATGGTAAAATACAGCACATAAACTTCACATTCAAAAGCGCCCAACATACTGGAATTTAAATGCTAAACTCTCTGTAGTTTCTTCTGTAAGTAAAGCACACCAGGAATAAATTCATCAGTTACTCTCCTCTTGAAGGGTGACTTCAAAATACTCTAGATTGACTGATCCTATCTGGAGATTGATCCTATCTCTACCCTTTGAGAGGTTCACGGAAAAAGAACGATCATAGAGAACGACATGTGTTTATTGAGCAAGCTCTAGAGCAGTTGGCAACTGACGCTAGTCTTCAATGCATCCCCAAAGAGTCTCTATTTAGTATGGATTTTGGGCTGACGGTGTTATCGGTTCATATTTCTTTGGGAAGGATGGCGGGTAGGCCATCAATGTTAATGGTGGGCAAATAGTTCGATGATTACCAACTCCTCCAAGAGTCTCTATTTGGTGTGGATTTTGGGCTGGCAGCGTCATCGGTCCATATTTCTTTGGAAAGGACGTTGGGCAGGCCATCAATTCCAACGGTGGGCACAATATTTCGATGATTACCAACTTATTTTGGCCTGATTTGGATGATATGGGTTTCAACGTAGTTTCAACGTGCCACACACCTCCTGCCACAATGTGTATTTCGCACGAGCAATGTGATCTGTAGTTTAACACCGTTAGACGTTTTCTTGTGGCATCTTTTTTTAAGCAGGAGATGTATGCGAATAAGCCACAAACCACAGCCAGGCATGCCAGCGATTATATTCAGCTTGATTTATGTGCCGGAGTCGTTCAGATCAGTCAGATAGATCAGTGTATCCAGAATAGGCGTGGCAGTCATTTCAAAGAGTCTTTCCAAGGGATAAAGAATTTCGAAGAATATCTCACTGTGTTTTATTTAAATTTGAAGCTTGGAAGCGCTATAGAGACAAATGTTTGTCTTCTACTGTATTTAAGGCAAAAATGCTGGGATTTGAAGTTAAGCACTTCAACCATTGGTCCACTGGAACCACCAGTTCCTGCCACAGATTTGCTACCTTGCACACACACAACCCTTAATTTAGAATTACGACTTAGCTTCTCACACCACTCATATTGTGTGTATGTGTTACTTTTATACATGAGTGGCGTGACCTACAGTTTAAAGCCGACTCCGACCTACAGATTTTCTTGTGAAACTTTTCATGGCACTTTTATTTACTCGCAGAGTTTTTGCCAGAAATCCGCGGAGTGGAAAAGTTGCTGAAGAAATATTTTCTTCATATCTCATTTCATTCGAGATGTCTGAACTGGGGTTTGAACCGTGGCCTCACTGGCAACCGCCAGTTCCTGCGACACATTTGCTGCCTTGCAACACACAACCCTGCAGTCAGGATTACGACCTAGCTGTTCACACCACTCATGTTGTATGTATTAATTTTATACCTGAGTGGCGGCATCTACAGTTTAAAGTTGACTCCGAACGATAGATATTTTGAGGAACTTTTCAGGGCAATTTTATTTTATGTTCAGAGTTTTTTTTGTCAGAAATCTACTGATAGGAAGTTGCAGAAGAAATTTTTTTTCATATTTTGTTTTGTTGGAGATGTCTGAACTGGGGTTTGAACCGTCTAATAAGCCAACACACTACCTACTAGACTATGGCTACTGTTGACATGATAACATCTCCTTGCATTTTTACCCAAAAGAGCTTAAAAGTTGCCAAGGAAATTGCTTCTGCAACTAAACACACCTTTAAGGAGCTGCTCTCTTATGTATTCACACATTCACAGTAAATTTTTTTAAATCGTGTTCTGTTTGCGTTTTTCTTTTTTCTATCGTTTGTTATTGTTGTTGTATTTTTAAATTTTTGCAGAATTGTTTTTTTTATTTTTTTTTGTTTGTTGTTGTTTTTGTGTGAATTTTGTTGTTTAGCCGCATGTTATTATTGTTTTTGGTCTCATCAGCGGTTATTTAGTGTGGTCAAGTTGAAGTCTATAAGGGAATTTGCGTTTTTTTTCTATCTCTCTCTTGTTGTTATTGTTATAGTTGTTGTTGTTGGTTTTTTATATATCATTTATACAATATTATTTGTTCTTGTCGTTGTTGTTGGTTTCATTGCTTTTTGCTAATGGTGTTGTTGTATTTTGTTTACCACTTGATTTCGGTTAAAACCAAAAAAATGTTTGTGATTTTTGTTGTTTTTTAAAAAATGTTTGGTTTTTATTTTTGAAAATGCAACATTTTGTTGCACGTTTGTTTTAATTGTTTTCATTTGTGTTTTATGTTTTTTTTTTTTTGTTTCTTTTAATAGTGATTGGCCCTCTGTATGTGGATGTTACAAATACAGGATCGTAGAGAGAATAAATGTGTGGTGGTGTAACGGCACAGCCTGAAGATATGTTAGGAAAAAATTGCAGTGATGGAGAGAGTGTACGAATGATGAAAAAGAACTTGATGGGATTTGTGAACGATTATTGTGAATGATCACACAAAGATGTAAAAACTGTTGGAGGCGTAAAGAAGAAAAACTGCTGGATACGGAAACCTAAGGCTTTTCTTCTATTATGGAGGACTAGTGCTCTGACATGTCCAGGCTAGGGGGACTATTCCTTACTTACGCAGCAGATTCTTCGCCGAAGGATGTAATTTTAAGACAACTCTGCGCCTCTCTCACTAATGTAGTGTCTTTTAGGCCGAGGTAATGCTAAAGAGTAGGCATAAGGAAGGAGTTCGCTGATCTACAAATGATTTCCCCAAGGGTTATAGGTCGGTTGAGAAGGAAGCGAATTTATTTTCTATCCTTTCTCCATATTTTGACAGAACAATCGTCACTTGGCCCTCACAATAAAGGATGTACAAGTCTAATGGTTGTAGACACCCCACAATGACTTCCTGCAAATGGCTTCCCAAAAGGTTTTAGGTCGGTCGAGAAGGAAACGAATTTATTTGCTATCCTTTCTCTATACTTTGACGGAGCAATCGGAACTTGACCCTCTTAAGAGAGGATATACAAGACTATCAGCTGTAGACCCCAGAATGACTTCCATCAGGCGACTTCCTCAAAGGTTTTGAGGTAGGTCGAGAACGAAACGAATTTATTTGCTATCCTTTCTCTATACTTTGACGGAGCAATCGCGACATTGGCCCTCTTAAGAGAGGACATACAAGACTAATGACTGTACACATCCCACCTTCTTTTTGCATTTCTTGATGACACTGTCATGCAGCCTGCCTTTACAATATTTGTAACAAAGTGCCCAACGATCTAATGTTAGTCTAGGTAGGCAGGTTAAAATGGTTGTCCCCTAGATGGAGCCATGAGCAGACACACTTAGGCCGCACGCAGGGCCCATTGTGATGCCACAGTTTCACATTCTCTCCTGGTCCTGGAACCATTTGGAGCTTCCGATGGAGCGAATCAGACTGCCAATATCCATGCATGACAGTTCATCCAGATCATCCATGTAGTAGGCTTCCAGGTGCCTCTTTCTCCCCCAAATAAGTGCCGGGCATGTGCACAGTAGGTGGAGAACAGTCTCTTCCTCCTCATCAGCTCATGCTTCTGCAGAAATCATTTGCAAGGCGTCCAAGATCAATACGCCCAGCATGTGTTCCTGTATTACTATGCCTCGTAATAACCCCTACTTCATTGAAGTTTAGCCAGCCTTGGCCAAATATTCTGCGCAGTTCTGCCTATGTCAGAAGCTGCCCATCTACTGTTGACAAGGTCCACGATTGCATTGTCAATTATAAGCTTGTAGGTGCCCAAAGGGAGAGCAGTGTAGAGAATTCATCAGAGAGTTCGATGTTCGTGCCCCTTCTGGCCAGTACATCCGCTTTGCAATTACCGGAAATGTCCTTATGTCCCGGTAACCATGTGATACAAATTTCATATCGATTCGCCATCTCGTTAAGACATCTGCGACAGTCGTATATCGTTACTCTAGCGATTATATAACAAAGAGGATGGTATCCTACAAAGTGTCATTAAGCCAAGTGAATAAAATTTCCCAGTCACACATAAATATTAGAATCCCTAAACGTACACATGCATTTAAAGTAATAAACACTTCAAACCCATATCAATCGTTACCGCCTGCTCTCAATAACAAATAAACACGATTCTGTTCTTTATGGTTGACCGCCAAAAACCGGACATTTCAAGAGGCCAAACACTTGGAATCAAAAATTAAATGGCAACACAAGAAAGTGACAGAAAAAACTGTTAAATGTCATATTAAAACAACAAACCTCGTAGGGCAATAAGAGAAAAAGAGAAAAACTAGGAAAACTAATAAAACTGGGGAAATCCTAAACCTAACTGTGTGAGGTCTCAGGATGATAGGCCAGACAGTGTGGCGGCTTCAAGTGGTTTTGTCTAAAGGCCTGCATAGCAATGCTTAGTTGCTTTAGAAAAATATAAGAAAACACTTGACAAAGCACTTGAAGACGACAAACTGTCTGGCAAGAAAAACATACAGACACACTCAACCTTCATTTGATGGCACATCAATAAAACAAAAGAAAATCGAACGTTTTTGGGGGAGCACTGTGATTGGATATCAAGGATACCTAATGATGATGATGGTGTTGATATTTGAGTAAATGATATATGAGATCCTTATTTCTAGCCTTTTTTACTGATTGTTTTTATTATTGGTAGTCGAGTATCAAAGGTGTTACATTACCGCCGCTTAAAAGACCACATAAGTGGACGTATGTGCCGGTATTTCTTAACGTAAAACGGAATGTCATTGGAAAATATTTTAATTGAAGTTGAATCGGAAACATTGCTACCAGGATACATGGTGTTTAAGGTTTCTTTAAGTGTTTTCCAGACTCTTCCGTCTCCTCTTGTAACATTAAATCTGCCAGACTGTAAAATTAAACACAATTTATTTTGTTTGTCCTCTTTTGCCTCCAAAGGTCTTTTCCTGTTTTTTTGAAAAATATTTCAGATTCTTTATTTTGTTGCCATTTCATTATAAATAATGTTTAATTCATCGTATATTTTTTGTAACCGTTTTTTTGAACCCGTCCTCCAGAGTCTACAGAGTGTAGAGGAAAATAAATTTTAGAGATTCTCGAAAAGCTTTTTTGCATTAAAAAAAAAACAAGAAAAAAGGAACGTAAATGTGTAATGAGCTGCATGCATGCTCATTAACGTATGTGTATATACGCTTATAACATGAAAGAATACGAGGTACGGCTACAAAATTATGGGTTAAAAATCTGAATCAGAGAGAGTTTAGAACAAATCCCTCAGATGTTAAAGAATATCGACCGAATAATAATTTGGCACTCAACGATTTTTTTGTAACGTAATTCGATCCGTATTTAGTTGTGACAACTTGGAAGAATAAACTCTTCTGATCTGGTAAGGGTTTGGTTTAAGTCCAACTGAAATAAAGCAACCCAAAGGTGCCTTCAATTTTAGACGAAAGTGGTTTAATTTTTTAGTGGGTTTGTACCAGAGATCAGCAATGAGTATTCAAAAAGATGAGTAGAATCAAATCATACTCATAATTTCTAACTTATACGCATTCGTGCTTATTTTAATATCATGGAACCTGCACTCATATTCAAAGTTTGAAGTACTCACGTATGATGTTGTTGATTTCCACTCTCCGTAACTCAACATATAATCGAATCATACTCATAATTTCTGATACTTATACGCATTCATACTTATTTTAATATCATGGAACCTCTACTCATATTCAAAGTTTAAAGTACTCATCATATTTATACTTAACAACATGTATGATGTTGTTGACGTCGACTCTCATAACTCAACATAAACACGAATCACAAAATAAGTACGAATCGCGTACTTATGAATCAAACATATTTCGAATGGTATAAGTTTGATGTGAACGTTGTACGCATACTCATTGCAACCAGTATTTATAAATCAACGTTGTAGTGAGTGAGCAACAAATACTCGGGAATGTTCGCTATTCAGGCAGTGCATAGAGTAGGACTGTGTAAAATTGGTTGTGGGAAATGAAAAGGAGATGCAGATATCAGAGGCACGAACAGGATTCACCTTACGAATAATACAGTTAAAGCATGATTTCTCCATTAAAGCCTAAATTTTTAGATCTACTAGCTAATAGACCACGAAGAGATACATAACATACATAATTGATCATTACAACCCTTCAGCCAGGATTACGACCTAGTTTCTCACACCACTTATATTGTGTGTGTTAATTTTTATACATGAGTGGCGGGACCTACAGTTTAAAGTCGACTCCGAACTAGAGATTTTTGAGAAATTTTTCATGGCAATTTTATTTACTCTCAGAGTTTTTGCCAGAAATCTGCTGAGAGGAAGTCACCGAATAAATACTTTTTGTATTTTGTTTTGATGTCTGGCCTGGGGCTCGAACCCTGTCTTCGTCTAATAGCCGACACACTACCTACTAGACTATGGCGACTTCACACCACGAAGAGATAAAAATCCTAAAAAGATCTGAAAGTTGGAAAAAAATCCATATGTTGCATTAAAGCACTTTTTATAGTGGTACAAAGGCCATATTAAATCATAACAAGTCAAATAAGTTGAACACCTAACAGTTGTGATTGCACACTTTCTATCTCTACTGTAAGTTATCAACATAGGATTAATGATTGAAGGAGCCTTGGCATAGCTTTCGAATTTATTCTGATGAGATCGTTTCTATAGCCACTTCAATGTGGTCCCGTATATAGTATAATAGTATAGTACGTTTTGTAGTGTTTGAAGAAACCAATGCTTCATTCCACCCTTGAATAATATGAGGGCCCAGCATTATCACGCTTTTACTACCATCTTTTTTTAACGCCATGTTTATGGGTTAATAGATCTTGAGTCAGCTCACACAACCCCATTCAAAGTTGGTTAGATATGAATGAACACCTTCATACCAATGTATGTATGGCTAGGCACGTAATAAAAAGAACCATTGCTGCTAATAAATATAGTATTGGAAGTGAAACAGTGAAGATTAAGATAAGATAAGCTAAGATATAAAATCCGATTGTAAATTTGATCGCTTTTAATGAAATCTTATTTGCAACAGCTTACTTGATTGGTCATTATAACTCTTTAGTTAGGATTCCGAACTAGTTTCTCACACCACCCATGTTGTGTGTGTTCATTTTTATACATGAGTAAAAGGATATACAATTTAATGTCAACTCCGAACGACAGAGTTGCGAAACCTTTCATGGCAATTTTATATACTCTTAGAATTTTTGGCAAAAGACTGCTGACAGGTATTCGCCGAAGAAATATTTTTTCATATTTCGTTTTTTTTTTTCGAGAGGTCTAAGCTGGGGATTGAACCAAGGGCGGTCATCTAATAAGCTAACATACTAACTAGTAGACTATGACGACATCAAGACATAATTTAAGTGACTACAGCCTCTAAAGCCAATTAGTTTGGAGAAATTTAAAGCCTCACCCTATCAAAAATCTTGAAAACACCATCGTACTCTCACCAAATCTTTGAACGGCCGCAATTCATCCTTCAGATCACCACCAGAGGAAGAACTGTGGAAACCTTACAGACTTTTGCTACACTGTAGAAGGAGAAGATATTGCAATTGGGGTTAGTAGCCTTTTTTTGGGATTGATGTTGTGTTCGTAAAACGAAGAGGTAATAACAGCATACTTACGTCAAAAACCGCTGCTGCAGGACTGGGGTTAATCCACCAGTCGAGTTAGGACGGTATGTTTTTCTCATAGCAAGCCTGGGTTTTAATTCCTGGTAAGTCTATGCATCCACCTTTGAGCTCACTGTCCTCTTCTTCGTTTAACTTGTGGCGTCTGCTTCATAGCATTTCTTAATCGCCGCATTAGGAGTTATTAAAACAGTTCGTAATACCCACCATCAGTCTGACAACTTCAGATGAACAAAATTGATTACGAACCCTGGTCATACACATAAAGTTATTAGGTATTGGTTCCATAGTATTATTAAATAAATTCAGTTAGATTTGAATTCAAAATTCATTGGGCAGAAACTAGATCTCATATGCCTTTTATCGAATTGTACGCGGTTAATATTGATAAGTGGCATATTTAGCACTCATTGAAAAAACGATCTCGACCCTCGTCGGAAAACGAAAAATTAACCTTTGAAACCCAAGAATAAGTTTCTTAACAACAAAAACGCAGTCGACTTCTTTAGCTGAATTGTTTCACTTCTTTGTTTCAAATTAATCGATTGCAGAAAATAAAACTTAGAAGTGTATGCGTAACAGCAAGTATGAGTCCACGTATGGTATTCGGTATGGCATTCGAAAAGGTCCTTATATCCGCTTTTAATTTTGTTAAAATATTCTTCCATTCTTTACTTCTTTTTTTACTTCTTTCCAATTTTTTTTATTTTCTGTCCATGTGAAGCAAAAAAAAGGAGAGCGAAAAAAACGGAAAAAGGGAAAGAAAATGATTCGTAATCAATTCTAAGTAACCACATCACAGACATGTGCACACACACATACATGCATACATATGCGAGTACTAATATACAAGTGCTTATGCAAATGAAAGGAGTTTAATGAATAAAACAGCACATACACTCACTCTCCTGCTTTCTCTCTCTCTCTTTCGTACATATAAACTACAACTATAATGAAAGTAGAAAGGATAAAAGTAAAAGGATTATTTGGGGATTGATGCCACATTTGCAAATAAAATACTCGTGCAAGTGCATATTATGGCCACACATACGTCCTCTTGTACTTGGCAAATTGGGTGTGATGGCAAATATTTTCTATGCGAGTAAGGATAATGTCGTTGCTGATGCTGATGCTGCGACTGCTGCTGTTGATTTTTATCAACACATGCATTATCCTTAGCATACATACGAATTAAATAAGCAGATTTCTTTTAATTTTTTCTTCTTTTTTTTTGAATAATCAGGGACAGATCAAAAGATAAATTTTTGCCATGATTAAATATCTAAAAATAGTGCGTTTGGCAAGAGATAACAAAGAAGTCCTTGCAATTTACAAGAATAAAGGTTGAGAAAAAAAATACATAACATTTGTAATTAAAACGAAATTCCAAGGTTTTTCTACAGAATGTTTTATAATTCCAAAGTGCTTACTATCTTTAAATTTAGTGGAAGACAATATTCCATCAAGTCCATCTCCAACATATACATACCAAAGTCAACAAATTGTTGAGAGCCTTAAATATATAATCATAAGCAGAACAGGGTTTTATTAACAGAGCTATTGTACTTACTTAATTGGTCATAACAATCCTTTAGACAGCATTAGGCAGGTAGGCTTTGTTTACCAAATGCTCACTTGAGCACACATTGCGACCCGTTGTGACATCCATACATATGTACATAATTTGTCATTACAACCTTTCAGTCAGGATTACAACCTAGCTTCTTTACGACCTAGCTTCTTATAAGTAGTTATGTTGTGTGCGTTAATTTCATACATTTGTGGCAGGACCTTCAGTTTAAAGTCGACCCCGAACGACAAATTTTTGAGAAACTTTTTATGGCAATTTTATTTACTCTCAGAGTTTTTGCCAGAAATTTGCTGAGAGGAAGTCGCCAAAGAAATATTTTTTCAAATTTCATTTTGATGTCTGACCTGGAGTGTGAACCATGGGCCTTACGTGGTCTGTACTGACCGAGTTCCACCAAACTAGGGAAGAAGTTGGTCAGCACAAAAGCTGCACATAAAAAACATGACTATCCTACGCTGGAAAACCAGTACGGAAGTTTGATAAACAAAGCTATACGCTTGACATCAATGGATGATAGCTACGTCAAGCCGACAAGAATTGTGAAGCCAAAAAAATTCCAAGAGCTGGGGTATTGACAAAGATAAAGTGGATAACAGTCTCCTCTTCCTCAGCAGATCTGCAACCATGGCAGAAGTTTGCATGTCTTTCCATAACACAATGACCTGTAAGCATAGCCACTGTGATCGAGATGACATTACGATCAAGTCCGAGTAACTGGTTGGCAGGATTGCAACCTAGTTTCTCCCATGAATGGTAGGACCTGCAACAACAGATTTTTGAGAAACTTCTCATGGCAATTTTCTTTTAACCTCAGAGTTCTTTCCAGAGGTCAGCTGAGAGGGAGTCGCGGAGAAATATTTTTTTTCATATTTCGTTGTGTTGGTGTCTGAACTAAGTTTTGAACTACTAATAGGCCAACACACTACCTAATACCACGACTTCTCTTACATGCAGCCGTTAGAAAAATTGCTGAATACATTTGAAATATTTCTTTTAGTGCAGCCTTTAGAGCGTTGTGGAGATGGACCACACCCATTTCAATATAGGATTCACCAAGTATTGTTGTGAATTGCACACACCCAAGTCACCATAGTCGAATAGGCTCATTAGATACGAACCCGTAGTTCAATGCCCAGTTCATATAACTCGAAAAATTATTTCTTCTCAGTAGTCATTTGGCAAAAATTCTGAATTTAAGTAAAATGGACATGAAAAGATTCTCAAAAATCTGTCGGCTATAAACTGTATGTACAGTTTGCGCCAGTCAAGGATAAATTAACACACATGACATGGGTGTTATGAAAAGATGGGTTGTGATCCTGACTGAAGGTTTGTTATAAGTTTAAATCAGAGCTATGTTCTCTTTACGAGCAAGTATTTTTTTGCCGTTAATAAGTCTCTTTCATGAGTAAAAAATTGCTGTTCTAAGCGCTACATAAAGAAGAGAGAGAGAGAGAGAGAGAGAGAGGGAAATAAATTACTGAAGAAGAAAACTTCACATGCCACTCTTCGAGAGATAACAATATTTAAATATGAATTAATACACACACACACTCACACTATTATAGAGAAAGACATTGAAAGTGTACGTATTCATGTGAAACTTTAACAAATTACAGACGACGTCAAATTTGACATTGAATATTCAAGTGTGTGTGTGTGCAGTAGTGGTAATATCTGTGGAAGACTTTGAAAACTAATGTTCGGTAAATGATGGTAATTGTTGTTGTTATTATTAGTTGCTCATGTATGTTTATACATATGTGTGAGACGCAGTGAAATTTGTGAAATTGAAAACTAATTTTAAAGTTTAAATTTTCTTTCTATCGCTCTGCCTCCATCTCTCTCTCGCTCTCTCCGTTTCTCTGTCTGTTAAATATCGAGCAGGAACATGATTAATGTTTAAAAAACTCAAGTAAATGAATGACAGACTGACTGAATGATTAATTTATAAAAGTTGAGAAACTAAAAAATTTGAAAAATCGAAATTAGAAAATGAAAAACTATATCCCGCGTCAGAAATTTTAAGCCTGAGTAGTTTCGAAATATTTAATTGCCAAACGACAAATTTTTAGTTTTTTTTAATTAAAATTTTAATTTTTATTTGTTTGAAATAGAATTTTGGTAATAAATTAAAGAAAAATGCAAGAATTAATTCAAAAAGAATGGCCACCGTAGTCTAGTAGGCAGTGTGTTGGCTTATTAAATGCGAAGCCGAGGTTCAAACCAGAGATCAGCAATGAGTATTAAAAAAGATGAGTATGATGAGTAAATTTTAATTTTTATTTGTTTGAAATAGAATTTTGGTAATAAATTAAAGAAAAATGCAAGAATTAATTCAAAAAGAATGGCCACCGTAGTCTAGTAGGCAGTGTGTTGGCTTATTAAATGCGTAGCCGAGGTTCAAACCAGAGATCAGCAATGAGTATTAAAAAAGATGAGTAGAATTGAATCATACTCATAATTTCTGATACTTACACGCATTCATACTTATTTTAATATCATGGAACCTCTCGAATCATATTCAAAGTTTGAAGTACTCATCATATTCATACTTAACAACACGTATGACGTTATTGATTTCGACTCTTCATAACTCAACATGTACACGCAGCACAAAATAAGTATGAATCGAGTGCGAACACTAAAATACATACTAGAAGGTTGTATGTTTGCTCTGCTTGCTGCTCTGTCTTTTTTGCTTATGTGTCTTTTTTCTGTTTTTGTAAATGCAACAACAACTAAGACACTTGAGTCACTCGAATCATCTATAAATATTTTTCTAAAGTTATGAATCTAAATGAGTAAGCTTATGAATCAAACATATTTCGAATGGTATGAGTTTGATGTCAACGTTGTACGCATACTCATTGCAATCTGTACTTATAAATCAACATTGTAGTGAGTATGAATGAATCAGAGTCAGTAGTTAAATTTCAATATTGTTGACTCACTTATATTCAAAATTTCATGAGTACTTATGAGTAGCGAAAAAACGATTCATTGCTGATCTCTGGTTCAAACCGCAGATTCTTAGGTCTGATATGCCGAACAAAACGAAATAGAAAATCTGTTTCTTCCTCTCAGCAGTCTTCTGGCAAAAACCCTGAGAGCAAAACAAAATTCCCATGAAAAGCTTTTTAAATCTGTCGTTGGAAGTCGACTTTAAACTATAGGTTCCGCCTCTGTTTAATAAAACAAACACAAACAACAAAATTGATGTAAAAAACTAGGTTGTAATCCCGGCTAATGGTTTGTAATGATTAATTAAGTGAGTAGTAGTAATAGTAGTATTAGTAGTAGTAGCAGTAGCAGTATTAGTAGCAATAGCAATAGCAGTAGCAGTAGCAGTATTAGTAGCAATAGCAGTAGCAGTAGCAACAGCAGTAGCAGTAGCAGTAGCAATAGCAGTAATTGAGGTACAAGTAGCAAAAATAGAAGTAAAATTAACAGAACTAGTGTTAGTAACAGTAATAGTACGTCATTCTAAATAACAAGATAATCCTGTGTTCAATTATTTCCTCTATTCGAATACACTAGCACGTTCTAAAACTGTTTCCAAACTATTTTTGTACTCAACCTTAAGGTTCATTTATAAGGGATCTCCTCTAGCAGTAGCAGCAGAAGTGGCAGTAGCAGTAGCAGTAGCAATAGCAATAATTGAGGTACAAGTAGCAAAAATAGGAGTAAAATTAACAGAACTAGTGTTAGTAACCGTAATAGTAGCTCCTTCTAAATAACAAGATAATCCTGTGTTCAATTATTTCCTCTATTCGAATGCACTAGCACGTTCTAAAACTGTTTGCAAACTATTTTTATCCTCAGCCTTAAGGTTCATTTATAAGGGATCTCCTCTAGCAGTAGCAGCAGTAGTGGCAGTAGCAGTAGCAATAGCAATAATTGAGGTACAAGTAGCAAAAATAGGAGTAAAATTAACAGAACTAGTGTTAGTAACCGTAATAGTAGCTCCTTCTAAATAACAAGATAATCCTGTGTTCAATTATTTCCTCTATTCGAATACACTAGCACGTTCTAAAACTGTTTGCAAACTATTTTTATCCTCAGCCTTAAGGTTCATTTATAAATGATCTCCTCCTTTCCCTTCTTTTTTATTTTTTGTTACACTCTAGCGCTGGCTCCCCTATTATTTTTCTATTTTCTTAAAATTTATTTTCTTTTCTGGCCATTTTCAAAAATAATAAATCAATTACGCCAACGTCTTTAAAAACGGAGCATAATAAAGAATAAAAAAATTTTATTTATTGTTTACAGTTCCGGTTGATTGTTCACCAACAAAAATGATACGTTTTATAGCTCGCTGCTGATCCCTGGCTTCTGTCTCAATTATGATTGGAAAAAAACATTTGTCAGTCACATGACAAGGCATGTCATAGAAGACAAACACACAGTGATCGTTTAAATAAAAACGAATGAAACATGGGGGAATTGAGTCCTTAGGATACTTAAGAAACAGTTTTTTGAAACATGTTTCGAATTGTAGTTTTTGGCGCGGGCTTTTGATTCGGGCCACATAATGTTTACAAAGAGTTTTTGTTTAGCATTTAAAGAAATATTTTATGAACGTTTTTTATGAAAATAAAACATATTTTTTAAACGCGTGCTCCATTAAAAGGAATATCTATACCGGCCACCAAGAATTGCAAGCATTTAAGCCTTTAGTCTTTAGCCTTTTGCTTAACGTCTATTTATTTATTTGTTTAAGCAATTAACGCTGTTTTATTGTATCCTTTCTTATACAACGTTTATATGTTTTATCGGCTTAAATTCCGTTGCTTGCTTTCCTTTCATTTGTCTTGGATTACCGATCATTTGCTTTGTTTTGCTATCCTTTTATTATCCTTTCAAAACGCCTGCTGTTGTTAATTGCAAGTAGTACTTCACATTTCTTTCTATTTTTTTTCTCTTCGTTTATTTCTTTATTTTATTGTTACATTTCCAGTGTCTGCATCATCGTACTTGTAAGCCGCCTCAGTAAACAATTCCTTAATGTTTGTTTAAGACCAACACCACACACGTTGCTCTGAATTTGACTGATCATGCATGCATATACTTAAAGGCCTCACTCACGAACATGTATGTGAGGTAAATTAGTATATTAATCCTTACGCATATCCTTTTTCGGTATTTAAAAGGCATATGAGTTCTTAATCATTTGGAGAACTGCAGAGATTGTAATCTCATAGATTTGATAGGTTATCCATGGAAATAATACGATAAGTATTGTAATATGAAATCATTTAAAAGATATTTTATTTCATATGATCTGAGTGAGCAGCCAATTGGCTAAACTCTCGTACTATCTACAAATGACCTTGTGGCCCTCGTCCAACTTATTCTCGTACAGTATCGTCACTTCTATTGCATTGTCAATCACGAAATTTACTTTCTTTCGTTGTCTTACAAGCTTGTAAACACAATCCAAAAGGTTCTAGATTGAAAAAATCCTGATACATGGCCTATGTATTTATGAGCACGATATCAAGTTATCAGCCGAATGGTAATACGAATATTTAAGAATTATGAAATGAATTACTAGTACATAGATGGGTACACACCCGATATCAGCAATGAGTTTTCAAAATGATGAGTAGAATCGAATCGTACTCATAATTTATGATACTTGTATGCATTCATACTTATTTTAATATCATGGAACCTCTACTCATATTCAAAGTTTAAAGTACTCCTCATATTCATACTCAATAACGCGTATGATGCTGCTGATTTTGACTCTCCATAACTCATCATATACACGAAACACAAAATAAGTATTAATCGCGTACGAACACTAAATACTTACTTATGAATCAAAAATATTTGGAATGGTATGAGTTTGATGTCAACGTTGTACGCATACTCATTGCAACCTGTACTTATAAATCAACGTTGTAGTGAGTATGAATGAATCAGAGTACATACGTTAAATTTCAAAATTGTTGACTCACTTATATTCAAAATTTCATGAGTGCTTACGAGTAGCGAAAAAACTATCCATTGCTGATCTTTGATACATACAGAATCACCTCGAATACCAATGGCATTCGAAATTTTTTTAGGAATCGATTGGCCAGGTTGAAGGCTCTTAGAACACCGTTGCCTGTTTCGGCAATACAGGCTACGTAAAAGATAATTAATCACGCAAATATCTCCAGGAGAGGCATTAAGACATTGAAGTCACCGTAGTCTAGAAGGTAATGTTTTGGCTTATTAGACGTAAAGACAGGGTTTAAGCCCCAGGCCAGACATCAAAACAAAATACAAAAAGTATTTCCTCGGCGACTTCCTCTCAGCAGATTTCTGGCTAAAACTATGAGAGTAAATAAAAATTGCCATGAAAAGTTTCTCAAAAATCTATCGTTCGGAGTCGACTTTAAGGTAGGTCCCGCCACTCCAGAACAAAATTAACACACACAACATAAGTGGTGTAAGAAACTAGGTCGTAATCCTGACTGAAGGGTTGTAATGACCTATTATGTATGTGTGTATGAGGCATTAACATATTTTCTGATAGCATTTCGGCTATCAAAGCACTGAATTCCAACGTAATGAACTTCAAGACGGTGTATAGCTGTAGCAGATATCTAAATGGAGTAGCAGAACGATATGTAGTCCATATCATATGGACACCAGGACACAGGGAACAGAACGGGGATAGGACAGCCATTGAACTCTTCATTTAATTCTTACGTTTCTGAATACCTCTAAGGACCTACAAAATTAAAATTGGCGATGCAGTCATCAGTAAACAGCATATGGGCGGCTTTCGACACAGGCAGCACGGTACAGAAAATTTGACCAAAACTGGTTGATACACACAATAAGTAAGCTTAAACTCCAAAGAAGCATACTTAGTATATTTGCCGGGGTCACTAAGAGGCAGTAAATTATAGGCACTCATGGGAGGAGCACTGTTCTTGGACACCTTGCCAATGATTTCTGCAGAAATTGCAAAAAATGAAGAAGTCGAGAGTATTGTTCTTCACCTACAGCGTACACGACTTGCACTATATAGGAGGAGGAAAAGGCACCTTAGTGCCTACTACTAAGAAATGATCTGGAGGAACTGTCACGCATTAGTTTGGAAGTCTGAGGCGTTTCATCAGAATTGATTGCGGGACTAGGGGATATGATAAAGGAATACCACAGTGGGCCGTATGTCACCTAAATGTGTTCCTCCAATTACTTTGGTTGGCAGCCTCCTATATTTACCAACCTACCTACCATTTCGTATTTGCAAAACCACAATGGGCCGTATGTGGCCTAAGTACTTATGTACCTACGAATGGTATTTGAAGAAAAGGTGAATATTAGTCGGAGGTGAAGTTTGTTTTCCATATCTGGGTGGATATATAAATTAACTAAATAACTAAATTCAAATATAGATTGCTAGGTACATCAAAATCACGTAGAGTTAAATTTCAAGTTAATCTCAGCTAATTCTAAGGCAAAGATTAGATAATAGAAGAACTAGTCAGACTGGTTCCCAATATTGTACGATATACGGCATTGAGTATGGTATCGATGATGGGGGTGGTTTTACAATAAGAGATTTAAAAATAGGAGCTAAGGAAGACAAACGGAAAATACAGCCTCCTTGGATTGTGTAACGTACCCATCTTTAATGAATTACTCTTAAAATAAATTCAATTCTTAGAAAATTCAATGGGATACCACACTCTTTATTTGCATGTAAAATTCTTCCAAAATGACAAAAACAAACATAGTATAATTAGCAGAATACAAACTGAACACATAGACTTCCATATAAAATGAAACCAACAAAAACAAGTAAAAAAATTATGAATGAAAAATGTCACTGTCACTGACACTTAAAGCAACACTCTACTCTAGAAACACTAATGACAACAGCAATAAAAACAATAACAACAACAACACCTTATAATAAGTTTAAGAAAGCAAGACGACTAAAATGTATAGCCACCTCCCATGTCATTGCCCATGACATTAAAGTAAATATTCAACATGACAGAAATCAAAAAAAAACGACAAAAAAATGACAAAAGCAAATGGAAAGAAAAATATGGGGAAAAAACCACATAATAACACCCACCCAAAAGGAGCAACACATACATACACAGAGTAAAAGTGTGTACACAATCATTTGCCTGCCTAAAATTATGCTACTGTTTTATGCTGCTTGCTTAACAAAGCTGTTGTGTATGTATGTGTGCGTACACAGAGTGTAAAACAAGTTCTTATAACAAGAGCAACCACAGTGATGTTTATCATAACGAACGAAAGAACGAACAACAACAACAACAGAAAATAAAACAACATTGATTTTTGAATTCATATTTATGCTGTCTCTCTCTGCCCCACACTCTCTCTGCTTCTCGCCTTTTTTAAATGACAAAGAACCTGTTACAACACACTTCCATAAAGTTGCCATAACACACGTACTGATTTATACAAGTGTGGGTAGGCTTGTAGTTGACACCTTTAACAAGCCCATTATGGAATACGTCTGCTGTTCACCAAACCCTTTGACAATCTTTGTAACCAACCAGCAACCCTTTTTTCTTTTCCTTCTGGGGCAGATTTTCTTTTTTTAAGTTGGGAAGCTTTTATTTAAACAACAACGTCTAGATGGCTCTTATTTTATTATATTTTTAAGCTGTTAAAAAAGCCATTTTTTGTTCCATAAGTTTTTCAAAGATGGCGTTACTGTACAACACAACAGGAATTTTTTTTCCACAAGCATTTTTACTCTTTTTTTTAATTTTTTTTTAAATTTTTTCCTGGTTTTTTTTCGTTCTGAGAAACGCTAAAAAATAAAAGAATAAAAATTAAAAGCCCTCGCAAGAGGGGAAAATAAAACTACTACACGTATACACAGACACACACTCTCACCTACCATAACATCATATGACAAGAGTTGCTCTCACTTATAACTGCACAATGCCAACATATGGGAGAGAGAAATAATTTTAATGTGTTTGGGGGTCTCTTCTTTTTTTTGTTTCATGCACAAGCAAAACCGAAAGAGTTATACGAACCATAAGTGAGTGCATGTAAGTGTGTGTGTGGCAGTGTGTTGTAAAACTTTTGTATGCTCACCGCACATGCAAAATGTGTGTTTTTAAAGAGTTGATGGCTGTCTGATTGCATGCATGTGTGTGTGTATTGTTGTTGGCATTTAAATGTGGGGTAAACATTACCATGCGTGAGAGTCATTTACTTACTCTTTCATTTACAATACGAGTGTTTATTTTGATTTTTTCTTCTTTTTTTGTTTTTTGTTTTCAAATAATTTTTTAACTCTTTGCGTGTGTGCCCCATTCCATTTGCCCAATACCGTTGAAAACAAAAGTGTGGCCACATTTTGCCATCATCTTGTGGGCTGGCCATTGGTTTGAGTAAATTTTCCTTTACCAAAAACAACAACAATAAAAAAACACAAAGAGAACATGAAAAACAAACTGAAAATCTGTTTAAAATTATTCGTTTTCCACCCATTGTGTGTGTGCGGATGGCTGGCTGGCATCTCTGTGATTGCTTTCATTTCGTTGCGTTATTTCGTTCAAACACGCAAAATGGCAATTTCTGTTCTTCTTCTTCGTCTTTTTCTTTCTGGTTCTCTAGTTAGAGTTGAAAAATTATTGTGGATTTAAAGAACAATTCAAAATCTAAACCCCTTCCCGCATATATAATTTGGTTTCAAAACGACAGAAATAACAAAAAAGAAAAAACGACAAAAAATAACGAAAAAACTCTTTTACTGTGCTTTATAAAAGAGTGTTTTAAAAAAGTTTTTTTTCTAAGTCAGTGTTGTGTGTGTGTTCTTTATATGGGTGGCAATTTTTTGGCCACTTTGTGGGGGTATCGTTATTGCGGTTTCCAGAAAAAAAAAAAGATTATTTCGTCAAGCTCAATTGTGTAACTAACTGCGTGTGCATGTGTGTGTTTTTTGTGTGTAAATTAAAGTGAGTACTTTGCGTAAGAGGGACATATGAACTTTGATTGTCAAATATAATAGAAGAACTTCTGTAATAAACGCTTTTAGAACACATATAAAGGAATTTTTTGTTGAAGTTTTTGAATTTTAAATTCTAGAAAATATAAATACGTATAAAACCGTATCGAACTATTTTTATTGGAAATAAATTTTATACACTCACGATAAACTACTTACAGTACAGAGCATATAGTGCCTTGCCCTTCGTATACTGGGCATAAGTTCTCTAATCTATTCCGATGTGCATTATATCTATTCGTTCTTCACTGTTCTTGAAATTTCTTGCGATGGTTTTAAGCCTTTGGCATCATTTTATGTATGTTGTAAAGAAGTGCCTGATTAAAGGCGATTTACCGAGTGTATATAAGCGATACAAGTCGCCGTAGTTTAGTAGGTAGAGTGTTGGCTTATTAGACGTGAGGCCACGGTTCAAGCCCCAAATCAGACATCCCAACAAATATGAAAAAATATTTCTTCGGCCACTTCTTCTCAACAGATTTCTGGCAAAAACTCTGAGAGTAAATAAAATTGCCATGAAAAGTTTCTAAAAAAAAATCGATCGACTTTAAGCTGTAGATGCCGCCACTCATATATAAAATTAACAACACAACATAAGTGGTGCAGCCCTTCACTTGTAATAGCATTACGACCAAGTTTCTAACACCACCTGCTCTCTGAACAACAATTTTTCTTGGGAATAATAATTGGTCATTAGAAACCTTTATTCAGAATTACTATCTACTTTTCATACCACTTATGTTGTGTTTGTTAATTTCACACATGAGTGACGGGACCTACAGTTTAAAGTCGACTCCGAACATCAGATTTTTCTACGAAACTCTTCATGGCAATTATATTTACTCTTAGAGATTTTCTCTAGAATGCAGTTATTGTCCAAGAAATATTTTTCATATTTCGTTATTCGATATGTCTGAGCTGGGGTTTGAAACCAGGCTCGTTTCTAATAAGTCAACACACTCGCTACTAGAGTATGGCGAATCCTTTGCCCTTTTCTATGTTTTGTTCTAACGTACAGGATAATTAGGGAGTGGGATTTGAACGCAAAATAGCTTGATGAAGAATATTAAGGCCCAGAGCACTCAAAAGAATAATCTTGAGTGAAAACACTACAATCTTCAAAAGAGGAAGTCTATACAGTATAGGAAACGATAGGAATTTAACGTGAAAGAAGACATGCAGAAGTAAAGACAGACATGTTTGCGGAGTCTGCTCTCAAGGCTCTCGGCAGTTAAACGCTTACATCCAAGGTAATAGTAGAGAGCCATAGTCAAGCAGAATAAGTTACTTTGATATGGGTACCAGAAATTGAGACACACGTAGGAAATGAGATGACAGATAACTTTGGTTGAATAGGGGACATACCCGGCATCCAATCTATCTTCAGGTTTCAACAGAAGTCTTCTAAAAGTAAAAATAAAGTTGGTTGGTATAGACTTTGCTCTGAAAGTGAGTAGAAAAACTTGAGGACAATTTCGATGGCACTTACAGGTAACTATGCCTGCAACAGACTCTTGTAGAAGATGGGAATTTACATTTTTGTTTTGAGGAAAAGCAGTCGATAGGCATTTTTATTGCAAACTGTGTAGCTCCATGGTATTGGAGATACAGACCTACTGTAAGTATATAACAGAGATCAGCAATGAAACGTTTTTTCGCTACTCATAAGCACTCATGAAATTTTGAATATAAGTGAGTTAACAATATTGAAATTTAATTATGTATTCTGATTCATTCGTACACACTACTACGTTGATTTATAAGTACAGGTTGCGATGAGTATGCGTACAACATTGACATCAAACTCATACCATTCGAAATATGTTTGATTCATAAGCCGATTCATTTAGATTCATAACTTTCGAAAAATACTTATAAATGATTCGAATGACTCGAATCATTCAACAAAATTTACAGCCTTAGTTGTTGTATTTACAAAAGAAAAGAAAGAAGACACATAAGCAAAAAGAAAATAGCAGCAAGCAGAGGAAACACACAACCTTTTATTGAGTATTTTAGTGTTCGTACGCGAAACATACTTATTTTGTGATTCGTGTATATGCTGGGTTCTGTGGGGAGTCGAAATCAACAACAACATCATACGTGTTGTTAAGTATGAATATGATGAGTACTTCAAACTTTGAATATGAGTGGAGGAGGTTCCATGATATTAAAATAAGTATGAATGCGTATAAGTATCAGAAATTATGAATATGAATACTCTTTGCTGATCTCTGGCATATACGTCGAGTAAGGAATAGTCTTGTTGTTATTGAAGAAGTTGTTTGACGTGTTAAGTAAGTGATTGAAAAGAATGTACACAAGATATCAACAAAGGTCAAAGAGCAAATGCTCATTTTTCTTTTGCATTATATTATGGATTGTTTTTGCATTTATTAAGAATTTCAAAAATCATTTTCAATTCAAAGAGGAACTGTTATTAGCAAAAAAAAATTGCACAAAAGATTTTTAAGTAAGTCATCTACAAAACTGCCGCAGATTCTTTATAAATTCAAAACAAAAAGAGAAAATATTTCATTGAAGTCTTTATTAAGACCACACACTTTGGGTTTTTTTGTATGCATAAAACCGAAATGACTGTCGATATTCTATACATTATCTGGAGGACTTTGGTAAAGTAAAGAAGTGGACTTGAATAAAGGAATACAAAAACAAAACAATTATTGAGCGCTTGACGACATAATTAGTTTAAAAAAAAGGACAAGGTGTTATTGCAACACCATTAGCACCAGCAGCACCAAGATTTAAGTAAATTGACCAAGATATCCTTGTTATGATAACAACACAAAGCTATTGAAAAAAGGATGCCAACTGTTCATTTGTTGGTTTTACGAAAACAAACACTACTGGAAGCATTAAAACAATGAATGAAAGTGTGAATGAATGTATGAATGAACGAATGAATGTGAACAATTATTTGCAATTTTTGCAAAGATTATGCATTAAGACCACCTAGACTTTCTTTTGAAATATTTTTGTTAAAATTTCCAAACTCAAGTCAATATTTGCATTCGTTTTTTGATTGCAACAAGCCAGTTACTCTTAGCCTTTTAAATGTTTTGCAAACACAATCAAAATGTCTAAAATTGAAGAAATTTTTGAAAAGCAATCAAATCAACAAACCAAACTGCGAGGGTGTACCGAATTACTTTTAATTTTGCGGGTAAATTTAAAACAAAGCCCTTTTTTAAATGCTAGTGGTAATAACCAAAAACTCCCAACCCTGACTTTATTCCACCTCAACATTAGACAAATATTTTCCAGTTCCTTCCATTGCCTTTTTCCCCTTGTCAATCGGCTTTTTTTTTTTGTTTGGAAATTTATACTTCAACCACGTCCGTAATGCATTTCGAGTAGCAGTAGCAGTTTATTAAAAGGATTGAACCAAAAATTAACACAATGCAACACTCAACTCTCTCTCTCTCTCACTCTCCCTCTATCTCTTTCACTCTCCCCTAGACTTCCTTAGTCCTGGTTATTGTCTATTGGTTTGTATGTCTGCCTATTAAGCATGTCTACCTCAGTGCAATGCATTCACTTACCCTGCTTCTTACGTCACTTCTCTCCTTCTCATACATTTAAATGCATTTACACATACTCAGGCACATGCTTATACATGTGTGTAAGAGGGTAAGTTGTAGTAGAGTTTCTCTGTATGTATGCATATGTGTATGTATGTCTGTATGTCTATGTCAGACTGTTTACTCTGAAAATGACTAAAACGTCAAGCGTTAAAATAGCGTTAATGTTTGACACAACTTCGTTGTTGCATGTTGTTTTTGTTGTAAAAATTTTGGTACCCCGCGTATATGAAAACTTCACAGAATGCCCTCTTTCCTTACATGAATGTAATTTAACGAGGGAGAATTTAAAATTGATTTGAAAGGATTTTTGCAAGTATTCTCACATCATATTCTGCTTCTGAAAAGATAGAATCTACAATTCCAGTTTGACCTCCCACACGGTATTTCTTCAAACATTCCCTTCTTCAATCAGTAATTTTTCTCCAATCGTCTGTAGGTACCTTTAGATTTTTAAGATCGACTAATACACCTTCTATTCATGTACTCCTAAAAGTTTTTTTCCTTGTGATGAAGTTCGCATATAATCGGATTGCATCGTCCTAAATATGCTTCAGTCCTTAATTTTGCAGAGAGGAAGTCGCCGTAGAAATATTTTGTGTCGAGATGTCTGATCTGAGGTCTGAACCGTGGCCTCACGTCCAGTAAGCCAATGCACTACCTACTAGACTGAATAACTCCAGGATCGTCAGGAAATGTTGCCGCTCTCGACCTTCTTCATTGTCACACTTATCTGGGTCCCCGGGCACAGTAATATTACGGGAAACTGCATGGCCGACGAGCTCGCCAGGGCTGGTGCACTACTTCCGGAATCCTCCTCAATCGACTTGGGGATGCCACTTGCCTCGGTCAAGCTGGCCATCAGGCGGAAATTCTTTCGAGACGCCAACCTATTCTGGGTCAATGAGAGGTCTTGCTCCACCGCTAGGCTCATTTGGCCCTCGATGGATAGAAGGCTCACCAGCCAGTTTCTTGGACTTGGTCGTAGCGTCATCTTGATTACAGTGGTCATGCTTACAGGTCATTGTATAATGGGAAGACACGCACGCGGAAAGAATGCAGCTTCTGCCGTAGGTGCAGATCCGCTGAGGAAGAGGGGACTGTTATCCACTTTCTTTGTCAATGTCCATCTATTGCGAGGTGCAGATATAGGTTATATGGTCCTTGTTAGCTTGCCGGTGCGATCATCCATTGACGTCATGGATATAGCTTCGTTTATCAAACTTTCGGACTGGTTTTCCAGCATAGGGTAGCCGTGCTTTAAATGTGCAGCCCTTGAGCTGACCAATTTCTTTTTCTTCCCTGGTTTAGATGAACTTGATCAGTACAGAGACTGCGTTCACCTATGGCATCATAACGGGCCGCTCAAGTGAGCTTTTGTTATTAAAACTACAACTACAACCTAGCCTAACCTAACCTAACCTACTAGACTACAGCGTATATCCTCAGACACTCCCCACTAAAGTCTCTTCACAATGTTACTACTTTAACCTGGCATAGTTTAAAGTTTGGCAACCATTTTTATGTGAAAGAAAAAAAAATTGAAAAAAGCAGCAGCAACAACAACAATAACAGCACGAACAACAACTCTAAGTACGTGAAAGTTAGTGTAAATGTGGATGACGTTTGGTCGGAATGTTTCGGTTTGTATTTTGCAATTTGACTTCATTTGCTGTTCACTGGCAACCCGCTCAACCGGAAATTGGAGGTGTGCGGCAAAACACGACGTGACGTGACATTTCCTCTTCGTCAAAATGTCAAACAAAAAACAAAAAATTACAGCAAAAAAAACACCAGAAAAATAGTCTGCAGAAAATGCTACAACAACAGCAAAGACTTGGAAAAACAACAACAACAAAAACAACAACAAGAAACCAACGTAGACTAAAAAAAATATTTAAAAACGCGAAAATTGCAACACCATTAAAAACTCAATGAACTTAAACAGCAGCAGCAGCAGCAGCAGCAACAGCAACAATAACAGTAAAACGACAATGTAATGCGTAACATGTGCAAAAGTTTAAAAGTGCAAGCAAATATATACAGTGAACGGCAAAAGTAGATGCCATAAAAGGAAAAATAAATTTCTTTCACTGTCCACCCATGTAATAAACAAATTGCTGCAGTGTTTTAAGAAAATCTTGACACATTTGTACAGGTCATAGGACTTAAAAACATTTTTATTGACTACAGAAGTCTTTTCTGCTGCACGTGGTTTGTGTCTTCAATAAATTACACGGTATTTGGAAGGTAGAGCATCTTTTGCTTTGAAAATGTTTAATTTTGCAGTCCTTTGAGCATATTTTGACATATCTGTACCGGACGTATGATTTAGAAAATCTAGATTAACTACAGAAGTCTTATCTCCTGCACGGGGTTTGTGTCTTAAATAACTTATGCAGTATTTTGAAGGTAGAGCCTCTTTTGCTTTGAAAATGTTTAAATTTTGCAGTCTTTTGGAAATATTTTGACATAACTGAGCAGGTCGTGTGACTTGGAAAATCTGGATTAACTTCCGAAGTCTTATCTCCTGCACGTGGTTTGTGTCTTAAATAACTTATGCGGTATTTTGAAGGGAGAGCCTCTTTTGCTTTGAAAATGTTTAAATTTTGTAGTCTTTTGAGAATATTTTAAAATATCTGTAAAGGTCGTGTGATTTAGAAAATCTGGATTAACTACAGAAGTCTTATCTCCTGCACGGGGTTTGTGTCTTAAATAACTTATGCAGTATTTTAAAGGGAGAGCATCTTTTGCCTTTAAAATGTTTAAATTTTGTAGTTTTTTGAAAATATTTCGATAAATCTGTACAGGTCGTGTGACTTGAAGAATCTGGATTTACTCTAGAAGACTTATCTCCTGCACGTGGTTTGTGTCTTAAATAACTTATGTTGTATTTTAAATGGAGAGCATCTTTTGTTTTGAAAATGAGTTTAAATTTTGTAGTCTTTGGAGAATATTTTGTCATATTTGGACATGTCGTGTGATTTGGAGAATCTGGATTAACTACAGAAGTCTTATCTCCTGCACGTGGTTTGTATCTTCAATAACTTATGCGGTATTTTGGAGGTAGAGCCTCTTTTGTTTTGAAAATATTTAAATTTTGTAGTCTTTTGGAAATATTTTGATTGGATTTACTTTAGAAGACTTATCTCCTGCACATGGTTTGTGTCTAAAATGACTTAAAAGGCATTTTGCAGTGAGAGCATCTTTTGCTTCGAAAATGTTTAATTTTGTGCCAACAAAGCTTAATATTTAGAGAAAAGTAGGAAATAATCGATTCAAAGCACATTGAACGTTCAGCGAATTTTATTCTGAATATGTTGCATCGAGTTCAGAGGGCAAAAGATGTTCTCTGATAGCCAAAACTGGAGATTTTGACGTGTGTGAAAACTGCACAGCTATCATAATAAGCGTCAAAGTCTTTTATATTGAAGTCAAGCTAATTCGCTGTTTTTAGAGGGACCAGGAGGGTTCCATCCATTGTAAGTTGCTGGCAAAGGAACCAAACGATCTCAGAAAACCTGTACCGAACTCCAGTGATTTATTTAAGGCGAACATTAGCTGATAAACGTCCGGAATATGCGAGCAGCCATGACTTTTGATCATGACAACGCATTGGCTCGTGCTACAAGATCAGTTAAAAACAGTTTTTTAAACAAAAGTTGGGAAATCAACACCTGAACCCCCTTATAACTTAAATAAGAGTGTGAAGATAGTGAGAATTACTCTATGAAGACCGTACAGCCATGCTAATAAGCGCTAAAGTCTTTTATATTGAAACCAAGCTAATGATCTGTTTTCAGAGGGAGCAAGAGGGTTCCATCCATTGTAAGTTGCTGGCAAACGAACCAAACCATCTCAGGAGACCTGACCCCAACGCAAGCGAATTTTTTAAAGTGATCACGCAACATACATACATAATTGGCCATTTATAGGGCAAAAACGGCTGGAAGTCACATAACCGCTCATTTCAGGGAAAACACCATTTCAAAATGGCAACAACGATGGAACGAGGAAGATAGAGGAAGATGGACGGCGAGACTTTTTCCGGACATAAGGCCATGGATTGGTCTGAAATTTGGAGAGGTAAATTACTACGTTACACAGATGCTATCGGGCCACGGATGTTTTAGGAAATATCTGCACAGAATGGGCAAGACCGCCTCCCCTTACTGTCTTTACGAGGAAGGGGAGATAATTGATGACGCAGAGCAGACCGTTTTCGAGTGCGCACGCTGGCGATAGTTGGGACGATCACGGCCGGTAACATTGTCGGGATTATGATCGCGAGCAGAGAAAATTGGACCTTAGTGGCGAATTACGTGGAGAGCATTCTAAGACTGAAGAAGAAGGATCTTGAGGCTGAGGAACATGTGGGCACGCCGGAATAGATGAAACTGGCACACGTGCCAAGCGGAATTCGAGGCAGAGATCTGGACGAAAGGAATAGTGGAGACACTTAGATGTCTTTTCAACTTTCGACACGCAGTCCGGACGCGGATATGAACAAGCAGGGGCCAATGGGACTCCACTCCGAAGTAATACCACCGTAGTTCCGGAGTGGGCACAACAAGTCCACGAGACGAGAGGGGATTTAGTGGGTGAGGGCCCACACGCGGAGGACGTGACGACTTCCTCTATGGTGCGGTTAGGTACATCTACCACTCCTCGGCGTGAAAAAAAAACCCATATTCATGTGTGGTAGGTCCTTCAAGTTAACGTCGACTTCGAACGACAGATTTTTGAAAATCTTTTCATGGCAATTTTATTTTCTATCAGAGTTTTTTTTTATCAGAAGACTGCTGAGAGGATTTTGTCGAAAAACGTATGTTTTTTCATACTTCACTTCGTTCGAGATGTCTGAGCCAGGCTTTGAATCGAGGGCTCCTGTCTAATAAGCCTATACACTACCTACTAGACTTTGGTGACTTCTTCAAGGCTTCACTTCAAAACAGAGTAACCGCAGGTAGTTGTTTTTGAGCGGCAACTATTTGTTACCAGGAAAATTGGATAAGGTTACACAGTTACTGATTGGCCATACTTTGCTTCCATTTTTAATTCAATTTTGGTTTCACAAAGGCCTTAAGTTTGTATGTCTTACTTTTTTATCTCTACTAATGACTGTTGTTTAATTTTCGTTGCCAGTGCACTATTCAATATCATATTCTTAAGAAATTTTTAGTTTGAAAAAATTCAAAAATAACTGTAAAATTGTCGTAAAATTTAACAATTTCTGGTACGGCCTAACTCTTCGGCTTTAAAGCCTTTAAACGTTGCAATGCAGATCGGTAAGTCTGTCTCTTTGTATGTCTGTATGTCTGTTCGGTTGTTTGTAACATTTCTCAAGTCTATTAACTAATTAAGCAATTATGTTGTCACCATCTTTAAAACAATTTTATGCCTGTAAGTCTGTCATACAAAAAATTTAACGGTTGCACCCTCTAACTGAAGTTCTCTTTCGTATGTCTTTCGTTATTTTTTTTCTCGTTTACAAAAAAGAAAAATTTTTCATTCGTTTAACAATTTTTATTACAATTTTTACAGTCTCATTTTGTTATTGTTATTGTTGTTTTAGAGTTTTGTTGTTTTTTTCTTCGACTTTAAAAACTGTTGCGGTTGACCAGTTTTACTGTTCAATGGAAGAAGATCGTGCCATGCCGCCTAATGTTGCCTTGTTGTATAGTGTCTTTGAACCGTAAAAGTAGTTTCAATATCCAATATGTTGGAGCGCAATGCGAGTTAGGGAATTAGGGGAGTTTACACACACTAACATCATTAATAAATGACATGTTAAAATAAATTTATTTGATGCCATTATGACTGTCAAAAAATTTTTGTGGATCATTAAAGAATGCCGTTTACAAATTAGTGGAAAACATAACATGATGATCCCTCTTCCTCCTCTGTTTATAACTTATTAAACATAAGGAAGAGAACATAAAAATGTTAGTTTTTTTATTTTTTAATTGGAAATAAAACAAATTAATAAAGTTATTAAAGAAGAGACTTCTATACTGAAGGAGAAAAATAGTTGCAGTCTGACAAGCTCTGTTATATGATATCCTGTAATACTTGCTCCTTGAGTTTTAGAAATTAAAGCAAATACGAAGACATGCTGAATGGAATTTCTTTGTAAATTTACTCCCATTATATACGATAACTTGTTTTGTTCGCAATAGTTATGAATTCGCCGCAGTCTGGTAGGAAGCATGTTAGCTTATTAGACGTGAAGCCATGGTTCAAACTCCAGTACAGACATCTCGAACAAAACGAAATGTAAAAAAATTTCTTTGGCGACTACCTCTCAGCAGAAACTGGGAGCATAAATAAATTTGCCATGAAAAGTTTCTCAAAAATCTGTGCTTCAGATTCAACTTTAAACTGTAGGTTCCACCACTTGTGGATAAAATTAACACACACAATTCGGATGGTATGAGAAGCTAGGTCATTTGAGTTGGAATACAGGGAAACAAGATTTATGGCAGGAAAAAATATGACCTAGTATTCGTAAAACTGGTGTCTTTGGCAATCAGTGTTATACTTTCATCACAAGTGCCATGTGAGGATCACACCGGTAATCTCCACATACGCAGACCCTTTTTATGGATTTTTTTAACCGTCTCGGCTGCTTAAACGTTGAGAATTCCACTCTAACGCTATCAGGTGTCCTATTAAGAGTGTGGCCAACATATCATCATTTTCTGATTTATTTCAGCAAGATTTGTTGCTTTGTTGGTCAAGTTCGATTTAATCACGCGTACGTCTTTGAAGCAGCTGTTGTTGATACGTGACTGTTATTCGAATCTAGCCATGCTTTACTTCCATCCGTACCCATTTTGGTCGTTCGAATGCAACTATGGCTTCATTGAGTGTGTTATTTACATCAGTTTCAGTAGTCATTATACTGCCTACATAGCACAAATTACACAGCCCTGCATGGGTTTTGCAAAAAAATTTGCAGGGCTGTGTTATCCATGTATTCGTATTAAAGTCGCCGTAGTCTAGTAGAGAGTGTGTTGGGTTATTAGAATAGGGCTCGTGGTTCAAAGCGCCAGCTCAGACATCTCTAACATAACGAAATATTAAAAAATATTGGTTTCGTCATCGTCCTCTCAGCAGTCTTCTGACAGAAACTCTGAGAGTAAAATAAAATTGCTATGAAGATGTTTCTCAAAAAAATCTGTCGTTCGATTCGTGGTCAAACCACAGCTCGGATATCTCGAACAAAATGAAGTATGAAAAAATGTCATGGAAAGCTTCTCAACAATCTATCGAAGTGAACTGTAGATTCCACCAATCATGGATAAAATTAACACACACAACATAAGAGGTGTGAGAAGCTAGGTTGTAAGCCTGACTAAAGGCTTCTAATGACAAATTAAGTACTTAAGCAGCTAGGTATGCGATTGTTATGCCGTGTGGCAAAGGTTTTCTTTGTTTTGTGTGACTTTTCCTGCGTCAGCATTGATATGAAATGTTTGATTTATGCTTTCATTATCTGGAATTGAGACTCCTGAACTCTTGTGTATAATCTGAAAATTCGAATTATTCTCTGAGGTATGCTTTCCTTCGCAATGTTTTCCATATGCCACTATGTCCGATGGTATAGAAGGTTTTTTTAAAATTAAGGAACAGTAGATAATACTCGGCTGTTATCATTATTTCATAGATTACTGTATTAAAATGCGTAGAGTAATATGCTGATATTGGCCATTCTGTCCAGATGGGGGTATGCCTGCTCATCTAGCAAGAATTTGAATTCATCATAAATGGAGTTCGTATTGAAATACTAACATAAGCTTTTAGTATAGGCGTATTCATAAAGTGATTCCGAATCGCGACTGGGATTGTATCGGAGAAAATGTTACATATGTATGCCTCTGGATGGGAACCGTGTGGTAGAATTAAAATCAATGGGTCTTTCCACTTTCCAGGCGTTGAACTATTATAAACAACAGACGAAATGTTTGTCGTAAATTATACGGATTTAAAATTCGAATTTATTTTCTTATAAACTGACATCATAATCCCCCTAAAATCTCTTCCCAGTCATTTCGCTAAAACGATTCAGTTAATCATTTAACCCACTTGTGTGTTTAATACTTAAGCATTTTCTGAAAAGGCTATTCCATTGGTTTTTGTGGCTCACCACCAATACAAGATTTTTCTTCTTAATAAAATGGCAATGACACATAATGTGTTTTGGTAAAACGCTTGCCAAAATATTTTCAAGAAAACAAGACATTTTTAAATAAAAATTTCCAAAAAAAAAAACAAAGAAACATATTAAAATCTACGCCAAAAGAACAAAGAGAGATGATTTCTTTAATTGATTTCATTGTCGCCTAGCGTAAGATGTCGAAATAAGTACGTATGTCTGTGTCCATAGCCATTTGGAATGGCCAACTGAATGAAAGAATAAAATAAAGACAGAACGAAAGACAAAAATAAAAAATTATTTTAAAAAATCGTATAAATTATCGGTTTTATTTGCATTTTTGAGGATAACCGAGACATTCATTTAAATTAAGCACCGGCAAGTAAAGAAAAGAGACCATCGTGACCAAAAATGATTTGACGTCAATGGCACACAAATAATTAAAAATGGCGACAAGTGAGCAAAATATGCGAGGATTGGTTGGTAAATTTTTTAAGTAAGAATGCAATTAAAAATAAAGTTTTGTTTAATATTCCATTAGGTTCGAGTATTATTCCAAAACCTCTGGCACGAATTGAACTTAGTATCTCTAAATTGAGAGGCTAGCATTGCCTTGGTATTGAAAATGCAGCTGGTTCAAGATTATAGGAATTCGACACGCTTTCTTATTTACTAAATTGGTTATTACAACCCTTTAGTCAGACTTATGCCCTAGCTTCTCACACCACTTATGTTGTGTGTGTTAATTTTATACATGAGCTTAAATTCGATTCCAAACCACAGATTTTTTTCTTTTTCCAGAAGACTGCTAAGAGGAGGACACCGAAAGAAAAAGTTTTTGTTTTGTTCCAGATATTTGGTATGAAATTTGAACCGTAGGCTCTCGTCTACCTACTAGACTACGGTGACTTCAAGAATTCAACACAAACAACAAGAAATTCTAAGAAAAAGGGGAAAATGTGAAGTAACTGAAAGGCTCTGCTTAACTGAGAGCCTATTCCAAGGTATTACCACCTCATTAAAATTCTTTATTATTCGCACAATTCTGTGTGGCACTGTTCACAACTTGATGTAAACAACAACAATTGCTTTATTTTGTTATTCCGGTGTGTATACACTTTACAAAAACAATAACAATTACTAGACAATTATTCGACAGATCTTTGTAACGGAGATTTTCAAACCACGATTACTCTCTTCAAACGCATCGCGTCTTCATACAAAACTGACTGAACTTTTACTCACTCCGTTACCTGCTTTACATTGCCTTTTATATGGCAGAGTAAACAGTCTGATGAATGTTTTTAAAGGCATATGTAAATGACTTCGCCTTGTCGAAATCTCTATAAATATAAACATCGTTGTTTACATTCATTATGGTTGTTTGTGTATTTTGTTTAAATTTATTCTTGTAGTGTTGTTTGTGGATTTTTGTTTACTTGTTTACCATTTTTTATGCTGGTGTTTGTTGTTATATTAAGCAGTACGATAATTTGTAAACAAGATTGTTTACTTGCATTGTTTTGTTTTTGTAGCTTTCGTTTATAATTTTAATGTTAAGCGATGTTAAAGCAAAACACCAGTATCTTGATTCTTCATTTTCATAACAATATTTTATCCTTTAATCTGTAAGAAATAAAACTATTTCACATATGTGACCATACAGTTTAAAGGTTAATTGGTTTTAAAAATAAATGGCAAAAGAAAAAAGCATAAAAGTTCCCCGAAATCCTTAACACTACGAGTAATAATTACTTGGACTTTTTTATTTTAAAATGTTCATTATTCTCCAGAATTCTCTTTTCATTGTACTTAAGTTCATGACTCTCTTTAACAGGCCAAAGGAAAAATGAAATTTTTAACAATTGTTAACAAGAAACATAATCTTGATGCGTTCTTTCGTTCGTTCACATGTAAAGAACAATTGTTTTCACACTGTTTTGCATAATTAAGCAATTAAAAATCCCCGAATGTTGGGAGAAGGAGGCAACTGCCTCCCACCATTAACTTACAATAAAAAAAGAGAGAACGAGAGCCAGAGGGAGAGAGAGGGAGAGAGGGAAAATTAAAATAAATTTAAATGAAATGAAATTGTCTTTGCAGTCCTACTGGGTTACGTTAATGGTTGGAAAGCCACATTCACCACGAAACCCATTAAAAACAATACGGCGTAGGCAAGGCAAAAAAAAAATAACAAAGAAGGAGAATAAAAGAAATAAAATTATACGCCGAGTTTAATAAACTGCACCCAAAGGTCTGTAAGTTAAAAGACAGCTCCTTTCCTTCGTGGATAAATTCATTAAGTTTTTTTGTGTTTCAATTTCTTTTCTTTTTTTGTTTTCCTTTTTAAGTGTGAAAATTATCATTATCACTGCGGTGCTAACAACTGTCTTAAACAATTTCTTGGTGAGTTTGTGTTTCGTTTTTCTTTCATTCTAGACTTCTTAATTATTTTTGCTGTCAGTTGGGGGTTATTCCCCCCAGCCACTTTTGCTTGCAATTTTCATTATTTCCTTTAATTAATGTTCCTGCTTTAGATTGTTGCCAGTATTTTTTGGGGGGATAGCAAGGAAGACCAGCAAGGATTCAAATGTGGTTGATGGCTGCAATTGAATGCTTAAAAGAGAAATTATTTAAAAAATGAAAAATATTATTAAAATAATATCATACTTTAATGCTGGGATGCTATAGGCTCCTTTCAGCTTAAAGTAGTTCGTTTATATGCTCTTTATATCCTTCACAAGTCGCTCTGTGTCCCTATTATTGTTTTACTTACTTAAGTCGCCATGGTCTAGTAGGTAGTATGTTGGCTGAAGCCTCTGTTCAAGCCCCAGGTCAGGCCTCTAGAGCAAAACGAAAATATGAAAAAATATTTCTGCGGCGACTTCCTCTCACCAGATTTCTGGCAAAAACTCTGAAATTAAACTAAAATTTAAAAGTTTCTTAAAAATCTGGCGTTCGAAGTCGAATTTCAGCTGTAGGTCCCACCACTCATGTATAAAAATTAACGCACACAATATAAGTGGTGTGAGAAGCTAGGTTGTAAACCTGACTAAAGGTTTCTAATGACCAATTATGTTATGTATGTTACTTAATTGGCCATTAACAAACCCGATTAACATATTTAGGCCTGCCTTAACACATTCTTCCAGGCGCCTCTGCTTCTTAAGCAGCAACGGCAGTTGGTCACACTAATCAGTGACAGTTTTTCCTCGATTTGGTCTTGCCAACAAGGTTGTTCTCTTCGCCGCCTTCCGTAAACCTCCGCATCAGATACCTGTGTCGCCGGAGCATCTTCCTCCATTCGAACGATATGATCGAGCCTACGCAGCACAACGTCCATGCCGTTGAGAAGCTCATACAGCTCGCACTGAACCGAAGATAGTTCGTAATACTTTTCTTTCGATAACCTGCAAGGCTGCTGCATCAGTGCTTAATAGTATGGATGCCTCTGAGCCGTAAAGACTCACGGAGAAAATGAGCCTCTTGTAGAGCATTAGTTTTCTCGTACGAGAGAGGTCTCCGCAACTCAATTGCCTCTTGAGACTATAGTAGCACGCACTTGTTGGCAAGAGTGATCCTGCGCTTGATCTCCAGACTGACATCGTTTTTAGTGGTAACGGCGGTAACAAGATAAATAAATTCCTTGACTATATCGAAAATATAGTTATCGGCCGTAATCTGGGATCCAATACGCCGCATGTATTCGCTACTTGTCGATAACGTATACTTCGTTTTGCCCTCATTTACTGCCAGACCCATCTTTATTATTGTTTTACAAAGACTTATTTTTAGAAGTCGCCGTAGTCTAGTAGGTAGTGTGTTGGCTTATTAGACGTGAGGCCAGTGTTCAAACCCCAGGTCAGACATCTCCAACAAATCGAAATGCAAAAAATTATTTCTTTCTTTCTCTCAACAGATTTTTGCAAAAAATTCTGAGAGAAAATAAAATTGCCATGAGAAGTTTCTCAAAAATTTGTCCTTCGGAGTCGACATTAAACTGTGGGTGCCGCCACTCATGTATAAAAATTAACTCACACAACATAAGTGGTGTGAGAAGCTACGTCGTAATCCTGACTTTACCTACCTTTTAGTCCTCATCCTACCCTAGGAATCTCATACACTACTACGTTTTACTTCAATATGAACCCTTAAAAATGGCTACTAAAGTTCTGAATCTTTTCGTTTCAAAACTTTCTTCAATTCATCAATAAATTTCTACACTTTACCGCCAACACATTCACTCTCTCTTGTCAAAACTGCCATCTCTCTGCAAAAACAACAAAACATTTGTATTCTTTTATTGAAACAAAAGCAGCCAAGCTTTTTAACAGCAAATTATTGTTAATGTTTAACAATCCTTTTCAATTGTTAACTCCTTTTTCTTTAACTCTTCTCAGAGACATTAGTTTAGACTGTTTTGTTAATGGCAAATAAAAAGGCCCATAATGATGAGCACTTCCAAAAAAAAATTACCGCCACAGATGAAACGTTGTGACTGTCTTTTAACCGAAATGCGGAAATAAATTAACACAGCATCTTAGAGATTAACAGACTGTTTTGAATTTCAAATGGAATAAATAAAATACAACAACAACAACAGCAACTTTACAGTCATGACAATTTAAAAATTCATTAGGAACTGGGGGAGAGGATTGACAAAATTAAAATGAAAGGGTTAAGGGTGAGCTAGAAGGAAAGTTTTTTAAGGTATCGAAAACTGTGGATTATTTGGAGAAGACTAAGTATAGCATATGGAAGCAACTGCTGGAAGACTTCTGCTTTGGCCCATTAAAATTCGATAAACGAAGATTATTTTGCATTCGGACTGCCACTGTGACATAACGGCAATCGCCATGCTAAACGGATTTGAAAACAGTGGTGTTTTCCTGTCTCAAATAATTAGTATACCGAATAAAAAACCCAAGACTGGTCAAATTCGATGATTTGTTTCCTTTCCTACGTTTCTTCACGGTGCTGATCGTCTGAGATTTTTCACAATTGTGCGATCAAACAATATGTCGGTAATACGGCTTTCTACTAAGATTGTAAGACCAGAGGCGACACCATCAACAGCAACTTTGTTTTTATACTCTTTGGAACAAATAAATTCTTTAAACTGCAGCTCATATCATCTCGAAACTTTAAAGTAAAGACAAGTGCACAATAGAAAAATGTTAACAACCCAATGGCAATGTCCAAGCAATGGCAAACAATCCATTATAAAATCGACATATACTGCGGCTTTAACAGTCATTGTGACAAATGACGTATTGGAATACGAATACAAAGTAATTGTAAAGAAACCCATGAGTTTACCTTGAATAAATTTCAAAGTCTAGATTATTTTGCCATAACTTGACCGTTAGTAGTCTGAAAACAATGATTCCTTGGACTCCTTGCATTACGAAAGTCTAGGCTTAACGATTCTCTTAGGAATGAAGATGGCTTTCTGCATAATTCCTACGTTTATAATATCATTACACGGCTGGTTTTTTTATCGTTTATTCAGTTCTCTCAAATAATTATTGTTTAGTAAACTTAGGCATATCCTGCCTTCAAAATCTGGAAAATAACATAAATGTCCTATACGGCTCAAATACATCTTAAATACACAGAGAAAACTGAACCTAATAAATACATAGTAAATTAGAACAAAGTTTATAATATTTCTCTATGGTTTTTTTCAAGAAGAGGTTCTTATTATTTTTACAAGGAAAACCTTTTTGAAAAAATCGAGAAGAAAACTTAGGGATTTTACTAGATAGTCTTCTTGATTTTTTTTTAAAAAGGTTTTTTCTTGATTTTATTAGGCCCTCTTTTTGTTTTTTTTTTTTCAAAAAGATTTTCTTCTTAATTTTATAATCCCTTTATTTTTATAAATAATACTCATTGATTTTGCTTGATATTATTATAGATTTTTTATTGATATATTTACTTGGAAACTAATTTAATATTTGATTTATTAATAATGATTTTGCACGAACAATATTTCTTCTCCATTCCTTAGTCCTGCTTTGAATTTAATCAACTCCCCAGTATATTTTTGGTCCACCTTCTTGAATAAATTTTCAACGTCTTCGATTTCCATTTTTTTTAATATGTTTCTTTAATATGCTTCACTTAAAAGAATGTTGCACGTTTCATCACGGAGCTCCCAGGATTTAAAAATTGGGTCATTACTCAAAATTTTATTTGTTTTTTATAACACTTTTTTTTGAAATTAAAACAATTTAATTTTTTTATTTAAGTTTGCTTTGTTTTTTTAAGAAGGAATATTTTTATTACTTTTTTCCATTTCTTTACTTGGCATTTGTTCACTTTTTTTAACAAGCCAGCTAATATAATCAAGAAGATATTCTTATTAAAACATTAATAAGATAATTTACACATTATCAAATAGAAACCTAATGAAATCAATAAGGAATACTCTTTAAAAAAAATTATTAAGTAGCCTAATGTAATCTATAAGAAAAACCTTTTTGAAAAAATTGATTAGGTAGCCCAATGAAATTAATAAGAAATTCTTGTTTTATACAATTTAGAAGGAAACAATAGAATCAATAAGTTTTTCTCTATGGATTGTATTTTTTGTGGCAAAAATGACGGAATTTGAGCATGGTAAATAAGAAGTTTTCTTCTTAAATGTATGTGTTTTACGTCTTGAAAAAATTAAAAAGATTTATCACATAAAAATAATAAGAAATCTCTACAAAAAAATCTTCGTTTCTTTCTGCTGTAATACCTCTCACTCCAAAAACGTTTCGTAGAGAAAATCTTCTTGATTTTAGGCAGTTTTCCCTCTATATACATGCTAAATTTAGTCTTAAGTAGACATAACAGGATCATGATCCATTCCATATCTGATGATGTTATATGTGATATTTTAGCCCACATAGGGGTACAAAATTTCAGTGCCTCGAAAGGGTGTTGGGTTGTGTTCCCCTAGCTATGTTTGCTGGATCAGTCACCGTCTTATTCCTAATAGCTAATCAAGATTTTGTTACGTCAATACGAATATTAATAACGATTCCAACCAGATCTAGCCCAGTTTACACATTCCCTAAATGAATTTAAATACGTCTAGGAAGACATGTTTGATTAGGTAGACTGAAGCAATGTCTAGTTTCAAATTCTGCATAGATAGGCCTTTAGTTCAGTCATGAACGGTACATGCATTATGTTAGTTACGACTACGTTTGGTTCTAAGAGAATCCAATCAAAAATACATGGACACGAAGTTATTACTTAAGTGCGTTTGCACAATAAGATGCACTAAACTTTCTAAAATTAGAGCAATGGAGTTAGTGGAGACCTAGTAAACCTATTAGTGGCCAACTTCCTTATGTAATAAGAGATAAAGTTAAAACGATGTCTTGGTAAAATTGTAGGAGTCTTCCATGTCCCGAAAAATTCTTTTGCTGTCAGTTGACAATTCTCTTCAGCAGGACAGTAAACCCAATATTATTTTCCTTTCTGATGAACACTTTTATTATTTGTAATTTTCTTAGCAGACAATGAAAAAAGGTTCTTTCATTCCCTTCTTCTCCGTTTTGATTTATTTTTTAAAGAAAAACAAAGATTTCCATGACATTTTTTCCCTCGTCTAATCCTTTCAACTGGTAAAACCCCTTTCTAAAGTAAACAAAACTTATCGAACATGTGGTGGCATTAAATTTGTTTTAAAGTTAACTAAACTTTCTTTTTAGTTTAAATCCCCCGCCAATAGAATATATTCGAGAGCTAAGCGCTAAAAATACTTTGAAGTTGTTATTCTACTGTCTGGTGCACCTTGCGGTATTAAAAATAAATATTCTTTGTGTGACATTTACTCAATGAATGATGCATTTTGTCTTTGCTATCCTTGCCAAAACTATAAATACAATCGCCTTAAGTCATTAAAAACAAACAAGCAAATGAAACGAAAAAAATGGCATTAAAAAGGATTCCTTTTCTTCAGGCCTAATCCGGTAATCAATCTCAACTTGTCCTCGTTTTCTTTTGCACACACTGTAAGTGAGTGAGTGCAGGCAAGCATGCATGTGTGACACTATGTGACATTGATTGCAGCAGGTTTTCTATGATATTTCTCATGCTTAAACGCTAATGGTATCACTTACATAAAACCTTAAGGACTCTTTGAGATTGCTGACGAAACTACGCAATTTTTCTCATGATCTTTCATTCGAGGCTGACATCTTTATTTAAACAACCATACATACATGAATGACAACTTTCTTTGATTTTCTTTTTACGTTTTGCTAATTTTTGTAATCTTTTGGCTTCGCTCTTTCCAGTTCCTTGCGATAATGTGTCCTTTTTCCTGCCATTATCTTAAATGCCTTAAGAGGATGAGTTATTTGCGCACGGTTTAGTTTTTGTCTCAATGAAAAGCAAGTTTTTCTTTCAGATTATGCACCTTGCATTGCCGGAAAATGATTGCAAAAGATTTCTGGTGTCCTTATTTAGTAATCCTTGATGAGAAATTATTTCTCTCTCTCTCGTTCTCGGTATGTCTCTATGTTAACAACCTGGCTTGATTCCTTAAGTATTTTAATCGCATGATGGATGGATGAGTGAATGCCTTACATTTTCTTTCAATGTTCTTGTCTTTTTTTGCTTGTTTTCTTCTCTAAAAAATCATAGAAAATCTGCTTAAAATGTTTGCTTTTTTGCCGATACGTCTATCTCTCTGTGTCTTTGTGTCTTTGTCATCTTTATTTGCTTTGATTGCAAAACAAAACTATAATTGCTACCGTTTTGAAAAAATATTCTTTTGATGGCAAAATTAAAAAATTCCTCATCATACATATGGAATGGACAATACAAACATACATTGTACATCGTACATCATCACTCTTTATTTCATGAATTTGTCATCAATACATGTGTGTTGCATATTTTCATTTGTTTTCCTTTTTTCCATAAAACCATTCATAATTTCATTTGTGTTTCATTTCTTGTCTTCTTAGTTTGGTTTTTATGGATAATTTTTCTGCTTTTTCTTCAATAAAATTTTTGTTTTAAACTGAATGGCTTTAATTGTTTTGAGTTTTAAATGATGTAATCCATCGTTGTATTGCTTGTGTCCCCCTCCATTCATGCATTTTAATGAATGAATTCCATTCAATTATTGATGAATTACTTTGTCAATGGCAAATAATAATTCATGTCTTTGGGTTTTTCTTTAAAAAAAACCATGAGAAAATTATGATTTTCTTTGTATTAAACAAACATCCTGCTTTTCATAATCACAAGAAATTTGGGAAAATATCTTCTGTCATTACAAGCTCTCAATCAAGATTACGACCTAACTTCTCACACCACTTATGTTGTGAGCTTTAAATATTTTACATGACTGGCGGGACCTACTGTTTAAAGTCGACTCCGAACGTTAGATTTTTCCGAAACATCTCAGGCCAATTTTGTTTGCTTTCAGAGTTTTTGCCAGAAATCTGCTGAGAGGAAGTCGCCAAGAATATTTTTTTTTAAATTTCGTTTTGTTGGAGATGTCTGACCTAGGGTTTCAACCTTTAAATGCATCACTTAATCGCACAATAATTTGGTAAAGTACTCGCCGTGACCTTACGTGCTGATGGCCTTATCTTCGTCTTATTGGCACACGATCCAGTCTGTTACTCTGTGACAGGTGGGTACACGTTTCTTTCATTAATTTATCATCGTCAATAACTTTGTTACTGTTACGCTTTTTAAAATGTTGGCCTAAGTAGTAGCTGGCAGTCATTCAGTTAAATTTTATAGATTTTCTTAAACGTTTCTATTGTGGATATCTCAATGGTGTACCTCGTGGCAGCTTTTTTTCTTTTGTGAAGAAATTGTAATTCATTAATAAGCTCAAGATGTCAGTTGTTATAACCGATTCTTGCCGGTTAAGACACCTTCTACTTAAATGTCAGCTTCTGCGGGACTGTCATTCAACTGTACTAAGTTTGCCGCCGTTGTAGTTTATTAGAACCCTTCCCACTAATAACGCCGTGTTTAGGCATACTTACTTAACTGATCATTATAAACCTTTAGTCGGGGTTACGACCTATCTTCTCACGCCACCCATGTTGTGTGTGTTATTTTTTCTATGTAGGTTGGACCTATTGTCTGCCAACATTGAACGACAGATTTTTGATAAAACTTACAGGGCAATTTTATTGCAATATTGCCAGAAAAATCCTGAAAGGAAGTCACATAAAGAAATTTTTTTTCATTTTGTTCGAGGTGACTGTGGTGGGGTTTGAAACAATGCCTCACGTCTAATAAGTCAATGCACTACCTATTAGAATACGGCCTATATACTGATATTGACATTCTTCTTATTTGTTCTATCTAGAGGCTTTTTGGGCACAAAATATACTTTTGGGTACTAGTGGTGTTGCATACATTAGAGTTGACCACCCTACCGATCATTGCTTGAATCTTACGAATAAAGCCCGAGTGGTTTGTCGGCACCTTATAGGTTACGAAATTAATAAGAATCTTTACGGTTTCCTATATTCAACGTTTGATGACCAGAACACTCACTGTTTTACTCCAAATTTTTATATAAAGCGTCATTTGCTATATTCTTACTTCGTTAATGTAGCGCTCTGTTATGGTCAAGCTAAGCATTATTTTATATAACTAGGCATTGAATGCTGATCCCTGTTTAACTTTAGCAAAAAAAAATTCTGTCCTTTCGTCCGTATTTGTCAGTTCATACGGCTTAGTTAAAACCTAGCAACTCAAGTAACTCTCAAAGAGTAGAACAGAGCTTAGATTTAATGTTTAATTGTTCCAATTACTCAAAACTACACAACATTTTCCAATCTTCAAATCTTCTTCTATTAGAAGCACAATTTAACTTCCAAAGCCTTTAAACACTCAACAAAATTGATGACTTTTCAAGTCAAAATGAAAAGTAAAATAAAAACAAAAAAACAAAAAACTAAACAAACAAATTAAAGAAAGCAAATCCAGTATTTGAAACATTTACATTAATGTCAACTCTTTTCAGGTCTCTCTAATCCTTTTGATTTATGCCAACAAGAAATTTTTTTATGGCCTTAAACTCTTGCCGGGAACACATTTATGGAAAATGCTCTTGAAAAGTAAAAAAACAAAAAAAGAAAAGAATCTTTAAGAAAAACTCAATGCCATGCCATGCCATAAATGGCATTTAAAATATAAAATTCAAAATTATAAGACAACAACAACCTATCTAAGGCTCCCACTATAAGTTCTCTAAGAAAAATAAAGAAAAAACTGAAAACAAATTTAACAACTTAAAGAGATTTAAAAGAAAAATTCAACTCATACGGAGTAGAACGTATTAATTGCCTTAATTTTTCAAAAATAAAGTAACTAAACCCGGGGACATACACTCACATGCACTCTCATACTCCCCACTCCTTACACACACGGTTCATAGAAATGTTGTGCCTTATCATGCTCCACTTGAAAGTCATTTAGCGATAACACAGAAAATCACACGCTGCCGTTTAAGCATCAGCCTCAACACAGTGGCAACGGCATTTAAAATGTTGCAACAAAAAAAAATCGGTTTTTCTATTGATTTATCGATAAATTCCACTATAATGACGTTTCGTAAAAAGGGGGCACGTGTCAACATCAAGAGCATCACGGCACATTGTTAAACATTTGAACATATCGTAAGGAATACGTAAAGGGGGGGGAACAACAACAACGTACACCGTGTGTCTGTGCCTGTAGTTGACAATTATTGGCAACAGATGTAAATTATTGAGGAGGCCCACCAAATAAATGATTTTTAAAACTAAAAGTCACGTACGTATCAGTGTTTAAACAACAAACAAACAATCTTAAACTACCTACAACAACTACAACAAGAATTTTTTGTTGTTTTTGTTTAAAATTAAATCGAGAAAGAAAAAAAGACTGCCGAAAATCTATAAAAATCTCTGTGTTCTGGCCTTCTTTAAGGCCTTAGAAGCAAGGAAGAGTAGAAGAACTCTTTAGTGTTATTAGGAGTCAGAATGGAAAATTTATGACTTTAAAGTTGAAAAGCGAAACTGGGTGTTAATCTTTTATTAACTAAACAATTAAATTCTGTCATAAAATGTAATAATTTTAAGATTTAATATCTTGTTTAGAAGTGTATTTAAATGCATGTTTAAATATGTATTGGATGTTGTAAGAGGAGGTCTGGCAATTAACTAATGAAACCGGCACTAACTTAGTGGACAAAAATAATACTTTTCTGTGGATTATTTTACAAATATTGAATTGAGAAATACGTTAAGGGATTTAATACAATTTGAAGTCCAGAACAGTATATCCCTTGACACACATACATACATACACAGAATTACGACCTAGTTTCTCACACCACTTATGTTGTGTGCGTTAAATTTTATACATGAATGGTGGGACCTACAGTTTAAAGTCGACTCCGAACGACAGATTTTTGGAGAAACTTTTCATAGCAATTTTATTTTACGTTCAGAGTTTTTGCCAGAAATTTCGTTTTGCTGGAGATGTATAAAATGGGGGTTGAATCGTGGCCTCACGTCTAATAAGCCAACACACTGCCTACTAGACTACGGCGACTTCATAATGAATTCTAAGGTGTTTATCTTGGAATCCTTGGTGTACTGCAAGTAGCATTCACTATTCAAAATCTTCTTGCCGAATATAATATTCTCAACTTAAACTTCTGTTAAAAAACGTATGAAGCATCAGTCCGGAATTCGATCGGTCGTACCAAAAATAAATATAATGAACTATGTAGATTTACTTAGAGAGTGTTAGAAAAGACGTAGGAATAAATAAGGGGCGTATTCTCAAGAAAAGAGATCATATGAAATATGAATGATAGCTGTTGCAACCGGAGCCTCCAAACTAGTTTACGTATTAAAAACAGTCAAATATTTTTGATTTAATTTACTTTTTTGTATTACTTCGCACATCTCCTGATTAATTAAAAAGGCATCTTTGGCTTTATTTCTGCCAACGGACGCCTGAATGTCTGTCAATCCGATTGTCCTAGTGAATGTTACTTTTCATGAAATTTCTTTAAAACAAGCTGACCAACAGTGTGTAAAGGATGACTGATGATTTCTATTTAATTGACTTACTTTTGTGTAATATTTTGTAAACAAAGCCAAAAGAATAAAAGAAAACCTAAAGAAATGTTGGTAACAAAAATACCTTAACAATAGCAAGAAGCAACACAGAATTAATTGTTTTAAATGGTCAAAAAAACGAACAGAAAATTGAACAAAAACCCCAAATCTAAGGCTTTATAAAAAAGAGTCTTAAAAAAGAGAAGAAGAAAATTTCCTTATAAAATTGAAAACGAGAAAACAATTGGAAAGACAGGACAACCAAAGGACAATATTGTGTCATTGATTCGTGTTGCCAAATACCATTGATTAAGATGTCAAACGATTGTTTTGGGAGAGCAACAATAAAAATGGAAAACTGTGATACAATTTCCAAAGAATCACACCCTTGGCCTTAGAAAATGACCAACAAAACAACAAATAGAGACACCAAGATTTTTTTGTTTTAAAGAAAATGGTCGAAAAACCAAAAAAAAAAATTCTTTCACTTGCTTGGGTTAAATTGTTAAGAGTGGTTAGTAAGCTGGTTAGCAGGCAATGATCACTTTAGTTCGTGTTTTAAAATTCGATTCTCTGTGTTAAAAAAAAATTTGTTTTGGTCCTTTCAGTTTTGGCCAAAAAGCGAAACAAAAGTCTGTTGAAATAAGAAGGCGGTTCCGATTGATCCAATTTTGTATGGAATAGTTGACACCATTGATTAAATAATAATAATTTAGGGCAACCAGCCATTTGTTTACAGCCTACATCTGTATTTTCATTTCATTTCTGTTTTTTTTCATATTTTTTAAGGCGTTTTTCTGTTGAAAAAATATTTCTGTTTTGTTTTGTTTTGTTTTTTCATTTAAAGGTAGGCGGTGAATGGTTTTTGATTTCATTTAAAGAAATTCAATAATTTGTTGTATAATTTCATGGAATCTGTTGACAAAATATCCTCGAATTTCATTTAAACAGTTTTCAAATGAAGAAAAACCTTCTTAAAATGGCATGGCATTCTCTATGGTTTTTAAAAAGAAAATAGGATTTGATTTTATTTGTTGTAAAAAAACAATTGCACAAACGAGATCACATAAATATGAACTCCTTACCTGAATTGGCTAACATTTCTTTAGAAATTGAAAAAAAATTAATTTCGTATTCATCAAACTCAAGGTATATTTGAAAATATTAAATCGTTGACATTGAATAGAAAATTCCAATGCTAGTCGTATTCATAATTTTGTATCAAATAAGGGATCCGATACTCGTATCAAAATAAATGAATACTAAGGCTAGCCCAACATAAATGTTAATGTCAACAAAACCCATCAAATTTTAGTTTTTTCAGATCCCAGCAGTTATTGAAAATCTTTAAATGAAAAAGTAGCCTCTTGCCGACGGCATTACGGTATAACTGTTAAGCAATTAACAAACTACCGTTTCTTTCTTGATTATATGTACATACATAACATAATTGGTCATTACAACCCTTTAGTCAGGCTTACGACCTAGCTTCTAACACCTTTTATGATGTGTGCGTTAATTTTTATACATGAGGGGCGGGACCTACAGTTTAAAGTCGACTTCCCAAGGCATTTTATTTTCCCTCAGAGTTTTTGCCAGAAATCTGCTGACATAATACCGCCAAAGAAATATTTCGCTTTGTTAGCAATGTCTGACCTGGGGTTTGAACCGTGGCCTTACGTCTAATAAGCCAACACACTACCTACTAGACTATGACGACTTCAATACTGTAAAGAGAAATGGGGAATTCGAAGATTTTCATTAAGCGGATAATATTCGTTTTCTCTAGCATAAAATCGAGATTATGGAACCAAAACTTGAAGTCCTGTAAAGTTTAGGACGTGCTGTTCGTGATAAATAGTGCTAAATGGTCTGCCAAATAACTTTTTTTTAAATGCTTTTAAAAAAACTACTGAATATTTTATTTGTAAGTACAATCCTTCCGGTTAATAATGGAAAATAATTTCATTTAAATGGCTGCCTCGGCTGGCCATGCAGTACACCAGAAGATGCCGATTTTGGCAAAAAAAAAAGTCATCTTTTCAGATGAAGCTCAATTTGATCTTGGCGGGTATGTAAACAAGCAAAATTGTCACATTTGGGGCACAGAAAACCAGCACGCATACATTGAAAAGCCGACGCACCCAAAACGAGTCACTGTTTGGTGCGGATTTTGGTCCAGAGGCACAATTGGGCCATTTTTCTTCGGAAATGAACAAGGAGTGGCCGTTACAGTCAATCGCGATCGTTATCGGGCCATGTTGAACGAATTTTTGTTCACAAAAATTGAATAGGAGGATATTGGCAACATTTGGTTTCAACAGGACGGCGCTACGTGCCACACAGCCGAAGCTACACTCGATGTTTTGCGCCCTGTTTTTGAAGATCGCATTATCATTCGCAGAGCTGATGTCGTTTGGCCACCTCGGAGCTGCGATTTGACAGCGTTGAACTATTATTTGTGGAGTGCCGTCCAAGATAAGTGTTACGCCGACAAGCCAGAGACAATTGACGCTTTAAAGGACAATATTCGTGAAGCCATTGTTGAAATACAGCAGCACACAATCGATAATGTGCTTAAAAATTGGACCGATCGTGTAGGCTACTACATGGCCAGCCGAGGCAGCCATTGCCATAAACACTCTGTATTAAATGTTGAGAATATTTTCCTACTTTTCTCAAATTATTTGAAAAGAAAATGTCCTGAATTTCTAAAATTGAAAGTGGCATTTATGATTCCTACAACACAAAATTAATTCATTCTTCTAAAAAAAAGAAAAAAAAGAAAATTTTTGTTCTGAATATAAAATCGTTCCCATCAAAATCAAAATTATTTCTCATCAAATTAGAATAAAAACTCCATTTTCTTTTTATTATGCGTTATAGTCCTGTGACTTACAGTAACGGCAGACAGACAGGGAGAGAAAAAAACGAAAATTTTAAAAAGGAAATCATGTCTCACGCCAATCATCTGACGTGCTGTTATTGTTATCAGAGATTAAAACGTTTAATGCCTAAATCTGTAGAGCCCTCTGATTTTATTGTCTGATGTTCATAAGAAGAATGGAACGAAAAAAAAAGAAAAATAAATAAAAATGATACTTTTATTATAAAATTAAATACCAACAACAACAACAATAATAAAAATAACAAAGATAACGACGTCATCAAAAAAAAAATACGGAAGCAGCCATTGCAATTCCTCTGCACTACGGCGGTTAATCGCTGAAATCAAGTCCTTGTAGTCGCGTAGTCGCAGTTTTATTTGATAGTGTGTTTAAGCAACAACAACAAACCCTCGAGAAATTAAAATCCAAAAAGGATACACAAGGATTCATAACCGAAATGAAAACAATGATAACAGCAACAATAATAATAACAATAATGGTGCTGGTGGTGGTAGTAGTGGCTGGTTTTAATGGTATTGCTATTGCAAATGCTGTTGTTGTTGCTGTTGCTGTTAGGGCTGAAAATATCACCGCCAAAGATAATGATAGTGGTGGTGTCATCCTTTTTTTCCCACTAACAACAACTATAATACACTCTTAAAGCGACACATGGTGGCAACAACAACAATAACATGTAAAGCTATGAATATGAATACCACGATGCAACGTATCCGCTTGAGTACATTTGAAAAAAGCATCACATTAAAAATGGCCAGAATAGGCCTCTTATTGCGCGTTTTGTTTATTATTTACGAGTGCTTGTGAAGTGCCTTTCACCCCCCGGTGCATATGTAATCCTTGAGAGGGGATTGTTTTAATTTTCTTTTTTTTGGATTTTTTTTAATAAATTAAAAATAAAGAGAGAGAGAGAGATAACGGAATTGAATGCTTGTGCATGTAAGTCCATAGCATTATGTCTTCAACAGCAACCTGGACTGTAAGCCTTTAATACTTTCATGTGAAACTATCACGATTCTTCGGCGTTATTAGACAGACTATAATTTCTTCTGTGCGAGATGAAGTTCAGTGCTATACTTTTCAAATTTTATTTCCATCTTTGAAACACCATTCATACATATATAATTAATCATTACAACCCTTCAGTCAGGATTACAAACTGGATAGTTCAGTCAGGATTACAACCTAGCTTCTCATCACACCACTTATATTGAGTGCGTTAATTTTATACATGAGTGGTGGGACCTACAGTTTAAAATCCACTCCGAACGATAGGTTTTTGAGAAACGTTTCGTAACAATTTTATTTTCTCTCAGTGTTGTTGCCAGAAATCTGCTGAGAGGAAGCTACCGAAGAAATATGTTTTCATATTTCGTTTTGTTAGACCTGTCCGGCCTGGAGTTTGATCCGTGGTCTCAAGTCTAATAAGCCAACACTCTACCTACTAGACTACGGCGACTTCGAAACACCTGACTTCCTCAAAACATTCATCTCCAGTTTACATACTTTCTCGATGTTATCTCTGATGCTTCTTCTGTTTATCACGTGGTGTATCGTGCGTCTCCAGATCTTGTTTGATGTTCAATGGCATCTCAAGCACTGAAAATTCCATTCTAGCGCCATCCTTATTATACTATCGAGCTTCGTTCTAACTTCATTAACCTTGCATCAGTATAGGTCCCTCGTTATTGAGGTTCAAAGCTCTGTTTTGTTGATGGTGTTCGATTTTGCAATTCTGTGCCTTAGGGTCGCTTTCATACGTGCTGTCATATTGTAAGCTTGGTCGAAATAGATATTTTGAAGCTTCCTAATACTGATTGCAGCCGTCTGTCTGCCTCTTTCACTCCGTTGAGTATGCAATTTGCCCTTGTTCCTTCCTTGCCATTCAGAACCTGTCTGTGCTATCGTAACTCATTCTCATTGGTTTTGTTTTCAAAACTCTGGCTGAACTTTTTAAAGCTTCTAACATTACTTGCATGTCTTGTAGATCTTATATGAGAGTAGCCAGATATCACTCGAGTCGTCGCGATATTCTTCAAATAATTCCTCTTCTCTCTGAACAGTTTCGACCGATAATCCAGTTCAGATAATAGAGAACATTGTGTTTTACTCCAGAGTTGATATAAAATTTGTGACTGATGGATGGTGCCCTTTGTAAAGAACGCGTCCACTGTCTTCACGAACACAGTTGTGGGATAGGTTCTCTCTCCTCAATGTGTGATTGTTTTTTTTTGCTTCGAAGAACAACAGACACAGGGAAGTACTACATTCGCCGTAGAGCATTAAGCTCATATCGCAGTTTGTTCTTTAATTTAATCCCTGTCTTAGGACTATCAATGTCTTATATGTGATGTTAAGTTGTCATTTTCCAGTAACTTACAAGGCTGACTTTCCATTCAGACTGATGTGATGTGATGCCTTATAGATTCAGTGGTTCGATGTTAACTCTTGTAATTTCTTTCTTCTTAGTTCCTCTATGTCCAATTTTATTTCATTTAGACCACCAAATCGAAATGTTCCATTATAAATTGTGCCTGTAACTTTTTTCGGCGAGCAAATAAAATTGCCATGAAAAGTTTCTCAAAAAAAATTTGTAGTTCCGTGTCGCCTTTAAACGGTATTAAGGCTGTAATGCCCAATTATGTATGTATGTTATGTATGTATGTCAAAAGTCTAGTTCACACTAGTTATGAAATCACAGTTTAAAAATCTATTGGCGATCGCACGTCAGTGACGATTTTGACACATCAGTCACGATTACGGCTTCCCACTGTTGTTTGGTGGGTTAATTTTACCCATAATTTGCGGGATTTACACAAATTTAAATGACAGATTTGTGTGGCATTTTCATTGCAATTAATTACTTCAGAAATTTTACCAGAAATCTGTTGAGAGCAAATGCTAAAACTGATGTTCGAACTCGATGCTATCGTTTAGTAAGCCAACGCGTTACCCTCTAACGCTAATTAACCGCGGAAAAGACTTGACGTAATAAGTATAAAAAAATCAATTTCGGATTTTTTAAAATGTGTCATCAGCAACGATAGTAGGAGACTTTACAAGACAAGGAAGAGCATGTCTGTTGTATTACAGAGGACATCTCGTGTCAAACATCTGCTAAAACTCCTGATCATCGTTTCCTAAAGCCAACAAACCGCGTTGGTTTAAACGTCAAAACCAACGTATTAATAATTGAATTAAGACAACAACAACAGAATTAAATTTTATAGAAAAATCATCGAATATTAAACAACAAAAATAAAAAGAAAATCCATAAATCAATAGGCAAACAAGAGTGAAAGAAAAGAAAGAAAACTCATAATGAAAATGGGCACAAAACAAAACTTAGAAAAAAATAAATAAATTTTCTTTACAAAATGAAAAAGGAAAAAAACAGAAAAACTGTCATTTATTAATGTTTGTTGTTGTAATAGCGTGATGACAAAAACAATGTCATGATGCCTTATAAAATAAATAAATAAATACGAGAGGAAAAAAGAAAGAACATTTATGTCACACATACAATAACAACAGATTCCGATCATATTCGTAAATGCAATGCAATGCAATGCATTTGCAGTGAAATGAAACTGAAAAGGATATTAAAACAATAACAAAAAAAAAAGGGATACTCTGACTCCTTATTGTCTGGCATTACAGGGCATTACGTTTTTCCCCGTAAACAACAACTGATCGGTATTGCAAAGAAATTTATCAGCACACAGTGGCAGTAAACAAAGATGTCAACTCCATTTATTTGTCATTGTCACTGATTTTTATTTTCTTTTTCTTCTTCTTCTTCTATTCATGTTTTATAGATCACTTTTCATTATCCTTTTAGGCATTATAAGGGTTGAAAAGAACATGATTATGTTATTAGAAGACACTACCATGTATACGTAGTTATTCATTCAACTAAAAAAAAAAATTAGAAAAAAAATTTTTCATCAAATTTCTATAGGAGTCACCCAGTCTAGTGCAGACAATAAGAATTCTTTTGTTCAGTATGGCATAAAATGGAATGTTTATCATGTTGAGTTTCTTTAGTCTTAAAATATTGAGCAAATATTTGTTTAACGCGCCTTTTGTGGCCCGGCAAACAATAACAAAACATGTCCTTTTATTCAAGTTTTTGTCTTTTTTTTTTGGCAGAATGAAATGATCACAGTTTCTTAATAACAAGTGACCACTTTTTTATTTTTTGATGGATTTCGTATGTGGCAAGATTGACAAATGCATGCATTTGTAGTCTATTGAAAAATCGTAAATGTCAACTTGTCTTGAAGCAAATTTTTAATGACTTTTTTAAATCAAAAATAAAAAATTTAATACAAAAACAAAAAAACGACGAGAGGTGTCGTGATAACACCCAGCTAGAACAAAATTGCTTTAAATGAAGAATTTTTATGTTTCAATGTGAACATAACCACAACAAATTGCCATTATTTGCCAATAGAAAAACTGTTAATCAATCTTTCTTACCTCGACTTTAAACAGGGTGCACTGAAGAATAGTTTAATTAGCATTAATTTGCTCATTACAACCCTGTACTCAGGATCAGAGATCAGCAATGAGTATTCAAAAAGATGAGTAAAATCGAATCATACTCATAATTTCTGAAACTTATACGCATTCTTACCTAATTTAATATCATCCTCTACTCATATTCAAAGTTTGAAGTATTCATCATATTCACACTCAACAACACGTATGATGTTATTGATTTCGACTCTCCATAACTCAACATTTACACGAATCACAAAATAAGTATGAATCGCGTACGAACACTAAAGTACTCACTAAATAGTTGTGTCTTTGCTCTGCTTGCTGCTCTGTCTTTTTAGGTTATGTGTCTTTTTTCCTTTTTTTGTAAATGCAGCAACAACTAGACTGTAAATTTTGACGAATGATTCGAGTCATTCGAATCATTTATAAGTATCATAAGTATTTTTCTAAAGTTATGAATCTAAATGAGTCGGCTTATGAATCAAACATATTTCGAATGGTATGAGTTTGATGTCGAAAGTTGTACGCATACTCATTGCAACCAGTACTTATAGATCAACATTGTAGTGAGTATGAACGAATCAGAGTACATACTAAAATTCCAATATTGTTGACTCACATATCCTCAAAATTGTATGAGTGCTTATGAGTAGCGAAAAAACGATTCATTGCTGATCACTGGTCAAGATACAATCTAGTTCCTTATTTTTTAGAATATTATTTTGGAAATTTTTTATACTCTGAGAGTTTTTGCTGAAGACTGCAGAAAAGTAGTCACCGACGAAAATATTTTTTATACTTCTTGTGTTCGAGCTGCGTGAACTGGTTTTTAAGCTATGGACTCTCATCTGATAAGCTGACAAACTGCGGCGATAATGGTTATCTAGTCGAAATTGAAATATTCTAGCGCGTAGTTTAACTGGTTTATTGCTAACCTAAGTACATTAATCCTTTGCGAGATTTGAGCGTGACTTGCCCGAATGTCATAACCGGATATCACTCCGGACGATTACATTTAAAAACGCTTTTGGAATTTTTTAGGTTGTGTCTTAAGGATTTTTAGGGTCTTTAAAGCCCTCTGGTCAAACTCTACACTATTGTTAGAGTAATTGGCCTTTCTCATATCGAAAATTAATATCATCCTGACGTCGATCAAGCTACAGTTAGTTTCATTAGAAAAGCAAAAACTTTGCTCAGATGCAAAATGTCACTGGATGTACGATTGGATACCTACCTGACTGTCGCAAAGTATTTCCCCAATCTTCTTATTATTTCTTTTGCTTTTTTTCAGTTTCATTAATCAAGTCATACATGCAAGTGATCAAGGATGAGCCCTATGACGATAGATTTGCCTTCTGGCGTTGCCTAAAAACAATATCCTTTGCAAACATGTGTTTGCGATTGAGCCCTACATCTACCCAAGGGGTTGGCTTCGGGTCTGGAGGTTATCGACGTAAGTTCTCTTTGGAATTCGAAAACAGTGCTCCAGTTCTGATTGCGATTGCCATCAAACATTCTAACCATTATACAATATATTGTCTTGGTCGTCTTAAAAGCGCTTTAGGATATCCGTACGAGTTTGATTAAATCATCGAAGGTAATTGAGAAAAAGGCTCCAATGGAAGAGGAAACATTGCTCCATGCTTACCTTAGCTTGGATTTTGTACTCTTGTCTTCTGCAACAATGCATCGTGATAACGAGATTACTAAATAATGCATACATACTTACATACAGACATACATAATTGGTCATTACAACCCTTGAGTCAGAATTATGACCTTGCTTCTCACACCACTTATGTTGTGTGTGTTAGTTTTTATCCAAAAGTGGACCTACAGTTTAAAGTCGTCTTCAAATTACAGATTTTTGAGAAGCTTTTCATTACAATTTTATTTACCATATTTTTAGAGTTTTTGCCAGAAATCTGCTGAAATGAAGTCACCGCAGAAATATTTTTTCAGATTTTGTTTTGTTGGAAATGTCTGACCTAGAGTTTGAACCACGATCTCACCTTTAATAGACTACAACGACTAAATAAAGCGTACGTACGTACGTACGTACATAATTAGTCATTACATCCCTTCAGTCAGGATTACGACCTAGTTTCTCACACCACTTATGTTGTGTGTGTTAATTTTATACGTTTGTGGCGGGACCTACAGTTTAAAGTCGACTCCGAACGACAGATTTTTGAGAAACTTTTCATGGCAATTTTATTTACTCTCAGAGTTTTTGCCAGAAATCTGCTGAGAGAAAGTCGCCGAAGAAATACTTTTTGTATTTTATTTTGATGTCTGGCCTAAATAAAGCGTGTTCATGGTAAATATGATACGGTACCTATGATAAGTACGCCAGACTTATTCAAATACTGTTCGGATTAGGACAGTAGGGGGATCATCAACATCATTTTTTTAATCGATCTTTGGAAGGACTTAAGGAAGACGAAATAAAGGTGATGTAGCTTAACTAACTGAGATATTTTTAGATCGCCCTAACCTGTAGGCACTTGGTACTTGGTAAACACGGTTGGTATTTGGTAAACACAATGCAGATGGTCTATGGTTGTTAAGTCGACTCGGCAGGTAACTCTTATAATTGCGTGGATAAAGCATTGTATGTCGTAACCATAACTTTGAGAATATATCTTCAAGTGGGAAACTTCTTAAAACGATAAACTAAAAACACTGTAAGATCACATAATCATTGTTACATATGATTCATGTGGGCTTTGTAGTCATATATGCACCGTGTGGCATTTTAATGACTACTGCGACCTAATATGGCCAAATTTTTAAAGCTTCTCAGGGTACCTTTAATCAGTGGCTTGATGCAGTGCGATCTTCACTTAACAATTAGCTAAAGATGGATGTAATCCTCCTTACATACATAACATGATTGGTCATTACAACCCTTCAGTCAGGATTACGATCTAGTTTCTCTCACACCACTCATGTTGTGTGTGTTAATTTTATACATGAGTGGTGGGACCTACAGTTTAAAGTCGACTCCGAACGACAGATTTTTGAGAAACTTTTCATGGCAATTTTATTTACTCTCAGAGTTTTTTTTGCCAGAAATCTGCTGAGAAGAAGTCGCCGAAGAAATACTTTTTGTATATTGTCTTGATGTCTGGCCAGGGGTTCGAACCCTGGGATTACGTCTAATAAGCCAACACACTACCTATTAGACCACGGCGACTATGTAATCCTTCTTACATTCTGTTTATTTGAATACTTCATGAGCTGCTTGCTTGGTGAGGTTTCATAACGACTCTCTGGTGTTAATTAGAATGAATCTGTTTTCATTTAGCCAACCAACCTAACTATATTAATGTTTTTTGTAAAAGAAATAGCTGAGTTTGGCTGCGGTTTCTATGGACAAGGACGACATTCGTACACTTTTCCTACATTTAGTGTGCAGCCCTTGCGCTGACTAACGTCTTCCCCTTCCCTGATTTTGGTGGAACTTGGTCAGTACAGGGACTGCGTTCACCCGTGGCATCACAACGGGCCGCTATGCGTGCTTAAGTGAGCTTTGTGATATCAGAGCTACCACTCCGACCTAAACCTAAACCTAAACCTAACGTATTTAGTCTTCACATACGATTATCAGACGCACTTTTTATATTTTTTAGTCATCAGCCAGCAACGCTTGATTATTTTCTTTTACAAAATGCCTTAAAATTTGCAGAAATCTTTTGAATGATTTTTTTGTGTACCTTTGTTCAACTAAAATAAAGGACACCCAGATTTTAGCGAATTTGGTAGTGCTCCGGATTTTAAAGTATTCCAGGAAATTTAACATTCGATTGTCTTTTTCGAGAATATAATTTACGGCTTCAGATTATAAAAATCATACGAAATTACAATATTGGCCTTTTAAATGATTAAGAATAGTGATAGGCTGTTCAAACGACTATCATTCTGTGTTTTTATATTAAAAAGACAAACAAGGCATTTCCTTTAGCACTTCCTTATAATCATACCAAGTACCTTGCCTATGCTATCCTCCCTTAATTTCCATAATATTGCATATAATTACCTCATGGATATGTTGTATGTTCTCCAATACAAATATTTGCATTTCGAAACGTAGAAAACAATTAAAACATAAAATCGTCTTTATGCCATAAAATTTCCCACGTTTTCGATTTGCAAAACCAATTTCAGGCAATAAATTTCAATTTTATTTGAACGATTCTTGATTTTCTTTTCTTTTTTTTTTTAAGCAGAACAAATTTATTGCAACACAGAAATCCTTAATTTTGCTAAACGCCTTTTAGAGAGAGAGATAAGGAGAGAGAAACAACTCTATTTAGACTTGAAAGAGAAAATGAAATCCTTTGTAATGGTTTTGGATACGCTTTATTTAGTGAAATTGCAAAATTTTCTATGCCTGTTATACATATACATACGTTTTAAAAAAAGAAAGAACGAAAAACTATTAAAGCGCTTTCTTATAGGCACCGTAATTTTCTGTGTATGAGCCCCTAAATGTATGCAATAGATTGTAAATTTGCTGCTTTATTGAGCAACCAGAACGAAAGGAAATTTTCCAATTTGTAACCCACAGTTTAACCCCATCGTTCTTTTTGTGATTTTGGTAGACGACAAATAGTAATTGGCAGCTGTTTATCTTTATTTTATAAAAGCAAGGGTGCAAGATAGTTTCACTTAAACAAGGGACATAAAACGAAAGGCCTTTCTGTTAGGTTTCTTTAGATTAATGTTTTAATTTGAAGATTTAAAGGAATTCGGAAAAGCTTCATAAAATACTTTCCCATGATCAAATCGACAACCTATCGTAAAATACTGTCAATATCATGTCAATATTTTTTCATATTTTGTTTCGTTGGAGATGTCTGAACCGTGGCCTCACGTTTAATGAGCCCAAACACTGCCTACCATACCAAGGCGACTACTAGATTCTATCAAGTTGAGCCTGCCTGTGAAAAGTGAGTAGAATACCTAGTCTAACTAGATACATACATAATTGATCATTACAACCCTTTAGTCAGGACTACGGCCTAGCTCCTCACAACACTTATGTTGTGTGTTTTAATTTTATACATGAGTGGCGGTACTTACAGTTTAATAGTCGACTCCAAACGACAGATTTCTAAGAAACTTTTCATGGCAATTTTATTTACTCTTCAGATTTCGTTTTGTTCATAATGTCTGATTTGTAGTTTCAACCGAGGCCGTCTAATAAGCCAACACACTTCCTACTAGACTACGGCACCTTTTTAGTAAATACCACTAGAAAAAGTCTAACGGGGTTATCAGTTGATGTCATTCACATGTAGAATGATCATGTTTTCAAATCGCTCGTACTCGCGCTCTTCGAATCTAACGTGGCATATGCTGCGGTACGTGGCACGTCACGTCGTCCTTCAGACCACAGGGTTAACCCTCGTAATACCATATTTTATTCGCACAATATTGAAGGCCTCTTAATGGGCTTTTACTTACCTTTGTGGAGCAACTTTTTTTGGCATTATTGTGTGCTTAAGAATAAAAATTGATTTTCAATTGCGTTTTATTAAGAATTTAGAAAATCCTTCCACGTTATTTATTTACAAAAAAATTTACATAAAAAATAAATTATTTTCTGCAAAAGATTGCTTAGCACATAGGAGAAAATAAACGAAAGATTTTTGGTTAACCCCGAATGAAATGAAATTCAAAACAAAAAAATAAAAGAAGAAGCCATCGTCGTTTCCTTTAGGAGCGTATTTCCCACATAAAGAGCCTTTAAGAAGAAGGGGAAGCACCAAGCTCCACTGTTTACAAGCTGTAAGTAGTATTTAGAACATCCCAGTGCTTCTGCATTGTGATCATCAATTGCGTCTAGAAAAAATAAATCAAAAAATAAAGGAAAAAATTGAGAATTTTTTTTAATTATTTTATAAACAAATACCGATCATGGGAACCAAAATCATGAAATGAAATGGGAATGTTGAAACAACAATACGTATAAAGAGAACATGAACATTGGAAAAGTAAATAAACAAACAAAAAAATTTGCCATTAAATCATAGTTTATTATTAAAACAACAACAACAACACTAACAACAACAAAGGCAACGTGAAGAAGAGAGGAAAAAAAACAGGGAAATTAAACTTTAGAAAATAAAAAGTTTTTGAATTCTTTATTATTTTCATAGCGTTAAAGAGAGGCGCCAAAGACTAAACAGAAACAGCAATAACAACAACAAGAGCAACAAAATAATATCGTCATTAAATCAACAATATTAACATGTGATATGATATAGCCGTAGCATCTGTTGTTGCAACATTTTGTAGCAAGAACTTAAGCAACAGCTTTGGTTGTTTAGAGAAAATGAACCATAAACCCCCGCCATAAATGCGTAAATGGTGGCTAAATCGTTAAAACAATCCCTACATTGATATGACTTACGGAGTATTTTCACAGGAGATGAATTGCTTGTCAAATGGATTTTAGGGTTTGCGATATAAGAAAGAAGAGGAAAATATTTTTAAGGCAAAACAAAATATTATCTTGTCCATTGGAAAAGATGCTCTTGTTTGTCAGAATTGTTGTCATGAATGACTGCTGACCCCAGGCCAGACATCAAAACAAAAATACAAAAAGTATTTCTTCGGCGACTTCCTCTCCGCAGTTTTCTGGTAAGAAATCTGCGAGTAAATAAAATTGCCATGAAAAGTTTCTCAAAAATCTGTCGTTCGGAGTCGACTTTAAACTGTAAGACCCGCTACTCATGTATAAAAATTAACACACACAACATAAGTGGTATGAGAAACTAGGTCGTAATCCTGACAATTATGTATGTATGTATGGAATGACAACTTTCATCATCAGAATTTCTATTTATTGGGCCTTGTAGACGCCAGATATCAGCAATGAGCATTCAAAAAGATGAGTAGAATCGAATCATACTCATAATTTTTAATACTCATACGCATTCATACTAATTTTAATATCATGGAACCTCTACTCATGTTCAAAGTTTGAAGTAGTCTAGTAGATTGTGTGTTGGCTTATTAGACATGAGGTCACGGTTTAAGCCCCAGGTCAGACATCTTCAACAAAACGAAATATGATACAAGAGTTCTTCGACGACTCTCTGTCTTAGCAAATTTCTGGCAAAAACTCGGAGAGTAAATAAAATTGCCAAGAAAAGGTTCTCAAAAGTCTGTCTTTCGGAATCGACATTAAACTGTAGGTCCCGCCACTTATGCATAAAATTAACACACACAACCTAAGTGGTGTGAAAAGCTAGAACGTAATCCTGACGAAAAGTTTGCAACGACCAATTATTTATGTATGCGTGTGTATATAATAATATTTAAGATCAGTGATGTACTACGCAATTTAATGTTTATCCAAGACTTCGAGAAGCTCTTTCATAACAACGCCAAATGGCAACCCTATTATTCTAGAATCCAATATTCTATACCTGTATCCCAAACCCCCATTATTAAATTCCCTCTTAATTAAATTCCTTACAATTGGAAAACCCTTTATTCAAGAGTGTGTATTCATTCACTTCACTTCAAAACAAACTAATTTACCATGTATTTGAAGTATTTTCTTCCTTATTGCTCCGTATTTTCTTAAAGTATCATCAACAAAAGTGAAATGAAATGAAGAGGAATATATATCCCCACTAATACAAGATTTATGGCCCAGTTTAACAAGGTATTCAATTCAATTTGTTACTAAAATCAAATACAAATACATACACCCGATACAAGGAAGCTAAAAATAACTCTTTCATTCAGTTTCATTCCCCTTTTTATGGGAATAATTTTTGTTGTTTTTTTTGTATTTCTTAAACAGGCTGGCTGTAGTATAAGTTTGATTGCCATCAATTTCGTTTTAATGATATCGAGTGGGAATATATGAACGTCTTCATATGCATGTGGGTAATAAATCTGGTACTTTTAAAGCAAAATTTGTTGTACCTTCTAAATTATTTCTTTTTATAAGTGTAGTGTGCCCTACATCTACAGTATAGATGGCGGTGATGTATTGAGCAAAGTAAGTAATACACGGAAGTGAGCTGTGGTTTAAAATGTACATTTAATTACAGAGGTAGGCCCAGAATAACTTTCTGATTTCGTTTGCTTCAAATCTATGCTAATTTTGTAATCAAATTACTGGTCCTTATTTTGAAGAAAAAAATGTTTAAAATGTGCCTCTAATAATGCACTTCACAATCGGTCCACTTTGCAAGAACCATAGAATAAGCAATTTTTTTTGGTCCAATACAATGCTCCTTTAAGGTGAGACTCATACTTCATTGACTAAACTAATAACCCCTAAACGTTCCCAGAGGGACTGTCATACTTTGATAGTAGATAACGGCCATCGTGTTGAAGCTTCAGTCTGTTTTGCCAAATCACCCTTGATAACCACTAAAAACGACATGTGTTCACTGAATCGGCTCTGGAGCCGATGAGAATTCACCTTCATGTTCGAAATAGAAGAAAGATTTTCAGTGATGAGTTATGTTTCGGGGAGAACAACCAAAATTGTCGAATTTGAAATAAAACCAATCCAATAACAGTCAATGCATTCCTAAAAAGCTACTGTTTGATGAGGATTTTGGACTGGCCGATGACGCTAGTCTATATTCCTTTGAGAGGGACAGGGACTGTCGATGATTACCATCTTCTTTTGACCTGAAATAAGTTGATCTGGACACCAATGACATGGTTTGAACAGGATAGAGCTCGTGCCACATACTATAGTTCATGTCACGCTGGATGTTCTTCACAAGCGATTTGAAGGCATGATCATCTTACGTGTAGATGACAGCAACTGGCAGCCGAAATCCAGCGATTTGAACCCGTTAGACTTTTTCTTAGGGAGTTTTCTTAATTCGCAAATGTATGCGATGTACAGATGTCATTTAAGCCAACAACTCACCGTCAAATTCTGCCTGATTTATGCGTCCGAATCATAGATTATTGAAGACTTCTCCACGCAGAAAAGTTGTGGCGAACTTTTGAACGAACAAAAAATGTCGATGGCATTTCACGCACACTTTATTTCATTTAAATTTAAGGATAGGAAGTGATTAAAAAAGGAAACTGTATAAAATACCAAGAAACCTAAGATCAATGGAAACTAGATTGACCTGTCGCTTTGCATCGCCATCATGTTCTACATCATCTCAACATCTACAAGGGTCATAACATGCCACGGCTTTTCGGAATGGAATTTATGTTCTTCTTAAAGGAGTCTTATTTACCCTGACACATATCGGTGCAAATGAACATATAATCTGCACTGCAAGTCATAGAACAGCTCCTTAGCCAAACCAATTGGTATTAAAGTGCGTCTATGCCTATACTTAGGCCAAAGCTAATATATCTCGATTTTGAAGGACGTCTTAAGAGGCAATTCAAAAAGTTTTAGAAAAAAGACATGAGTAGGCCAATACCTTCTGAAAGTATAACCGTATGCAAGGCACCTATTAATTTCCTCCTTTATTGCTCATTGAGTAAGAAGTCGCCGTAGTCTAGTAGGTAGTGTGTTGGGTTATCAGACGTAAGGCCACGGTTTAAACCTCACCTCAGACATCAAAACGAAATATAAAAAATATTTCTTCGGCGACTCCCTCTGAGCAGATTTCTCTCTGAGAGCAAATAAAATTGGCAAGAAAAGTTTCTCAAAAATCTGTCGTTCGGAGTCGACTTTAAATTGTAGGTTCCGCCACTCATGTATAAAATTAACACACACAACATAAGTGGTGTGAGAAACTAGGTCGTAATCCTGACTGAAATGTTGTAATGACAAATTATGTATGTATGCATGTGTATACAATAATATTTAAGATCAGTGATGTACTACGCAATTAGAACTGGTTTCGAGACAACGCTAAATGGCAACCCTATTATTCTAGAATTCAAAATAGCTGTACGAAATAAAACTTTAGTTATTCAATTCTGTATCTATTCTAAGTTGTGTGAGAAGCTAGGTCGTAATCCTGCCAATTCTGTATGTATTGGTGACTGAGTGAAAGGGGATTATAAAACTTTTTCAAAATACCAGCTTTATTGGTGAAAGGTTCAAAGCATTTAAGGTTTCTGTTACATTTTGAGACTAAAAAGATTACTACTTCGATAATTAAAAAGGATTCTGCTGAAGAGAACCACTTATTATTTCTTAGAATCAATTTCAATTTCATTACCTTCTTTTTTTTACTAAAACTGCCTGTCCATGGGTAAGTGTTTGGTGGGTATAGGGAACAAGTTCATCAGATATTCTGTTTGTCATGTATTTTTATATTTTTGGATTCCTTTTTTTCAACCAATTCTTGTTTTATGCAAATTTTACTTATATAGAGAAGACAATACGTAGGTTGTTGTAAAAGGAAAGAAATTTAAATTGTTGGAAAACATTACATTATCATATTGAAAGCAATTTTATTGCGATATTGAATAACAAGTAGGAACTTCAGTGGCTTAATTCCAAAAAGTGCCTGAATTATTGGAATACCCACATTGAGGCATGAGCCATGTATTGCAAGTATTGTATTGCTATGTCCCGACTTTTGTACTTCCTATCCAAGATAGATTAAGGACATCTTTCGATGGCATACACATCTGCCTGACTTGCAAGGTTTAAACGTTCATCTAGCATTATACTCAGATATCTAATGATGAAGCCGCCGTTGGCCAGTAGGTAGTAAGTTGGCTTATTAGTCGTGGTACCACGGTTCAAACCCTAGGTCAGACATCTCCAACAAATTGAAATACAAAAAAATATTTCTTCTTGCAGATTTCTGGCAAAAACTCTGAGAGTAAATAAAACGGCCATGAAAAGTTTCTCAAAAATCCGCCGTTTTAAGCTGTGGGTCTCGCTGCTCATGTAAAAAATTAACACATACGACATAAGTGGTGTGAGAAATTAGGCCGTAATCCTGACTGAAGGGTTGTAATGGCCAATTATGTACTTTTACGTTTTTACATTTTAAAACGTTTAAAATATGAGTTCGTAGATTGCAAATAAAATAAAAATAAATTTGTGTTTAATTTTAATTAAAATTCTTTATTATTCGCACAATTCTATGCGCCACTGTTCACAACTTTATGTAAACAACAACAATTGCTTTTCTTTATTATTCCTCTGTTCATACCCTTTGCATAAATAATAACAATTACTAGGCAATTATTCGACAGATCTGTGTAACGGAGATCTTCAAACCACGACTTCGCTCTTCAAACGCACCTCGTCTTCACACAAGGCTGACTGAACTTCACTAACTCACTCGACTACTTTGTATTGCCGTTTATGTGTCAGGGTAAACAGTCTGATGAATGTTCTTGAAAGAGAACGTTCATGACTTCATACATGCATACATAATTGGTCATTACATCCCTTCAGTCAAGATTACGAACTAGTTTCTCACACAACTTATGTTATGTGCGTTAATTTTTATACATGAGTGGCGGGACCTACAGTTTAAAATCGACTCCGAACGACAGATTTTTACAAACTTTTTCATGACAATTTTATTTACTCTCAAAGTTTATACCAGAAATCTGCTGAAGAAATATTTTTCATATTTCGTTTAGTTGGAGATGCCTGACCTGTGGTTTGAACCGAGGCCTCATATGTAATAAACGAACAAACTACCGGCGACTTCGTTAATGACTTCGCCTTCTCGAAATCTCTATAAATGTAAACATCATTGTTTACGTTTATTATTGTAGTGTTGTTGGTATATTTTTGTTTACTTGTTTACCATTTTTTTATGCTGGTATTTGTTGTTTGAACAAATTTGGTTTTTAACTTTTCTCACAACCCTTGCTATTGTAATAACCATTTGCTGCTTTTTATTACTCGACATTTGCTTTAGCAAATGTGATTTTGTTTCAATTCAACTTTTATCACAATTATTTTGTTTTCTTTCTCTCTCTCTCTCTCTGTGTCTCTCTCTATCTCTTTCCATTTATTATACACGCAGTCTTATGGTATCGCCTTTTATGTAAAAAAATATTTTCCATTTCTTTTGCGGAATTTATTCCTTTTTAGTTGGTTTCTCCCACTTCGTTTTATGATTGTATTCTGAGCCACGGGACTGATTGAAATTCGCGGATAACCTGAAATGGATTTTTCTTTTCCACAATTGCTTTGGTGGCAATTTCAAAGATTCACAAACGGAATAAATTTACGAAACGATGGCAAAGGAACCCAAAAGGAAACGCAAAGAAGAATAAATACTTGTGCTTGCCATACGGAGGCAAAATGCAAAGGACACGAAAGGAAAGAAAAGAGAAAGAAGGAAAGAAGTGATAGACAAACCCCAGTTGTAAAATGTCATTGTGGCCCACATAAAATGTTTATGTGCCTGGCAAAAAGGATGAGCTAGGAATTGTTTTCCCATACAGCTCTCAATGTGGGGGTGTATGATGGGGGTACTTGTAGTTAAATAAGACCTTATTATTATCTTCTATTGGCTTTTAACGTCTATTGTTTTTCAAAGTCTTTGATTTCATTTTCCTTCTTCTTCTTTTTTTGTTTGATTTTGATTTCCCGGAATATGTGTATCACGTTGCATGATACGTACATATGTATACAATGTGTGTGTTGCGTTATTGTGGCAATAACATTGGATTTTAAATAGACTTTATATTCTAAAATTTATTCATATGGGAGTCGAATGTTGGCATATAAATTCTGTTGAAATAATACATCATCAAGTTCTTCTGCTGTAAGAGAGAGGCATTTAAAAATTTATTACCTTCCAGATAGACTTTCAATTTAAATGAAACAAAACAATAATGACATGCAGAGAAAAACATGCTTAAAGATTCATGGCAATATTGTTAAATGGCTTAAAAAGGGAATATTTAAACTTCTTAAAGAGCAAATTATAGGAAATCAATGAGAAAATTACATCATCTTTGGAGGCTTGAAGCTAGGCAAATCAAGTTTTTGAATACGTATTCAGGAGTGAAGATTTTTCCAGCAGAAGCGTACAGCGCTGCATACTTCCTCTAAATAACTGATAACAATTAATTGTTTTATATGTGGGTACCATGCCCATAACTCCATAACTAATTTCCATGCTTAGTTAGATACGACGAACAGGAAAAGATTAATAATCCTTCACTTTTTTTTAAAAGAGGGCATGGCTGTTAATTAAAATGTTTTCAATCCGCTGAGCAATAGAACTCAATCACATTCCAATCAATTTAAAATTCTCAGAGGCCCTAGTCATACATTTGCAAGCCTAGGCCAGAAGCAATGACTTTTTTGTCTGCATCATATCAATCACCACCGGCTTGCATCTTCCGTAAAACGATTGTTTTATAGTTCAGAAGCACAACACATTCATACATATGTTCATAATTGGTCATTACAAACCTTCAGTCAGAGTTACGACCTAGCTTCTCGATTCTCACAACACTTATATTGTATGTTTTAACTTTATACCTGAGTGGCTGGACCAACAGTTTAAAGTCGACTCTGAACAACAGATTTTTGAGAAACTTTTCATGGCAATTTTATTTACTCTCAGCGCTTTTGCCGGAAATCTGCTGAGAGAAAGTCGCCGAAAAAATAGGGAAATGTAGGTCCCAACACTCGTGGATAAAATTAACACATACAATATTGATGTTGTGAGAAGTAAGTGCGTAATACTGACTGAAGGGTTGTAATGAATAATTATGTATGTATGTATGCTCCATATCAGCTCGATTTGTCTAACCTCTATAGAAGTGCCTTTATTGTCCCATCATTTTGTGTAAAGTTTCTGCGAGATTATTTGCTAGCTCCTGTGAGTATGTACGTAAGAAATGGCAATCTAATGTATGAATTTATTTAAATTTAATGCTGTAACAGCCTTTACAGCTTTGCCATGTCCAGGAACCGATGTAAGGGTAGCCGTTAAATGTCCCGCTTCTCTCCTTTATTCTTGGTCAATCTCAGATATGGTGTACACCAGAGATCAGCAATGAATCTTCAAAAAGATGAGTAGAATCGAATCATACTCATAATTTCTGATACTTATACGCATTCAAACTTATTTTAATATCATGGAACCTCTACTCATATTCAGAGTTTGAAGTACTCATCATTCATTCATACTTAACAACACGTATGATGTTCATGATTTCGACTCTCCATAACTCAAGAAATACAAGATAATCACAAAATAAGTATGAATCGCGTACAAATACTAAAATACATACTAGAAGGTTGCGCTTAGAAGGTTCTGCTTGCTGCTTTGTCTTTTTTGCTTATGTGTCTTATTTCTTTTGTTGTAACTACAACAAAAACTAAGACTGTAAGTTTTGATTTATGATTCGAGTGACTCAACGTTGTACGCATACTCCTTGCTAGCTATACTTATGAATCAAGTAGTGAGTATGAACGAATCAGAGTACATAGTTAAATTTCAATATTGTTGACTCATATTTAAAATTTCATGGGTGCTTATGAATAGGTAGGTAAGTAGGTAGGTAGAAGTGGCTGTCCCCTCGATGGAGACATGAGCAGACACACTTAGGCCGCACACAGGGCCCATTATGATACCACAGTTTCACATTCTCCCCTATTCCAGAAACCACTCTGAGCTTCCGATGAAGCTACTCAGACTGCCAACATCCATGCATGACTGTTCATCTAGGTCCTCCATGTAGTAAGCACCCAGGTGTCTCTTTCTTCTCTGTCCAAGTGCCGGGCAAGTGCACAGTAGGTGAAGAATAGTTTCATCCTCCTCCTCATCTTCACAGCTTCTGTGTGTCCAAGACCAATACGCCTCGCATGCGTTCCTATAATACAATGGCCCGTAATAACCGCGATAACAGCGCTGAGCCTGCTTCTTAGGAGTTTAAGCAGAGTCGCCGTGCGCCTCCTATCCAGCCTTGGCCAGATTTTTTGCGCCGTTCTGCGCTTACTGTTGACAAGGTCCACGATTGCATTGTCAATTATAAGCCTGCAGGTATCCAAAGAGATACCCAATGTAGAGATTTCATCAGAGAGTTCGATGGTCGTGCTCCTTCTGGCCAAATCATCCGCTCTGCAGTTACCGGGAATATCTCTATGTCCCGGTACCCATGTGATACAAACATCATATCGGCTCGCCATCTCATTGAGACATCTACGACAGTCGTACACCGTCTTGGAGTTTATTACACTAGAATCCAATGCTTTAATGGCCGCTTGGCTATCGGAAAGTATGGTGATTTTTCGCCTGTGAACATTTTTGTCCACAATAATTTTCACCGCAGCCTGAATTGCAGACAATTCCGCCTGAAAGACGCTGCAGTGATCTGGTAGCCTTATAGACTTGGATATTCCGATTGATTTCGAATAGATACCAATTCCAACGGCTCCTTCCAATTTGGAGTCATCGGTGCTTATGAATATCGAAAAAACTATTCATTGCTGATCTCTGGTGTCACGTCTTTTAGGGATCTAATGCCCTCTTTACTACCAATAAATATCCGTATACCTCTGCTTTCTAGCTTAGGGTTTCTTTTCTTTTTTTTTAATGTCTTGCTAAAGTGTCTCATGTAATTTGCGGGTCGCAAATTGGTTTGCTTTTCAGAAATACTCTGCTGTTTAGTTCTTCAAACTGTTCCAAATATTTTCCATAAAAAGTTCATGTTTTCTTTAATTTTCTTTGTTTATTTGGTTGTATTTCGTTTGATTTTTAATTCCGTGATATTTTTATAACAAAATTGTTTTGAAAACAATTTCTTTTTTTAATTATTTCTAATGAAACATGATTCATCATCACCATGACCATCACCATCCCCATCATCATCATGATTATCTCTTGTGTTTATCCGAGTAATTTCGTTAAAGAGTTGATTACTTTGGTTGTTTTACTAATTCAGTGTGTTTTTATTTATTTATGGCGCCAAACCCCACTGTAAATATTTTCAATTCACTTTGGTTTTCTGTTTTTTTAAATTTTAAACAAAAATTTTAATTTTTTTTGTTCATGATTTTTATGATTTTCAAAACACACATGGGCCCATAAAAAAACGTTTTTTGTTTCTATTTATGAAAGAGTATTGCTTTAACGCTTTTTTTAATTATTTTGTTTAAAAACATATGTTTTATTTACGAAATGAAGTCTTTGTAACGCATTCCTTATGATTTACGATCCACAGTTTAAATAGCAACGTAGTAGTACAACAACTGTAGTATATGATTAGTATAATGAGAATGATTTGTTTACAAAATTAATTTTTTAGTTCGTTTCTTTCTTTCTTTTTTTCTTAATTTTACGATAATATTGGCTAAACATTGGCTTTAATGGGCATCAGGATTAATTTCGTTTTTTTCTTATTCATTCTTTGGTTTCACACCAGTGAGGCAATAAACACTGGTTGGGTGTTTCGTAATAAATTTTATGGGGTTGACCTCACCTAAAGGGTTGTTATAACACATTCTGTTTCTCTTGAGATCTTGGAAATTAATGTTTTTTCTTCTTCTTCTGGAGAGGCATTAATTTAGTATTGCAGTAATTTCATTGTTTTAATGGAGACTTAAATTAAATTGCTCAACAATATGAGGTTTAAATGTTGCAGGAATTTGTGTTTAAAAGTGAGAAATTTTTGCAAAAAGTTTATCAAATTTTCCTTCTTTCGGCGACTTATTCTCAACCAGAGTTGAAAAATTCAGGACCTTTTTTACTTTTTTCAGTATTTTTTCATTTCAAAAAAACCGCAGTACCCCCTCAATACTTTTTATCATTACATATTTTATGTCTTGCGCTTTTAATGTATTAATGCATTAACAACATGTTCAACGTAATACTAAAGGTAGAATTACGCTTTAGCCCCGCTTAGTCAAACGTTCACGGAACGTACGTTCCTTATTAGAATACGAAAAGCAATAAAAACGCTTGCCGAACTGTAATGTAATTTCGGTAAGCATTTGCATTTCCGTCGACGTTTGACTAAACGGGGCTTTAACGTTACGTTTTTTGTTACGTTCCGAATCAGCTGCATTTGTCTTGTATGTGAGGAAAACGAGTAAGTCGTTACTTTTTCTGTTCCGTGCCGTATGTGTATTAAATAAATACGTATATAAATATAGTAGGTAATGTGCTAGCTTACTAGACGTGAGTCCACGGTTCAAACGCCATGTCAGGCATCTCCATCAAACGAAAATATATAACACGAATAAACCCTGGAAGGCTGTGTAGTTTGTAGACAAATAAAGGACCTGGTTCGGCTAAAATTTGATAAAGGACAGCACAAACAAGCTGTCCAAACATTGGCATAGAACCAGTTGACCTACAAAAAAAAACATAGGGCTTGTAAATGTGCATACATCGTTAAATAAAACAAAAGTTACGTTGTAATCGAGTTATATGGCCTCTGCCGCCCTCTGTAGCGGTTTTTCCATTACCCCTCTTTGGAGCATATGGCCTCCACAAAGCATTTTCCATCTTATGCGGTTAGCTGCTGTTGGTTGTTATTCTGCCTTGTTTCCGTTTCGTTAATCTTTTGTTATTCCAGTTAAGCAGGTGATTGCTGTGCTGTAGCAGGAGCTGCTTCTCTATCGTTGCTAGAAACAACGCCCTTCGAGTATGTGCTACATTCGGAAACTCCAAAAGAAGAGGTCATCTCTCATGAGATCGGCGGACAGTTTATGTTGTGTCCACATGAGATTAACAAGTCATCAACCTGTTCACATAGGACTTCTAATGTGGCATGTGGCTGTTTGGTGCATATCAGGCCATAAAAAGTTGGTATTTAAACTACCTGTTCGCTTTTGGCAGACCTTATTCTCAATGAAATATCGTTTTCGGGACACATTTAATGCTCTTGGATCACATGTGGATTGGTAACATTCCACCTTCAACAGTTTTGTTCGTTTATATACACATTCATCCTGAAATGGCTTTCAATGAAATGAAGATGAGTTTTCAATGAAAATTAGGATCCGTTGTCAACTGTTTCAGAGCCTCACTCAGGGAATACGCCTTATTTTCTAAAGGCATCCAGAGTGATTTGGTAAAACAAACTGAAAAATTGGCAATTAATCTGACAGTAGCTACCGTAGTCTAGTAGGTAGTGTGTTGACTTATTAGATAAGAGGTCACGGTTCAAAGCCCAGGTCAGACGAAAAAATACTTCTTCGGCGACTTTCTCTCCGCAGATTGCTGGCAAAAACTCTGAAGAGTAAATAAAAATTGCCATGGAAAGTTTCTCAAAAATCATTGGGAGTTGCATAAGTGATGCAAGGAGCTAGGTCGTAATCCTGACGGAAGGTTTGTAACGACCACAATTATGTATGTTATGTATGTAGTTTGACAGATGAGTTCATCAAATAAGCGTTATCAACTATAGGATTTCCAAACGATATGCAAACACATGTTAAGACATTGATTACGGTGAAATATTTCATTGTGGTTTGTGTCTGAGATCAAGCAGACTTGTTATGAACTACCAAGCAAAATATGGAAGCCGCTTTCAAATTAGATTCTGAGGTTAGTCGCAGTCAACTTTTTTGTAAGTGTATAGTAGAATACCATCAAAATCGATGCCTGCTAGGATTAAAAGAGGTTCAGGAGTGCAGTTTTCCCAATAAATTATGAATATGGAAACCCTAGCGCAGACATCTTGAACAATACGAAACATGAAAAAGTATTTCTATGGTTTGACCAGGCGTCAAACTCTAGAGAGAGGAGTAATTAATAATCAGGTAATAGAGCTGCATACCATTTTCTGCCCAACAGTTTGCCTGTGGTACTATAGCTCCTCAAAAAGCAGAACGATTTTGAATTATTGCTTCTTCAAATTGCTATTATAGTGGTTGTTGTCTTTGCTATATAGCAGAAGTACACTTTTAAATATTTAGGACAAGCCATTGGAATTCTAAACTTTTAAACATTTCATGTCACGATATTTCTTGTTGGCAAAATTAATATCCATCATTATCAAATGATATTCAAATTGAACACATGTCACGAATTCAAATGCCAGCTCCTGTGGGTATTTGTATGCATTTAAGAGTAACATGATTACACGTTTATTGGCAAATAAAGACTTATTTAAGCTTGTTTTTTACTTCACTTTTTCCATGGAATTTTAATTTTTCTCTTATTTTCCAAACAATTGACTTTTGATGTCATTTAAGCAAGCACGACACTACAACAAAGAAAAGCGCGTACATGAATCCGTGACGTGACATGAAAGCACAATACAATAGAAAGACTGACAGTTGCTTACTCACTCCTCTCATAGAGGCACTTATTATGGAGCATTGAGAGCAAAAGTGGTAGAAGAAATCAATATTATTTGCGAAAACATCATTATACACATTGAACTTTGAACTTTATCGCAGCCAAAAGTATTTGCCAAAACGGTCTCTGTTACGTTGCGAAAAACTACAGGCCACAAAAAGGCGTTACATTTGCCACTAACAAGGCAACATGTCCTTGGAGAAATCCGCTTTGAACCCTCTTCTTTGTTCAAGGCTTATTGGCCTCATCTGTGACATTATGCATCATTTGCTTGACTTGTCCCCTTCTCTCTCTCTCTCGCAATAGTTGTTGTTAGGTTTTTAACATGACTTGGAATTTTATTGGCAAAAATTTATAGAAAAAAGTGAATAAAAAAAAAAATTGGAAATCATTTAGACAAACGCAATCAGCCGCGTGTGGATACGCGTGTGGTGTTTTTGCAACGTTATTAGTGGATGGAAAAAAAAGGAGTTTTAAAGAAACCCTGATGATCCTTTTGATTACTTTTCTTGTCAGACTTTATTGGTTTTTCATTTGTAGTCATTATTGAGTTGTAGTTTGTAAGTAACAGCAGCAGAGTACTTATTATTCGGGCGCATGTAGCTTTGAAGAAAGAAATTTCAAAATTAATTGGATCAGAGGATAGACTTAGGCAGCCATAGTACTTAGGCTGAAAATAGAAATCTTCTCTGAAGTGCTGACAAGAGAGAGTTGTCATTGCATTGGGAATTATGGCAATAAACAAGTCATGAAGTAGCCAAACATAGCCATGAAAACCGTTTTAAATCTCAATCCTCATTATAACTGGCATTTGTAGAATACATTTTGAATTAAAGAACAGGTAGTGCTTAGGGCAGATATGTTAAATGTGGAGCTTTTATCAGTCTATCAGTCGCTGGAAAATATCTGCTGCCTATATCACTCTTTAGTGATGATAATCAGACCACTGCTTGGGAACCACATACTTTAAAAGACCAACAAAATATTGAAGCAAAACTACAGAACCAAGCCCTTTCTGTTGTTATTATTATTTTTTAAGTTATTTTATAGAGTACATATAGGACTTCGTCAAAGCTTTTCCTTCATTTATTTACGCTTCGTTTTTTATTTTGCATTGTATCAGATTCAATGTTCCAGCTGAGTCTATAATTATATTCATCTAGAATAGCAGATTCTAGGATAATAGGGTTGCCATCAACCGTTGACTAAAAACAACATTCTCTCTCTCTACATTCGAGTGCTTTTTTCTTTGTTGCCGACGATTAAGGTGCTTCTGCGATGGATTATTTGGAGGATATTAAAAGGAGAATTTACGTTTATGTAGCCCCGCTTTTTCTTTCTTAACATTCGAGTCCTTTTTTCTTGTCACCAATGGTCAGGGAGCCTATAGGATTGGTTATTTGGGGAGGATTTCAAACCTCTTAAGCTTCAAAATTTTAGAATCGAGAACCTGAATCCCTTGGACTTGTAGTGAAGAACTTTAAAGAATACATCATACCAGTGATTATAACGGACAAGTTCACTTTGACGTGATTACAGTGATAATACAGATGAAGATCTGTTAAGGATTGATTTGCGTATCAAGTCTCCGTTCTGTAAACTGTCTTGACTTGTCATTTTTATGTTCGGAACAGAAGACATTTTTTATTGAGCTACCGCATTGCTTAACTTATTTATTTCTTATATATGTATTGGACTGATATCGGACAATAGCAATCCATGCTATGATATGACCTCAACTTGTTTTGGGAATGAGGCTGTTTCCTTACAACCCTTCAGTCAGGATTGCGAACTAGCTTCTCACGCAACTTATGTTGTGTGGGTTAATTTTATACATGAGCGGCGGGACCTACAGTTTAAAGTCGATTCTGAACGACAGATTTTTGAGAAACTTTTCATGGCAATTTTATGAATGCTCAGTGTTTTTGCCAGAAATCTGTTGAGAGGAAGTCGCCGAAGAAGTATTTTTTTATATTTCGTTTCATTTGAGATATCTCACCTGGGATTTGAACTCTCTCGTCTAATAAGCCAACACACTGCCTACAAAGCTAAGGCGACTAGCCAAGCCAAGTTAGCTAAGCAGAATATCCAATCACAATTTTAAATAAGACAAATAGGAGATCTAAGCCGGAAACTGGCAATTTTATACGGATTATCCTCAATGCCTGCAAGATTTCTACTATTGATTCTAGAAACACCCAACTTTTCTTAGTCTGGATGATTGGCGTAAAGATGCCCTACAATATTTCTATGACAATCTGATTATCCGTAAAAACCTGAATATCAATCCAATATAGCCGGTAATAACAGATATCTTGGGTTAAAAGACATTGTACAAATCCATCAACTGGAACCTGTCTGACATTTCAACGTTCCACATCGTTGTAAAGTAATTATATCCAACCATATTGGATAAGTTTGAAACTGCGAGAGAGATTAGAGAGCTTCTGACAAGAACCTCTTTTACACCCAACTAGAGATCCATGTCTGCCGCTTTCCTCATTCTAAATATTCCAAATGCCTTTTAAAAAAACCCATAAAGTAATTAGAGGCCTCAATAATATCTTTGAAGTCATGCAAGTTACATTTTCTTTCCAAACGTTTAACTAAGTTGTTTAACGTGTTCTTAACTACTGTGCCCTTTCTGTTGATGCATGAGAAAGACTCCTTTTCATGGTCAATCGTAAAAGTGTATCCATAATTCTTTAAAAGACCTTTAAAGACAAAAAAACAGGACTTGACTTGGTCTTGACCACCACTGCAAATAAACCACAAGAGGTGTCGTAAGTCAGGCTAATATTTACATAATTAGCCTTTACAACCCTCCATTCAGGATTACAACCCTAGCTTCTCACACCACTTATGTTGTGTGTGTTAATTTTATACTTGAGTGGCGGGGACCCCTATAGTTTAATGCAGAAACAGATTTTGAAGAAACAAATTTTATGAAAATGTTACGAAAGCTTTATTAACATGGTTGGTGTATGTAAATATGCAAATGAATCAAGGTAGCGATTTTAAGTCAAACGGCATACAAGTCGATATGCAGTCGAAGTATCAAATTTTTTCAATAAGATTCCTTTGCGAATTTTTTAATATTAATTAAAACTATTTGTTCTTATATATGTAGGTGATGTAGTATTTTATAAATAAACTCCAAAACAATACCTTATCTACGATTCGTAATCATTCTAAACAAACATATCTTCATAATGTTATCCAATCACAACGTTCGCATCATCAAAGAAAAAGATTTCTTATCACAAATTAGGTTTAAATGTTAGAAAAATAGTCCTTTTGTCTTAAAAAAAAAAACAAACACAAAAGCCATCATATAGTTAAACATGTATGATGTGGCCTAACAAGGTGCAAAGATATGTACATAATTTGACGTTAATGTTACGCTAATCATAAGCTGTCAGTTGCAATTTAGAAATGCAATTCAAATACAAAATATTTTGCAATCAAATCCTAAAGATCTTTGGCAAATGGGCCTATAAATACTTGCTAAAGATCACATACGTTTGATAAAAAAATAATTGAAAATATTTCGAAAGTCTTTCATAACATACGAGGGTTGTTTTGTAAAAAAAACTACACATACATACATTAATTTATACACATATGCATACCTTCCTTTCATACACATGTTGTCTTATGGATTTCTTTTGATCGAAAAAAAACAATGCCAAGTTCAAGTATGTTTCTTAAGTCTTTTGTTTTCTTTCTCATAGGCACCTAAAGACGACTGATCCTGAACAATAGAGACACATTGCACATGTGCTGATCGAAATTAATTGATAAAAACGTTACATGTTTTAATAGGTTCTTTATTATCGTAAAGATACGTACGAGTATGTATGTAATGTATTTAAAAAGATGAAATCTCTGTAATTAGCATTGTTTCAGTATGTTATTGCTGGCTGGCCATTTTTGTGGGGGTTTTAAGTGCCCGAATTTAATCCGTACTTTTTATATTCTTCTTTTATTTTTGTTTAAATTGCTTATCATAACTAAACAATGCCAGATTTTTACTTTTTATAAAAAAATACAGAAGATAAAAGCAATTCAAGCCGAAATGGCTTATAAACGAAAATATAAAGAAAATTCGGCTTTCTCTCATGAATGATTCTTTAAATGGAGGAGTATTTGTTTATAATATGAGGCAATTAATGCAGTGAAACGATGATTATTAAGTGAGAACATTGCATAGTTTAAGACCGGATATAATGAGTTGGTAGGGCGCATGCACCAGCTTATTTACAAAATATGGCTGGAGAAAAATATGCCCAACGATTGGAACCTCAGTGTCCTCTGTCCTGTCCTAAAAAGGGAGACCCTACTATATGCGCCACCTACAGGGGTATAAGTCTTCTCCCTATCGCATATAAGGTTCTTATAGGGGTATTGTGTGAACTACTGAAGCCACTCGTCAAAACACTGATTGGACCTTATCAGTGCGGCTTCAGACCTGGCAAGTACACCATCTGCCAGATCTTCACACTACGCCTAATCGTAGAAAAGACCCACGAAAAACAAGTCGACACGCACCATCTCTTTTGTGGACTATAAGGCAGCCTTCGATAGCCCCATAAGAGATCGTGTTTTTGCCGCAATGTCTGAGCTCGGTATACCTACAAAGGTGATAAGGCTATGCAGAATGACGTTGAGCAATTCCTGCAACTCCGTCAAGGTTGGAAAGGATCTCGCCGAACCGTTTGGTACCGTGCGAGGTTTCAGACAAGGCGACTCCTTATATGTGACCTCTTCAACTTCGTCATGGAGGGTGTTCTGCGAAAGACGGGAGTGCATTGCAATCGAACTATTTTTCAAAAAAGTGTCCAGTTGCTTGCTTACGCTAACGACATTGACATCATAGGGCGTACCAAGCGAGATGTTACTGCTGCCTTTAGTGCTATTGAACGGAAGTCTACAAATATGGGTATGGCAGTTAATGAGGGCAAAACGAAGTATATGATATCGACAAGTAGGGACGTGCGGCGTATTGATTTTCAGATTACGGCCGATAACTATATTTTTGATACGGTCAAGGAATTTGTTTATCTTGGCTCCGCCGTTACCACCAAAAATCATGTCAGTCTGGAGATCAAGCGCAGGATCACTCTTGCCAACAGGTGCTACTATGGTCTCAATAGGCAATTGAATAGTAGAGTCTTCTGTCGTACGACAAAACCAATACTCTACAAGAGACTCATCCTCACCGTGCTTCTTTATGGCGCAAAAGCATGGACACTATTAAGAACTGATACAGCAGCCTTGGGAGTATTCGAAAGAAAAGTACTACGCAATATCGTCGGTCCAGTGCGAGTTGGAGATAATTTCCGTATCCGATCAAACAGTGAGCTGTATGAGCTCCTCAACAACATAGACGTTGTACATCCAGCAGCTGCGCTGGCTCAGCCATGTCGTTTTATGCGGGGATCTGCGGAAGTCGGCGAAGAGGACGACCTTGTATCCATTGGAAGGACCAAATCGAGGAAGCCCTGTCATCGATTGGTGTAACCAACTGGCGTAGGCGCGCAAGAGGCAGAGGCGCCTGGAAGGATGTGTTGCGGCAGGCCGAAATCCGTTAATCGTGTTGTTAATGGCCAATTAAGTAAGTAAGTATATGGTCTTCTCATTCGGATTCGATTTTACACTGTAGGTCCCGTCACTCATGCATAAAATTAACATGGTTGTTTAACATAACAGCATGGTCGTAATCTGACTGAAGGGTTGTAATGAACAATTATGTATGTATGTGCATATGCATGTGTAGTTTTTTTGTCTTGAGCCGGAGGTGGGAATCTTCGAAAGACACTTTTGTTCTCGATTCACCATCGCTGGTGCCTACCTACTAAACCCACCTCCTATATTCTTCAACCACTCTTCCCTTGCGGTACTGCCATAAAGTATTACTTCACGGAGGGCTGGTTAGCTTTAAACCTTTATCACTTTCAATCAAATTTCGCCTTTGTACCTCCAATCTTCGGAGTTCCAGCATAAATACAGCCATTCTTTGGCTTTATTGGCTCCATAGAATCCTAGAATTAAACATCTCCCCAAAACACGTTTACCGGGCCATCTAAATCTGAGCATCTTCCTCCTTATCTGCTTAGTTTGGGCATATACTAGATGAGGTATCATGTCCAAACCTGTGCAGATATTTCCTGAATATATCCTGCGTCACGTAGTAGTCCAGCTAGCAATTTTTCTTCTCCATCTAAGGTGTTATATCAGGGAGAAGATGAAATTTACATCTTACATCAAGTGTCCACAGACAAACTTTCTGAATATGAGACCTTAAAGTATAATACACTGCAGTTTGTTGGCATTTTATATACGAGCCCGTTCTTCACTCTACTCAAATTCGGACATCTGACAAAAAACTCTGAAATTGGAATAGAACTGCCCTGAAGAGTTTCTAAACAATCTGTTGTACGGAGTCGACTTTAAACAGTAGGTACTGCCAATCATGAATAAAAACTGTTCGCCCATCGTGACTAGAAGTCCTTTCTTCCTTCGCTTTTATAGCTGTTGTTTATCATGGATAATCGAGACGCCTCATCTTATCTTCCAATATGTCTATCGCTATTGCCTTTGTCAATACCAGTACCGCTTCATCAGAAAGTGTCGTGAAACCACTTATCTGTATAATCGCACATAGGCGATACATCGAGGACAGTTTCCTCCTAAGACGACAGATTTTTGACAAACTTTTCAAGGCAATTTTTTATTTACTTTCAGAGTTTTTCCCGAAAGACTGCTGAGAGGAAGTCGCCGAAAAAATGCTTTTTGTATTTTGTTTTGATGTCTGGCCTGGAATTTGAAACATGGCTTTTCGTCTAATAAGCCAACACACTACCTACTAGACTACGGTGACTAAATACACAAATTGTTATAATATTGAGTAAAACTTAAAATGTAGCACTGTCATAAGTGTGTTTAGTGATTATATTACAATAAACCAAACACTTTTTGTTGATATTTGACAACTCAAATGTCAGCAACGACAAACAAAAAAAACAAAACAGAGAACAACAAAACGAAATAAAAACAATGTTGTTGCAACAACTAGTTGTATTGTTTACCAGCTGTCAAATGAATATTGAATAAGTAGCTGAACTACGTATTTTATTAAGTCTGAACACTTAAAATATTGCACTCAATAAACCGAATATTGACTCAATAAAAGTGCATATCTGAACATAGTATTATACAGTTACAATTTAAATATTCAAAAGCTTTCTAGCGCTCATCTTCCAAAGAAATTTTTATCCACATTTATTATTAAATAAATTTATTTATTAAATAAATTCCCGTATTTTATCCAGCAAATTCTACGCAGGTTTTTATAATTTTTAAATCCTTTTGCTGTGGTAGCCTTTGGTTAAAAATCTTGAGTCTTCTCTGACGTTTTCAAAAGAATAAACAGTGATGGACAGCAATCTGCATTACCACTAACTTAAGCATTCTGTTCTTTCCTTAAAGCCCCTTCTTTAAAAAGTTTAATGCTTTGCTTGCTGTTGGTTATCTGTCTTACTTTAATCTTATTTTGTTGTTGTTTTTGTTTTTGCGTTTGTTTTTTATTCTGTTTGATTTTTGTATCACGAATAAACACGATTTTGGCATTACCACACTGATTGCGTGCTTTTAATTCCTTATAAAACGATTGCTGTATGATGCGTCTTCGGGTGTGTCTCGGTGTGTGTGTGTTTAATTATTTCAATTGTTTGCAAACAAAATGTACAAACACAATGAAAGACATACAATGTTTACTTACGAATATGTATGTTATAACGCATATACACATATCCTATGCAACATGTTTACCGTATTTTGTGTGTTGACTCACTTGTCCCATGTCATATTCGAGGTCTTGTGGTTCTGTAGTCATCACAGAGTTGAACACACTATTTATTTACGATTTTCTCTTTAAGCTCTCTCGCTCTTGCATTCGTTTTGTATATGTTTTTGCACCGTTATAATATTGGTGGTATTGTATGGTAATGGCATTAAAACTCAACAGGATTTATTGAATGTTTTGATTTAATTTTCAGCGGTAAACATGCCATCCATTATTATTGTTTATATTTCTCGCAATGCGTACATTACACTCTCTCCTTTGCTCTCTCTCTTGCTCTTTTTCACTATATTTGCTATGGTATGTGTATGCGTGTGCAGTGTAGGTTTAAAATACTGCTTTTAATTGTTAGTAAATAATCTTATTCTTCTGTTTGTTTTTTTCAGCGCTTACTTTTTTTGTTTTTATTTTTCCAACAGCAATGATGAGGGGGATTATCACGGATAATGATGACACAAGTTTCTTGTTTTGAGTGTATTAACCTTTATTCCTGCATTGGGTGTCTCTTTGTATTTGTATTGCATGTGGGAGTTTAAGCAGGTGGTTTTTGTGGTGGAGTATTTAAAGTGTTAAAAAAAAAAATTTATTTTCAAAATCTAAGCCTATTGGTAAACACAAGTGTTTAAAAAGCAAATCACTGAATTACTAAACTGTAGCAGGAGAATCGAAACAAATGCGTTTTTTTTAAAGAGTCTGAAAAACAAGGATTTCAAATTTCGTCTGTTTAAATGGTATAGCTTGGGTGATTTAAAACTTTAAATATAAAAATTCAATAAAACAAAAACGTTATCGAATATTATTTCATTCATATAGCTTTTACGCCTAACCTCATAGTGCCTCATTCGATCGAACCAATATTCGTGTACTTTCTCGAGTAAATGAGGTACAGACATCAGCAATGAGTCTTCAAAAAGATGAGTAGAATCGAATCATACTCATAATTTTTGTTATTTATATTAATGTCATTTAACCTCTCTACTCATATTCAAAGTTTAAAGTACTCATCATATTGGCTGCTTTCCAGAATGTATCAATACAAAGTTTGTATGCAGTTCTACTACTGTATATAAACTTAGTAGATATGTAAAGTAACCAAACAATGCATCAACTATAAATCCGATGCCTGATTGCTTCTTGACTGCGTTAAAAATACTCATTGACGACGTTTTGAAATATAATACATCGTATATATTTTGTACAGCGGCATTATGAAACACGATACTTTGTTCAAACACAAAGCAACTAACATTTGCTTATTCAGGAAAAGAATTCAACCTTATTTATTCATTAGAGCACCAATATAATGCGTCTTGTGTTTGTCTGTTTTATCAAACGAATTTACTCTACACAAATATGGGCCCTTCTCTGCAACAATTGCATTAATTTCAAGCAGTGGCCGTCTTTATCGCTTGCATATCCGTTTGTGACGTAATTTTAGTATAAAAATTAATTAAAAATATTTAAAATTATCTCGTTAGCTACCCTTGCAACACTCAATATAATTACGGCTTGCATATCTGAGAGTATGGATGCTACACATTGTGTTGCACAATTGCAATAAAATTGCAAAAATTCAACAAAAAAATTTTCCATAAAGTGCAGTCAGTGTTGTTTTGGCGTTTGGAATGCATATTTAAAATATGGTGCAACATATTAATGCCACATTTACACTTTTCTGAAATATTCCAAGCAGAATCACGCACACTTACATACAGACAAACACTGTTTATATGATGATGTAAATCATTATAAAGTATGTAACACAATTGCACACACTTGCATACTTGCATTTAATATGTGCAACATTTTATTAAAATTCCATACGTAGTTGAAAGATTTTCCCTTTTCACAGCTCTAAGGAGGAGATAGAAGCAGTTACAGTAGCACTTACAGTAGTTGTTGCAGCAGCAGTGTACTGTAATGCATTTATGCCATGAGTTTTATTTTCAAAATTGTTATGCAAAGGCACACATTTTAGTATAGGATGATTGAGTTCTTATGGTACTTTTCGAAGGGGGCATTGGGCAGCTACAAGTTTCTCACACTACTCATGGCGTGTGTTTTAATTGTATACATGAGCGGCGGGACCTAGAGTTTTCAGTCGACTCCGAACGACTGATTTTTGAGAAACTTTTCATGGTAATTTTATTTCACTTTTGGAGTCTTTACTGCTGAGGGGAAGTTGACTAAGAAATATTTCTTCCGTGTTTCGTTTTTTTGTTGAAGATGTCTGACCTTTTACCGTGGCATCATGGCTAATTAGCCAACACACTACCTACTAGACTAGGGCGACTAGTCGCTGGCAATGCTAGGATATAAATTTGTAGAATGAAGCTGAATGATAGCAAGAGAGCACCACTAAATAACTATATTCGACATATAGGGAGTTATGGCTTCCAACAACAAACTAAGCAACAATTGGCCTTAATAGTCTATCATTTGCTACCATTTTGAGTTTCTTTTTACGTTCAAAATTAAATCAATTTCCTTTTAATGTGATCTTTAACTCCTTTCACACTCATTCATTAGTTGCTATTACTCAAGAGAGAGAGTGAAAAAAAACCCCAGAGAAAAAAAACAGATGAAGACACTTTAAATCATTTTGAAAACCAGAAACAATTTACTTTTAAATCAAAGCAATCATGTTAACATAAGAGTACACGTACGATATGTATGTGTAAAGCAAATAAGTATGTATGTGTGTGTATCCAAAAAGAAAAACAGAAACCCGAAATGAATTATCACAATCAATCCGAGATACTTTCATTTTATAGCCACAAATTTTGCCTCAAAAGTGTTGTCATTGTCGGCTTACATTTGGTTTTTGGGGCTCTAAATCAAACAACAACAACACTAGCAACAGTAGCAGCAACAATTTTTCTTTTACTAACAACATAAACAACAACAACAACAATTCGTAACCAAGTTAAAACACCTAAAATGCCAAACTGAATGCAAAAAAAACAAACAAAAAAAGAAAGAATTTGGCCAACTTTTACCAACAAACCAATCAACTTTTACAAACACTTACATACGTATACACACACACATATATTCCCTTTTATGATAGAAAAACTTGAAAACTGCATTATAGTGGTGCCGGGCTGTGCTGCATTTTTGCCTTTTTGAGAGGAAGAAAGAAGCAAAATTTTATTGCACACCACCACCAGGGCAATACAAAACGGCCTACAAAACATTTATCTTAGGCTGGACTAGACCACAGGCTCTTTAGATTGCAGGGAAATTCCTTATAGACCATCATAGAGACCACACCAGACCGCACCACACCAGACGATGTGTGGTGGGTGCATGTGTGCCTGTATAACCATTTAGACCCGGAGAAAATTGCAGGTTTTTCCAGAGAAGATAAAAAGCAAATGCTTTTTGACTGTAAACCAAAACCAAAGTATATGGCTGGCCAACAACTACAACAACAACAAGCAGTTGTACAAACAAACAACATCAACAACAACAATAATGTCAGCATCAGTAGGCTTTGGCATCATTATCAACAGCCAGAGTAAATGTTCATACAGTTCAGTTCATATGCTTCCTTTTATGCACCGAAACAAACGCACTTTGGAAAACCTTTTTAGGAAAAATTCTTGTCCTCTCTATCTTCCTCTCTCTCTCCCTCTCTCTCTCTCTCTCTGTGTGTGTGTGTGGAGAGTAGATTATTACCATAGCAGCAGTAGCAGTCATATGATGAATCAGTTTTCCAAGCCGATTTTTTGTTCGGAACGCAAGTAAGTCACAGACGTGAGAGCCTATGGACAAGTCTAAACAAACTTAAAGGCCAACCATAATGTGGTGGTCATACAGACATACTCACTTAACACACACACACTCACACTCGTATACAGATGCACACGCACACGCTTACTTCATTTGCTAATGTGACCAAATCAGTTTCGTAAAGGAAAGAAAAGAAAAAAACTCCAAAATTCAGGATAAATTTTCCTCAAGCCTCAAGTTTGTTTGTGGTAAATGCATACAAACAACAACAACAACAGCAACTCAAAATTGCAACTACAAAAACTACAATAATGACTTGAGCAAAAACATCATCAAAAAACAACTCATCATACCCTTTTCGTAGCAAAAAAAATATTCAAAGGCGAGTTTGAAAACTGCACAAGTGCGAGTAAGTGATTAAACGAGAGGCGCAGGAAAATAATGGAAAAACTTAATGTTCCTATACAAGTTAATTCTACTGGTAGCCTAGGATAGACGGGGTAATATACGTAGTCTTTTGAGGTATACCTCACTTGGTTGTTATTGAAAGTGTTGTTGAGATGTCATTGTGCTTACGGATTTCGACCTGCCTTAACACATCCATCCAGGCGCCTGTACTTCTTAAACACTTAAGCCAGTTGGTCACACCAATCGATGACAAGGCTTTTTCGATTTGGTCCTTCCGACACAAACAAGGTCGTCCTCTTCGCCAACTTCCCCAGATTCTCGCATCAAATACTCGTCTGGCCCGAGCATCCTCCTCCATTCGAAAGACATGGCCGAGCCAGCACAGCCGCCTGATGTAAAATACGCTGCACAACGTCCGTGTCGTTGAGGCCATTCCGGCGCCTGTACTTCTTAAGCACTTAAGCCAGTTGGTCACACTAATCGATGACAAGGCTTCTTCGATTTGGTTTTCCCAACGCGAAACAAGGTCATTCTCTTCGCCGACTTCCGCAGATCCACCCATCAAATACCGGCGGTGCATACTCCTCCATTCGAACGACATGGCCGAGCCAGCACAGCCGCTGGATGTTAATATGCTGCACAACGTCGATGTCGTTGAGGAGCTCGTACAGCTCTCACTGGACCGAAGATCTTACGTAGGACTTTTCTCTCGAATACCCTCAAGTCTGCTTCATCAGTGCTTAATAGTGTCCATGCTATTAAGAGCCATTGTGCTCTCCGCACGTATTTTAATACCTGACCGCCCTTGTTGTATAGCCATCCTACCTGTTTAATGAGGGCATAGTGTCTTAAGCGAATCACTTCTGGCTAGACAAGCTTTGTCATTAATTTATGATCACCAAGAACCGCTTGCTTCACATCTCTAAGTGAGAGAGAACATGTTTGTTCAGTGGTCTCCTACAAGAGTTGGTATATTCTCAACCTCTGAACGTTTACATACAGGAAATCTTGACACTTTTTCACAGCAATGAGGTATTAAAGATGGAATTTTGAGCTGATTTATCTTAAATTATATTCCCGGAGGTTCTTAATTTTTCGGTCACTCTATATAGTGATTCACGCACCCCTGTCGGGGGCTTTGGTTGTCTAAGGAGTTATTATTGCGTTTCAACGGAAAGAAAGGTTTGTTAACGCATGGGCCGCTTTTTAATTTCTGATATGCTAAGGTCGAAGTGGTAGTTTTGATTAACAAAACTCACTTGAGCATGAGCATAGCGGCCCATTGTGATGCCACAGGTAAGTGGAGTCCCCGTACTGACCGAAATCCGCTAACATAGGGAAGAAATTGTTCACCGCAAGAGCTGTACATTAAAAGCACGACTGATATGCGAACAAGAAGAGTAAAATACAACAAAGTAATGAGCCTCGGCAACAAGACATCGTCGTGGCTTATTGAGGCCATGACTTTATGAACTAGGCAGCATTCTCTAAAAGACTCTGAAGGTTAGGTTAAGGACAAGACCGAGTGTATACGCCAATTATCTAAATGGAAGCGTATGTTAAAGAGAAATTAAAAATTATGAGACCAACTCGGTCTCTGGCCTATTTACCTCTTTGATCATAAACGACTTGAGAGAAACAAATCCTAGTTTTCTTACAGGCATTGAAGAGAGTGAAAAGTGCTGCGTAAATCGTGTAAATTTTGCAGTTGACAGTTACTTGCCGTTCTCTAGGAACATCGCCTGCTGCTATAATAAAGGGTGATTTTTTTTTTCAAATAAAAAAACACATAAAATTCAGAAAAATGCATGAAATCTTTATTTGAATCGATAGTACGGTCCATATAATTTAATGTTTGAAGATTATTTCACGCAAATGTTGACCGCGACTGCGCCTCAAATGGTCCATCCACTTAGTCCAATATTGGCATACTCTGTCCAACATTTCGGTCGGTATCTCACGAATAAATGCTTCAATGTTGTCTTCCAATGCGTCAATTGAAGCGAGCTTGTCTGTATAGACATGAGCTTTAACATAGCCCCACAAAAAATAGTCTGAAGGCGTTAAATCGCACGATCTAGGAGGCCAATTGACCGGTCCCGAACGTGAAATAAAATGTTCACCGAACTCGCCTCTCAATAAGTCCATTGTTACGTGTGCTGTGTGGCATGTGGCACCGTCTTGTTGAAACAACATGTCATGCAAGTCAAGCTCTTGCATTTTGAGCAAAAAAAGTTGGATATCATCTCACGGTAGCGCTCACCATTCACAGTTGCGTTACGATTCGCAGCATCTTTGAAGAAGTACGGTCCAATGATGCCACCAGCCCATAAACCGCACCAAACTGTGACTTTTTCTGGATGCTTTTGGTAGGTTTTGCAATGTTTCTGGCTGATCTTCACTCCAAAATCGACAATTTTGCTTATTTACGTATCCATTGAGCCAAAAATGAGCTTCGTCGCTGAACACAATTTTTCGATAAAGAAGTGGATCTTCGGCCAACTTTCCAAGAGCCCATTCACCAAAAATCCTGCGTTGCGGTAGGTCGTTCGGCTTCAATTCTTGCACCAGCTGTATTTTGAAAGGCTTCACACCAGAGGCCCGATTCCTGCGAACGGCGACGAATCGATAATTGATGGTCATCATTAACACTGGCCGATACAGCTGCGATATGGCCAACAATGTAAATTTGGTGCGAAATTTAGTCACAATAGCGCCCGATTAGCAGCTTCAGTGGGTCGATTAAACTGACCATAAAATGGAAGAAGCGCGCGATGTACTTTCTTAACAGAGGACGCATTTTGATAATAAAATTCAATGATTTGCAAGCGTTGTTCGTTCGTTTCAGTGAAACAAAACACGAAACGTGCGTGAGCTGTTTAAACCAGTGTTGCCAAAAAGATAATAGCTAAAAAATCACCCGTTACCTTTGTTGTTGTATTGGATGTGATGGTGATGAACTTTGCTTAAGAGATCACGCTATCTGAGGCTTCTATATTGTTTTCTAAAGGGTCAACGCCTGAAAGGATTTTATTTGAAGAGAATCTCTTAATTTGTAAAGCTCGACAATCAGAATAAACATTTTTTCTTCTTCCCCCGGATGCTAGATCATATGCGTTTGCAGCAAAGCTATTTAACTACAAGAAGATACCATTTTGAGCCATTGTTAGGTCATAATGAGGGCGCAATTTAATTGTACTTGAATAGCCACAAAGTACTACTCAAACTCAAGTTATATTCCAGATATATTATCAATGTAGTTGGGCATGCAGGGCCCTTGGAGGAGGTGCATATTTGAGAATATCTCCAAAGAAAAAAGTTTTTAAATGCACTAAGCTTTGAAGGGAAATTCAGTGGACAAACGAAAGGCAAAAATTACTACGAAATACTTCTTATAGTCTGTGGACCGCATAAGCCAACTAATTTAGGAATGGCCGCTAATGTATTTCTCAACGGTTGTTTGAACACCATTGTACACTTTTAGAATGCCTTGCACCTGCCGTACAACGTAGTATCTAAGGAGTGTTCCACAAAAAATCTCTTCCATTCCATGCAACTCCTTTTCGAGCTGTGACCATATTTTCTGGATTTTTCCTAACAACCCTCGTATATAAGGCGCTTCTTTTCTTTAAAACTGTTTCTCGATTGTAAGCCTACAAGTTTTTCGGTTAAAAATTTTTCCTGTTTATGTTGTTGCAGTTGTTTGTGGCAAATCAGTTAAAATTTTCTCTACAAAAAGAAGCGAAGGAAGGGGGAGAGTATCAATTGAGTTTTCATTTTGTGTGCACAGCTTGGCCACTGCAATTTGCATACAAGCGAACGCACACACATGCCATACAAGTATAAAAATCTTTCCAAATATTGCTCCTGAAGAGAAAAAAACCGAAAAATTTTGAAAGTCTTTCTTAATTTCGAGACTCTTTCAAATGATGATGTTGTTGCTGATGCTACTGCTGTTGCAGTTGTTGTTGTAGCTATAAATGCATTTTCTCGAGAAATAAATTTAATAGGGCAGCCGAAGCCTACATATATACATATACATACGTACAGAAGAAAATATCACAAAAAAAAAACGAACTTGTTTCCTGGCTTGTGGTGTTTGTTCTTCATCTACTACTTCCAGTTCACCAATGGATGGAACAACATTTTTGGTAGGCATTTTGCGGATTTGTTTTTGTGGCCAATATTTGGCATTTAAGGCTTGCCAAAGGATCGGTTAAACTCGGTACTTTGATGATGGTTTTGTACTAATTTTCGTATGTCTTTTTTCTTTTTTTTTTGTTTCTCCTTTCTTTTCACTTCTTAAAAATTCTTTTTTATGTTGTTGCTGTTGTTGTTGCTTTTGTTGTTGTACTTCTAAAACCACATACAAATTGTAAATGAATTGTTTTAAGTTTAACACATGATTTGTTGTTGAACACTTAAATACAGTCGAGCTCAGTGTTAGTCCTGCTGCTGTTGTCTATAATTTAAACACTAAAAAGGCTCTGCTTCTTCTACTTTTTTGTTAAAGGCTTAAATATTTATTTATACACTGAAAGAAATTATGTTATGAAGAGTTTTAGAAGAGAAAGAAACATTTATGCAGTTTTGCTTGGTATTCACAGAGGACTGTTAGATCTTTAGATGCAAGGCTGGGAGTTAGTTGACTTAAAATCTGGCAATACTTTTTATCTGCATGACAACAGCATGTCAAATAAGAAGAAAAATTATATCTTTACAGAGATGTAAACAAAATTCCAAATGTTCTGTTAAGCCCGATAGAAATACGTTGCCTGATCATATGGTTGCAACGTCATGAGCTGTGGCGTTGGTAGACTCATTGAAACATATTTTAAGAGCCGCGAGGAATGCGATTATTGCGATACTAAAGTAAAGCCATAACCATTCCTGTCATTATGATCTTTGCTAGACGACTGCACCATGCATAAATTGCTGTGAGAAAGAGTGATTAAAAGAGTGATTTTTCTAAATGCCTGTGTAATTCTGTAGCTATCGCGCTATTCTTCTGCCTTAAATAAAACAGGAAGCGTATCCTTATATGCTTGCTTACCAGTCTGTGAATGGCGTAAGACCATGTTGGACATCCGCCCACTGGAATTATCATGATCATTAAACTGAGCGACAGCTCCTCTGAGTATCGAGAAATTACACAAGCCTTACCGAATAGAAAACTGTTCTCAATCTACTATGAAACTAACCGAATTTTATAAAAGTTGCTTCACTCAAAATCTCGAATTTATTGCCAATGGGGCCCTATGAATGAAGTCGCTGGAGTCTAGAAGATAGCGCGTTGACTTATTACACGAGAACCCGTGGTTCAACCCCTGGCTCAGACATCTCAAACAAAACGAAAAAAAACTTTGGGAGCTTTCTCTCTGCAATCTTCTCACAAAAAATAAAATTGCCAATAAAACGTTTCTCAAAAATCTGTCTTTAGAAATCGACTCATAAATAAAAATTACCACACAAAACATGAGTGGTGTGAGAAGCAAGGTCGTAATCCTGGCTAAATGGTTGCAATGACCAATTAAGTAAGTAAGTAAGTGCAACCATGTAAAGCTGGTGTACTGGTTAGGCCATATTAAACATGGATTAGGAATCTAATAAACTCTGTGGATCATTTTAATGACCTTTGAGCAAACATCCTAATAGAGAACACCAACCTAAGCTGATCCAACATTCGAATGCACCAATGGAAGCAATTAAAACTGATGCAACAGATGCCTTAGTGAAATAACAAATGAAGGCAGAACAATTTCTTTACTCTCCAGAAAATAGCTTCAGAAAACACCGTTTGTAGTCACTATGCCTTGAGTCTAGAGACCTGGGTATATAACAAAATATTCATCATGATAATTGATGTTTCAATTCCCTTCCGAATACTCGATCTAAAAAGACTTTAAGGTCTTACTCATAATTGCTTTCAATAAGTAGAGAAAAGTTCTTGTACAAGAAGTTTATTGATGAATTTACTAAGCTGGCATCCTTGGGTGACAGTTAACTCTATGATTTCATCGGTACGATAGTTTTATTATGAATGAGCCTGATCTTGTACAAACTGATTGCTACCGGCGCTTGATGCTTAGGGAGTTCGCCCTCTGAAGAAAAGCTGAGCATTCTTAATCATGCAAAATCCACTATGAAGTCAATCGAATAAATCATTGATAGGCCCTTTATAAAGGTCTATAGACCAGAGATCAGCAATGAGTATTTAAAAAGATGAGTAGAACCGAATCATACTCATAAATTCTGATGCTTATACGCATTCATACTTGTTTGAATATCATGGAACTTCTACTCATATTCAAAGTTTGAAGTACTCATCATACTCATACTTAACAACACGTATGATGTTGTTTATTGCGACTCTTCATAACCCAACATACACACGAATAACAAAATAAGTATTATTCGCATACGAACACTAAAATACTCACTAAATGGTTGTGTGCTTGCTGCTCTGCCTTTCGATAGATTCAAGTTACTCGAGTCATTTCTAAGTATTGAGGTATTTTTCTAAAGTTATGAATCTAAATGAGTCGGCTTATGAATCAAACATATTTCGAATGGTATGAGTTTGATGTGAACGTTGTGCACATACTCAATACAACCTGTACTTATAAATCAACGTTGTAGTGAGTACGAATGAATCAGAGCACATAGTTAAATATCAATATTGTTGTCTCATTTATATTCAAAATTTCATGAATGATTATGAGTAGCGAAAAACGACTCATTTCTGATCTCTGCTTTGTACCTCCTAAACGAAGCAACAAATACTCGAGAATGTGCGCTATTCAAGCAGTGCCTAGAGTAGGACTTTGTAAAATAGTTTGTGGGAAGTGAAAAAGGAGAAAAGAAAGGCAGAAAAAGTTTTGTACGAACAGGGTTCTACTTACGAATAATGAAGTCAAAGAATAATTTCTGTCTTAAAGCCTTGAGAGATCTACTAGCCAATAAAACACGAAGAGCTATACATTACGAAAAAAAACCTCTAAAAGATCTGAAGTACATGACCTAGCGATATAAAGGCCATATTGAATTAAAACTCTAATGAATCACCTACCAGCTGTAGGTAGTTACACGCTTTCCAACTCTCTTGCCAGTGGTTAACACAGAGTTGATGATTGAAGTGGCCTAAGAATTGCCTCTGATTTTATCTTGATGGTATCGTTTCTATAGCCGCTTGAATAATTCTCCGTATAGTCTTCCTTTATACTTACTTAATTGGCCATTAACAACCCGATTAACGGATTTCGGCTTGCCTTAACACATCCTTCCAGGCGCTTCTTGCACACCTACACTAGTTGGTCATACCAATCGATTTGGTCCACCCAACGCAAACAAGGACGTCCTCTTCGCCAACTTCCGCAGAATTTCATGAGTGCTTATGAGTAGCGAAAAACGCTTCATTGCTGATCTCTGCTATAGATCTCCTCTCCTTTCTATTGTCCCCGTATGATTATGAATAAAACACTTTATACTACTTTTTCTCTGTCTACCACATTCGAAATTAATTTCAACAAATTTAATAGGCGTAGCAGAACCATTAACAAGCGATATTCCCATTGCAATTACAACAACAATAACATTAACTACTTCCGGTTACAATGACATTCAATGATCATCATATGGTTACCTAAACGGGGATCATTTAAATGTTTCAGTTTGGCTGTGATGCAAGTTCAAAGCCATTAGAGCAGCCTATTAAAAATGTTGCACCAAGAACAACAACCTTTGGCTGGTTTAGTTTAAGCCAAAAAGAAAATTACCGGCCAATTTAATTTAATTGTTATTTGAGCATGAGCATGAACATGAACGTGAACTTGTTCCAATGTTTCTCTTCTCTTCTCTTTTCTGTTTTTTTGACAGTTCCTTTGATAAGTTGTTGGTGTCAGGTTGTAATGTTTTCAAAACCGTTTTATTTGAATTGTTTCTGTTTTTTTAACAATTTTACAACTGACCGGACAGACAGACCAGCAAACATTTAGTGGTGGTTTCATCGTATCGGTTAAATTCAAAATTCATGGTTTGTTTTTCAAAGCCCTGGCTGATGTGGCTGAGCGGCTGACTGACTGGCTGGCCAAAAGCATTGACCGCTATTTTGGCTTAAAACAAAAGAAATATATTTTCTCTAAACATGTGTTCAGTTTGTATACGAGGGGGTTTCATTTTTATTTTGTTTGTCTATTTTTTTAAATAACATGTGAACCAAACCAAACCTTTTTACCCATTTTTTTATACTCTTCTCGTATGGATGGCTTAATTAACACTAAACGTCTGTATTTAAATTGCCATTAATTGTGTACAGTTTTTAATATTTTTTTCAATATTTTTATGTCTTTCGGAAATTATTAACAATAACCAATGAATTGTTATTGTCTCTTCAATTTGTTTTGTTTCTTTGATAGACACGCAGGGTTTCCTTTTTCCCCAAAATAAATTCGTGCAACATATGGCGGCATAGTTTGATCAGGTGTAGAATCAAATTGCGTTGTTCAGAATGCTAATATTTTCTTTATAAGCGTCGTTCCTTTACGAATATCTCGTCTATAACGTAAAACTCTTATGAATGTGATGAAAAAAAAAAAACGTGGAACACTGGGAAACTGTTTTCAAACAGCAGCGCTAAATAAAGTGAAGTGGAAACACTTTTGCAAGTCCTTACTAGTACAGATTTAAGATCTTTCAGCGATACATACACAATCTCCACCATAATTTCCTCTTTGCTTTATTACGGGCAATTTCAATTTTGACCCACAAGCGTAAATTTGTAGACGCCATATCCAATGAATTCGGGGTAGTGGCGTAATTGTAATGTTTTTTTCTTTTTTACTTCATTCACAAGGAAATCTATGTAACATAAAATCTACTGATACATACATACATACATACATAATTGGGCATTACAACCCTTTATCCGGGATTACAACCTAGCTTCTCACACCACACATGTTGTGTGCGTTAATTTGTATACATGACTGGCGAGGCCTACAGTTTAAAGTCGACTCCGAACGACAGATTTTTGAGAATTTTTTCATGGCAATTTTATTTACTCACAGAAATCTGCAGTCGTTTGACTGAAGATGCCTGACCTGGGATTTGAACCGAGGCCTCACGTCTAATAAGCCAACACACCACTTACTGGATCACGACGACTTTTATATTCGGCCGCATTTAGTTAATTAATAACGCAGAAATGCTGCAAGTACTTTTGTAAGCACTTTTTACTTAATTGATCATTACAACCCTGTACTATAGCCAAGATTACAACCTAGCTTCCCACACCACTTTTGTTGGGTGTTACAATTTTATCCATAATTTTATGCATAAGGACCTACGACAGTTTTTTGAGAATCTTTTCAAAGCAATTTTAGACTTTTTGCCTGAAGACTGCTCAGAGAAATATTTTCGACATATCTGAGTTCGTATTTGAACCACAGGTTCGCGTCTAATAAGCCGGTTAAATGTTGACTCTGAACGAAAGATTTTTGAGAAACTTTACATGGCAATTTTTATTTACTTTTAGAATTTTTGCTAAAAATCTGCTGAGAGGAAGCTGTCGAAGGAAATATTTTGTTTCATAATATTTCGTTTTGTTCAAGATGTCTCAGCAGATGCATGAACCATCGCCGTCGTTTAATACACTAGCACACTACCTACTAGACTACGGCACTTCTTAGTACAAATTTAAAACCGTTTGGTGATACACTCCCATTCTTCACAATTATTGCATCTTTTGCCTTTATAGAGGCGTGCGAATTCAATTTTGGTCAACAAGAGTAAATGTGCAGACGACAAACGCAATGAATACGCTGGGTGAGGCGTGATTTTTTCATCACAAGGAAATCTATGTGATTATGGATGTAGATGTATGTTGAATTGAATATCTAAAGCGTCGTTTGTATACTCGTATATCTCTGGAGAAAGCTGCACTACTTACCCTAGGGTTGCTTAGAACAAACCTTACAAAGCAAAGTGTATTAATACGATCTGGTCTAATGTGCTACCGTTTTTGAAAACGTGATTAAAATGCTATCAGTGTACACTAATGCCCTCCTATTCCTCATTCGAACGAGATTTTCTGCGGTATTTGGTTTTTGAGGCGCTCTTTCCCAGAGCAAAGAGTCCGGATTGAGATCTTTACGATGAGAGATGATTCTATATCAAGGGAAAGGAAAAAATTATTAAAATCACACCGAAATATAGAAGCAGTATTCCTTAATTTAAAGTATTTGTCTCGGGTTAAGCGTACTAATTAAGGATTGTCATGCAGCTCTGAAAGCATTGTTTAGAAAATGCCGGATACTACCAAACAATATGTCGTGTCATTTATGCTTTCCCTTGCCCGGGTGCATTATTAAGTGGAAATGGGAGATAAACTAGACGGTAACACACTAAATCGACCACACAATAATGTGACAGTTAATCATAGACTTGCTGTCCCACTCTCATCATTGTAAGGTAAAGTAACTGCCGCGGCAATTTTCAGAAAATTGGCCACGCAAGCCAACATTGACGTTTTGTTTTTTTCCCAGAAGCCATTTATCGATACGTTTTTATTCGTAACTACATAAAAATGGCAGGTTTAGTGAGTACGAGATAACTCGTAGTTGGCTCTCTAGAAGGGAACGTAATCTATGAGTTATCTCGTAGTAGTTTGATCACGCATTATGTTCGATAGGTCAAGCTAAATAAGCCAAGGACTGAACATGACTTATTTGGCCTCTTTATGTACACAAAAAATCTTCTGATATGGGCAGCATTTACAGAGACATGATGATCACGAGTTATTGCTTTATGAGTGTTCATGAGAGGAGTATTCTTGTTAACGTGTTTTGCAAGACCCCCACTGATTCTGTAATGAGAATGCACTATAAGCAAACAGGGGATGGTTTCTCGATGTATTCGCCCAGCTGGCGACTGGCGGTATTATCAAACGCCAACAAGATTGGTGCCATTGTGAACATGATTGGTGCCATTGAAGTACAATTGGGTCACTACTGGTAGGATACATAAGGATTTCTGTGTCTGGAAAAATTACACCCGTTATCACTAGTTATTTATGTAGGTCAACCCTTATTACGGGGCATTGCGAGATTAGATAGCTGACAAGGATCTGGAACATATCCCAGCCGGACTACTGCAAGGTATGTTGCGTTGAGGAGGAGTTAGAGGCTATCGAACACCTCCTCTGTAACGTACAAACGTGAACTTGACACATTTTGCGATAAACAATCAAGATCCATTAAAACTTTTGAAAATTTTTGAACTGAAAGTTCATTTGATAAGATGACAAATAAAAAAAATATATCACGATTGTTATACTATTTAAGTAAAACTACGGTTGTCCGATTTGATCAAACGAAGAGTCAAACTCTTGACAAGAGAATGCAATTTAAGAATATCTCCACTTATTTCATATTTTTTAATTAAAGTTAGCAATTAAAAATGGTCAAACTTGAAAAAATAAAATATTTTCGAAGATTACCCCATCAAATCTCATAAAATATAAGCTTGAACAAAATGTTTATGTATACCGCTTGAAAGGCCAATTTCACCCCTTTCTAAAAAACTTTAGATTTTTAAAATAGGTTCAAACATATTTTGGTAATCAATAATTTTGTGTGAAAAGACCAAAAAAACCCGTTTCTTTCAAATAAAACAAGTTTGGAGGGTTCGAGAAAAGTAAAATATAGTGTATTTGGGTTCTACTCAACCTAGTGAATAACTTCGACTATGTAGTTTTCACTGTCGCACCGTATTATTATTCACGAGTGGCGCAACTAGCAGCTTAATGTCGTCTCAGAATGATAAATTTTGCTCAGATTGCTCTCAGGTTTCTGAGAGGAAATTGCTCGTTTAATAAGGAGACACACTAACTACTAGACTTCGGTGGATGTAGACATTCCTTAGCATAACCTACAGCTAAGTTAATATTTTCAAACGTACATTCAATTTAAACTGCGTAAATCTTCTGTGCTCTTTCTATAACTCCAAATACTTGAAAAACCGCACAGGTTTTCCACACAGTAAAACCAAAAATTCTTTTAATTTTCAAAACCGAAAAACAATTTTCTGGTTTCTCTTTTATCATCATATCATCGCTTAATAATGACTTCATTATGATTTTTCTATTGTTCATCATCTCCAATAACTGTCAAAATAAGTCAAAATTTTGTTACACCTTCCTCCAAAAACCATTTAACGACACACAATCAAACAAAAAAAAAATCTTTTAATCCGCCTTTGATTTTCTTGTTGTTCTCCTCTCTTTTTTTTCAATTCAATCTTTATTACACTGATGGTGTTGGGGTTACAAATCTGTTGAGCGTCTCTCTAAGTATCTTTGAAGTTTGAATTGGTTCCACCTGTGTGTGTGTGTATGTGTGTGTGTTGACCACTTTGTTTTAACCGCGTTTCCATTTAATTAAATTTGTTCATTAAACCTGGATGTTTTCATTTCATCTCTTTCTGGCATTGTCCGCTTATTAATGATGATTCCATGATGGAATTAATTTGGATATTAATTTTGAAAAATGTGGATTCGATTCGATTCGATTCTCTCTTTATTATTTGAGGTTACCACCCATGGTTTCCGATTTTAATTATTTTATTATGATAATTTTTATTTCTTTCTTTCGATTGTTGTTGTATGGAAATCATAAATGAATGTGGAAAAACAAATTGATTGTCGTTTAACTAATGACTACGAGTATTTTCCCAGCGATAGGATGGTAATTGGATTTGTTCTACAAGTGGATAACATATTCAGCCAAGAAATATTGAATTTAATTTGAAAATGTTTAGAAAATGTACATGAGATCGGCATAGTCTAGTGGGTAACTAGGTGAGACCTCTAAGTTGAAACCTCAGCTCCAAAATCTTGAATAAAAATTCTTTAATTTCTGTCAGATTAGGGAAAATAATTTCTTTGGCATTCTCTTCAAACTTACTTACTTACTTAATTGACCATTAGCAACAGGGCTTCCTCGAATTGGTCCTTCCAACGTAAAAAGGTCGTCCTCTTCGCCAGCATCAAATACCCGTCTTGACGGAGCATCTTCCTCTATTCGAACGACATGGCTGAGCCAGCGCTGCCGTTGAATTTTAATACGCTACACAACGTCCATGTCGTTGAGGAGCTCATACAACTCACTGTCGGATCATGTGCGGAAATTATCGGCAACTCGCACTGGTCCGAAATTCTTACGTAGGACTTTTCTCTCGAATACTCCCAACGCTGCTGTATCAGTTCTTAATAGTATCCATGCCTCTGCGTCATAAAGAAGTACGGGGAGGATGAGCCTCTAGTAGAGTATTGGTTTTGTCGTACGAGAGAGGTCTCTGCTACTCAATTGCCTATTGAGACCATAGTAGCACCTGTTGGCAAGATTGGTCCTGCTCTTGATCTCCAGACTGACTTCATTTTTGGTGGTCATTACGGAGCCAAGATAAATAAATTCCTTTACTATGTCGGAAGTATAGTTATCGGCCGTAATCTGAGATCCAATACGCCGCATGTCTTCGCTACTTGTCGATAACATAGACTTTGTTTTTGCCCTTCTTTACTGCCAGATCCATCTTAGTAGACTCCCGTTCAATAGCAATAAAGGCAGCAGTAACATCTGCCTTGGTACGCCCTATGATGTCAATGTCATCATCGTACGCAAGCAACTGGACGCCTTTTTGAAAAATAGTGCCATTGTGATGCACTGCCGCATCTCTTCAAACAGTCAGCGAAATTGTTGCGCTTCACCCGGCATTCGTTTGCACCAGGTTTTCATAATTCGGTCAGAATTCAGTCGATTATTGCAGTCGATTCCGAACGACAGATTTTTATGAAACTTTTCTGGCAAAAACGCTGAGAGTAAATAAAATTACCATGGGAAGTTTCTCAAAAAAGCTGTAGTTTGGAATCGACTTTAAACTATAGGTCCCGCCACTCATGTATAAAATTAACACACACAACATTAGTGGGTTTGAGAAGTTAGGTCGTAATCCTGACTAAAGTGTTGTGATGAACAATTACGTACGTATACGCTTCCAAACATCTTGTCTCACTTCATGAATTGGTTCTGACGCTTCAGCGACGTGGAAGATTACCTCCTCAAAAGAGAAGAATCTCCACATATCTCTCATTATTCATTTACACTGAATGTACGATTCCAAACATTTTGCCCAACTCCATAGATATGTTATGATCCTATTAGCGAAGCGGAAGAACCTCAAAAGCTACGCATCTGGCTACTCATTGCCAAGAATTTCCACATGAACCAGGAAGCAGCAGGAGGTAATCCTATTTCCTCTGCCTATCTGACTATTTACGAGTTCATCTCGAGAGCTCGAATGGCGACCTTAGTATCAGATAATATTACTATGTCCAGTCTTTTGTAACTTCTAACCGAGTCAAATGGAGCACATCTTTCGACTGCTTAGACTTCAGCTTGGAAGATACCAGCGAGTTCCCCATGGTCTTAGAATATATCATTCTGTGAACAACAATTCCTTCTACTATCCCAATATTTATTTTCGATCCATCCGATCCCGCTTTTGAAAGGGGATGTGGCCTCCAGATTTCACTTCTCACTCTTCTTACTAATGTTATTGCAAAGGATTTCTCGAAATAGTGGAGTCTATTGCTTTTGTCCAGGCCCCAGTTAAGTATAGAGCTGTCAACCATCCGATTTATAGGGTCACGATGCTTCCTGGTGAACCTCATATTAGACTTGTCCGTCATTATCCAATAGTTTTCATAGGCTCCAAGGCTTTGGTCCACACAACAATATGCAACGGATTTAAATCCAAAAGAGCCTTCAGTATCGCCGTATGGCTGGTACTCATTGCTCTGGTTATACTAGTTCCATCTGAGTTGTTTTTAAATGTTCGGCCTATCCAAACAATGGTCCCATTGGTCATTATTGGCATGCTCATCATGGCTCATCATTGGTCACTATTGGCATGCTCATCTTGGCTAATCATTGGTCACTATTGGCATGCTAAGCCAATGCTTAAGTTTTTGGTTCGATCCCCAAGATATCCTTGCAAGTCTTCCGCATATTATTGTGGCATGTCTAGTCTTTCTTGAAATGCTCTCCAAATGAGCTATCGATCTCAAATTACTATCAAGTGATATTCCCAAATATTTTACTTCCAGGAGTCGAATTTTTTTCTTTTAAATTGTGTAATTACAGCCATGCCCAATCGCTAGGTTTCTTGAAATAATGAGCCAAAAATTGTTTTCCAATTACCCTCAGCGGTCAATGCCCGCCCTCCTCTTATCTGCAACTAAGCTCTTTATTAGAACCCTAACCTGTAAACAAACTTTTCTTATTCCGACTTTATTATTTCGTTCCCTGAGTTCGTTTCCTCAGATTGTTTATATAGGACTTCTGACATTCATCTGATTATCATGTTTTCGCCTTTACTGAAATAAATCTGTACACCAGCCTCCATTTTTAAAATGCGCTCAACCAAGAGTCAAACCGTCACAAAAATGTCAAGGATATCTTTCGTTTCCTTATCATTATCCTTGAAATACCAAAAAGTCAAACCAGACAAACCCAAAAGGAAACTGCTTCTTGGCTGCTCATCTCTTCCTTTTTTCATTGACATTTCGCTGGAAATTGTTCCAATAAAATTTGTCTACTTTGGCAACCAAAAGTCAAACCAATTAAAACTCACGCCCAATAAAATAATTTTTTTTTTTGAAAACCAGGATTTAACTTTCTGGCCATGTTTACAATCCTTTAACCAGATTCCTGAGAATCTTTTTTCATTCTTTGTGATTAGAAACGAACACAAATAGCCTTGAAAATGTTTGTTTTAATAAGAAAACAGGAGAGAGTTAAAAAATCCTGGCGTTTTTAAAAAGAAATTAATTTTTTTTAGAGCACACCTTGTCCTTAAAAAGGATATGAATTTTTGGGAAGCAACAATTTTTTTCAAAACCATCATAAAAGTTATTGTGAAAGGGTTTAAGGAAACTAGTTTTTAGAAATTTATTGCTTTGCAACTAAACTAAGGTCCTTTTTTTGTAGACTGAGGTCCTTTTTTTGGCTTTAGTGCTCTACAAATACAATTTGCAATTGTTTTTTTCGAAATGAAACTAAGTGAAGGGGTTATAACCTAAAAAAGGATAACACAGCCACATACACTTATTCTTTAATGCTGAAAGGATCATAAAAAATGGCTACTTTTTATGACTCTTTCTACATTAGAAATGGGAAAAAAGGATTTAAAAAAATTTATGCTAAGATCACTGCATTTCCTTAGAAGCGAGAGTATGAAAGAGACGTGAAATGGTTTTGTTTTTTCCATTCTCCTGCTTCAGGAGTTTAGTTTCTAAGGAATTCCAAATGACAATTCAATTATTTTATGATGACATTCATTAAAATTTTCCACAAATTAAAAACAAAAACAAACTGTTTTAAGCCGTCTTTTTTAGCTCGTTTTTTTTTTGTTTCCTAGGATTCCAAGTAAATATTTGAATTGCCAACAGCCGATTTCATTTCAATTTTCCAACAAATCAATTCCTTTGTGAAAGAAGTAAAAAAGAAAAATTGTGTTGTTCTAGATTTTTAGTTCAAATTTTTTATGACCTTGTCAAACGCTATTATAAATCGGACTCAAAACAGTTAAAACTGCTTTAGTTTTTTAGTTTAGATTTTAGGAAACTGTAGCACTAAGACTCATCTCTACTCTCATGTCAAACATCGGGCATAGCGCTGTGCAATTTAATTTATGGCGGGCCATCGTTAAATGCTCACAATGAGTTTCGCATTAAAAAATTTAAAAAACGCTTTATAATGTCTGCCGTTTACTTTTAGGTTTAAAAAAGGGAAACCTTAACTGCTGAAATTCTTTTCTTTATTAAGGCCTATACTTTGGGGATGGTCAACTTAGAAACATAGTTCCCTTGTTTCATTTTGATCTCGTAGAACAGAACAGAAACAAACAGTTGCTACAAAACATTTTCTCCTTTTGTTCACTTTTTTCAGTTTAATTATTCTAGTTTTTACTAGTTAGGACAAATTCTAGGATGATAGGGTTGCCAAGTGTCGTTGCCTAGAAATATTGCCTGTGAAAATGTATTGTTTGCAATGGAAGGAACTTTTTGCTAATTTTGTTGTACTTTTCCTCAAGCTCTCTGGCACATTGTTGAGGCTCTTATGGTGTTTGATCGTGATCCTAACCTTTGTGGTTGGAGAAGGGCCTCAAAGACCTTTCTGGATAGATTATTTAGTGTTAGGAAATAGGTTACGGCACGAATCGATTTCCATTACATTACGATTTCCAGCCCTTTAACTAGGATTACAACCTAGCTTCACACAGCGCCTCTATTGTGCGTCTTAATTTTCATCTCAGAGTGGTGGATGCTAAGTCGCCGTAGTCTAGTAGGCAGTGTGTTGGCATGAGGCCTCTGTTCAAGCCCCAGGTCGGACATCTCCAACAAAAACGGAATATGAAAAAATATTTCCTCGGTGACCTCCTCTCAGTAGATTTCTGGCAAAAACTCTGAGAGACAATAAAATTGCCATGAAAAGTTTCTCAAAAATCTGTCGTTCGGAATCGACTTTAAACTGTAGGACCCGCCACTAATGTATAAAATTAACGCACCCAACATGATTGGTATGAGAAACTAGGTTGTAATCCTGACTGAAGGGTTGTAATGACCAATTATGTATGTACATATGTATGTGTGTGGTGGAACCTATAGTTTACATCGACTCCGAACGAGAGATCTACTCTCTTATCGGAGTGATAATAGACCTTTGAATGATTCTTCACACACTTGAAATATTAGTTGTTTCCAGCGGATATTAGATATTTATCCTTTGAATTTTAAAAGCTTCGTAAGTTTTAAAGGCCTTTAGTACGTAAGTTTTCATATCAAAGCGATCATTAGATTCCTAGAGAGTGTGGGCAGCACAAAGCATGGTGTAGTAGATCGGAAAATATTTATAGGTTTGTGAACCGGATACATGGACGAAACAGTATAGCTGCGGTACCTGAACAATGACTGGTCCACCTAGTAAATCGAATGAATAAAAATGAGAAATGAGATTAACAGTCCATTCCTAAATAACAAATAAAGAATCGCTCGCAGACTTTTCCCACACTAGACAACTCTGATCCTTTTAATCCTTATTAAATTTTTTTTTTTGATCCTAATAGAAACTTCCTAGACGCCACAAAGAACACTGACACCGCGGTTTACACGACCGAAGACTGGAAATTCTACAGTCATGACGAGAAACAAAAGAAAACCATTAAACATGTGGGGTTTGATATAACATTGCCCCGTTATTAAAGTTGTAATGCGAAGAAATATATTAGCGTGTCATAGCACGCCGAACAGCCTAACTAATTCACGACGTGTACTGCTTCAGTGCTCACTGCAAAAAAAATTAAATAAATTTCGTTGTTAGATATTGAAACAAGAAATAAAAAGTACCTCCAGTGTATGATAGTCTTATCGATATCGCTTATCAGGTATTACGCACTTTCGTATTAAAAAGGCAAGAAATTTTAAATTAAATTAAATTTTAATTGTTTTTTGTTTAAGTTTTTAATAACCATAACGATTACACTACATACCATTTTTTATAATCTAAACAAATTAACTCAGTTTCTTTATCGCCTTATTGTTATAATTTATGTTGTACGACCGTTTATGACGGATAGAGGTATGGAGAATATATTTTGAAGTCTTATCTTCCTAGCGCCACCTAGCCTGATACAATTGAACATATGCCAGGCGATATAAAAATTAGAAAATCATTGGAAAAATAATGAATTTATTTGTTTTACGCCCTGTATGCATGTACATTTACTCATTATAATTCAATTATTTACGCAATTATTTATTTAAGCTGTTTGCACTATTCAAACATTGGCAACACTGCTTAAGAACATAAATCTTCGAATACATTCAGGTCTCTACGAAACAGCATTATTAGCATACTCACACTGATCACTGATCTCAACATAAAGGCAACAACAAAAATAATAATTATTTTAAAAATAAAATGAAAAGCAACAACTATGTCAACAACAACAGCAACAATGCATATATTTTTGTTTACAAACACTTTGGTAAGGAGGTCTATGGGGCTCTCATTGTGTTTTTATTTGAAAAAAAAAAACTTTTCGTCTATTTTTCATGATCTTCAGATTGAGTAGCACGTCACGCGATAAATGCGTAGATTGTATGCTGCTGGTACTGATTTGCTTGACGACGAATATTTTTTGGTGGAGTTTTTGTGTAGTTAAAAACCAAACAAACGTGCGAAAAACGCTGACAAATAAAATAAAAGTTCAAGTAGAAACTGAAAATTAATGCAAAAAAAAATTGTTTTATTTATTTTTGTTTAATTTTAGAAAATATTGTTATTTGCATACAATTATTCAAAGTAATGCATTGAAAATGAATAGAAAAATATTTAAAAAACCTCATAATGATTTAAAAACGAGAATACTTAGAAGGTGAGTAAGCGAAAGCGTAAAATACTTGTGGTTTATAAAAAGAATTTGTTTCGCTTTCTTTAGCTGATGGTTAATGTCATCTGCTAAGTTTGGCATTCGAAATGATCAACCATCTGTTGATTTCGGCGTTTATCTTTCACTTTTATTTGGTTAAAAGTGAATACGATTAGATGAGTATATTTATTCAAATCATCGGGGGCTGGGAGTATAATTAGAAACAGAGAGAGAGAAAAAGAAATTATTTACTATTTGTTTTGTTATTTAGTAAAATATGCAACGTCACGTAATTTGTGGTTGAGGTGGAATGATTAGCACAATGAAAACGTCAACCTTTTGAGAATTGTATTGTAGTCAAAGGCATAAATGATAAATTTCAAGAAAAAATGACAGTTTCTACGATTGTAAAACTTTAAAAAAGATGTCTCGAAATAATAATCAGCTAAAAAAATTATTGCGTACACCCCCACAGGACTGGAAATTAAAAGACGCCGCTATTTCTCAAGATAAGTCCTTCGAAGTTCATGCTACGCAGGCTTCATCCAGAATCCACTAGCTGCCGCGATGTACAGACCAAATTAATTGTTTACTTTCACTTCAGAATCATTCGGGTTCCACTATTATGCTACCCCTATTCGATGCGATTAGTTGTACAACAAAGTTGAATAAACAAGTTGGTCGTTTGCTTCACGCATTTCGATTTTACAACCAACTTTGCTTATAAATTTTTTCTAACCTCAAAAAATTCTGATTTTTCTTCAACTGACGACCAACCACCCAACCAACATTGCAATTGATTATAGGGGCCGATTTATATACACATAGAATCTAGACAGAATAAAATCCTCAGTGATTATCCGATACTTAATATATTTTCTTTCAATTAACAAACTCTTAAGAATACCGCAATAATTGAAGCGAATTGAAACTTTATCCGTTCTTAATAACTTACTTACCTATGTACTTACTTAATTGGCCATTAACAGTTGGTCAAACCAATCGATAACAAAGCTTTCTCGACTTGGTCCTTCCAAAGTAAGCAAGGACACCCTCTTCGCCGCCTTCTCTGCATCAACTACCCATCTCGACGGGGTACCCTCATCATTTTGGACGACATGGCTGAACCAACACAGCCGCTGAATGTTAATATGCTGCCCAACATCCACATCGTTGAGGAACTCATATAGCTCATTGGCGGACCGAATGCGGAAATCATTGCCAACTCGCATTGGACCTTACTTAGGACTTTTCTCTCGAATACTCTCAAGGTTGCTATATCAGTGCTTACTAGTATACATGCTTCTGTGTCATAAAGAAACATATGTAAGTAAGAGAGAGGTCTCTGCCACAATTGCCTATTGAGACCATAGTAGTAGCTGCTGGCAAGAGTGATCCTATGCTTGATTTCCAAACTGACATCACTTTTGATGGTAATGGCGGAGCTAAGATAAACAAATTCATTGACTATATCGAACGTATAGTAGTTATCGGCCTTATTCTGGGATACAATACGCGCGTGTCCCTTCTTGACGACAACATATAGTTCGTTTTGATCACATCCTTAATAACATCATTTGTATTCTCTGTACAGATTTTATGCAGTTCACTACAACTCCAAATAATATATTCTTGTATAAACTATCGTGAGATTTAATAAAAACTTATTCATTATTATGTATTCACTGGTTCAATTATTTATAATTTTTCGTTTTTGTTTGCATTTAAATGTCACATGTTACTTGCGTTTGCATACTTCAACGATCGCTTGTCGTAGTCATTGTGCTTAGTCTCCTTACTAAGCTAAACACATTGTCTGGTTTCTCCTTAATGTGTTTTATAAATATCTACATATGTCGTCATCCAAACAAAACTTTGTATAAGTTCTTAACGGCAAAGAGAGTTATTGAAAAATACTCTCACAATGCTCTCTGTCTCTCTCACTATCCCCAATACTCTCTTGTTCTTTAGCTTGATGACGAGTATTAAATACAAGTACTTGCAATTAATTGATGAAAGCAAAATAAAGAAAAAATAGTTTTGATTGTTGTTGCTTTATTGTATTCGTTTTGTTTCGGTTTATTGTTCTATAGTTGCTGCTGTTGTTTTTTCAGTTATTCGGTTTTGTGGTTATTGCGGTCGGCGTTTCAGTTTCAGTATTTCTGCCCACTCACGTTGCTTTGTATAGGAACACAACATAGAATTACGTACGGTTGCTGGTTCCCTACACGACGACTCAATAATATTCCAGAGTCTAGACGCAACGATTTGCGTTTATAAGCACAATATCAGAAGAGAATTGGCAGTCTGCGCGTTCGTGGTTCTAAAAAACGTTGTGTATAATTTTTAAAAAAATAAAATAAGAAAAGAAAGAAAGCAACAAAATAAAATAAAAAGTATTTTTAAAAGAAAAACAACAAAAGAAATCAAATCAAATTGTTTTGTTTATTAGTTTAGTTCAACGTATTGTTTTAAATAATTTGTTTTGTTTTTCTCTATTTTTATACGAAAAGTTTTTGTGTTATTCTTGCAAAAAGAAAAAGAAAAGAAGAATAAGTTAATCATTGTGGATCACTATTATTATTATTGTTGTTGTTATTATTATTGCTATTGGTGAGATTTATGTTGTGTCTGCGGCTATGGTAGATGCCACTTCGATTCTCTTGTCTGTTGTAACCATATTGACGGCAGTGTTTGTATGGTCGCGTCGTACTTACGTGTATTGGCAACGCCGACGTGTTAAGTTCGTGCAACCGACACATTTGTTGGGCAACCTCAAGGATGTATTGAAAATGCAAAACTCGTTTGCTTTGCAGCTGCGCGACTATTACTTCAACGAACGTTTTGCACGTGAGCCTTTGGTGGGCATTTATTTGTTTCACCAGCCGGCTTTACTGTTACGCGATCTCCAGCTCATACGTCAAGTGTTAATAGAGGATTTTGTTAATTTCTCACATCGCTTTTCGAGATGTGATCCCCATCAGGATAAAATGGGTGCGTTAAATTTATTTTTTGCCCGTAATCCCGAGTGGCGTGAGATACGCACTAAATTGGCACCGGTTTTTAGCACCACCAAAATGAAGCAAATGTTTTCACTAATGGAAGAGGTATGATTAATCATATGCTAATAACACCCCAAGCAATAATTAATTATAATTAGAAGTGTTTATAAATAATGCAGATAGAAAGAAACACAAGCGATCGATAATAATCTGGCAACATACAGAACACACTTCTTTTGCTTTTATTTGCCCCCATATCTCTCTCTCTCTCTCTCTTCATGCTCTTTATTATCAAGAGTCTCTGCTCTTTCAGTGGTTCTCTTTCTGTTTACATTTTTTAGTGCTATTGTCGTTGTTGTTTTCTTGTTGGTTGTGCCCTTTAACAGCAGTGTTGTCAATTTTGAAATTCAAAAGCTATGAAAATAACAACAAAAACTGTTTTATTCCGACAACCAATATTAAGAAATTGTTTGCTCGTGTTAATTGTAATAATTTTAGTGTTGGGGGTAATAAAAAATATATAATAAAATAATTAAAATGCAATTTACCGTTATATTGAATTAAATAAAAAATAAAAATAAATGCACAGTTATTGTGAATGTAGCGAGTATCATGATTGCAATTTTTTCCCGTTAAAAATCGTAATTTATATGGACTTACGGCTGTACTTTGTCCGTTTAAGTAATTTGAGTTGTGGTTTCTTAAGGACCCATAAAATGAAGTTCCCACGTAGTAAATATTCCAACAAGAGCTTAGAAATATGTACACCATTTCTAATTAAGTCGCCATAGTCTGGGAGATAGTATGTTGGCTTGTTAGCCGAGAGCTCGTGGTTCAAACCACAGCCTAGGCATATTAAACCACTTTCTCTAAGTAATCTCCTGGCAAAATCTCTGGGAGTAAATTAAATCTGTAGTTTGTAGTCGACTTTACGCTACACTTATCCGGCAGGGTATCTATTTCCCTAATTTATAGGTTTTAACGGTTTGACCCTGGCCTTCGTATCCCTGAGTAATATGTCTTTAGTTGTACTAGAAATAGGAATTCCTTGATTCTTTATTTTCACACAAATATGTGTGTTAACATGAATTTCATGAGTAATTTTTCTTTTTTCTTCTTTTTGTAGATCGGCTACGATTTGGAGACCTACTTGGCAAAGCTAACCAAAGACATGAAACACACCGACGAAGGTCCCATTGTGCAAATCAAAGATATTTGCGATCTTTATAACACCGATATGATTGCAAGTATTGCATTTGGTTTGCGCTCTTATTCCCTGCGAAATACGTATCGCGCTCAATTGTGTCGATATAGTCTGGAAATTTTCTTCATGTCATTTCGACGGGCCATAGATCTGTGTTTGATTTTCATTACGCCCAAACTGGTAAGATTCGTACGGCCGAAACTTTTCGCTCCAGAACATACGGAATTTCTGCGTGGTCTGGTGGTTAGCATGTTGGACGATCGTATGCGTAACGGTAACATGCGTAATGATCTCACTGAAATGTTATTGACTTTCCGTATGGAAGCAGCTCTTAATCAGGATAAAACACATTTCACCCATATGGAAGAGTATCTGGTGGCCCAGGCGGGCACATTTCAATTGGCTGGCATACAAACCTGCTCGTCAACATTGGCTTTTGCTCTGTACGAATTGGCACGTCAACCCAAAGTGCAAGAACGTTTGCATTTAGAGATCAAAGAGACTGTAGGATCTGGAGATCCTTTGAAAGCCTTAAACTATGACAAGGTGGAGGGCATGCCATATCTGAGCATGGTAGTCGAGGAAACGTTGCGTAAATATCCTGTAGTGCCATTTTTAGAAAGAGAATGTACACCGTTGAATAAGAGACGTTTTGTATCATTCAGGCCACATGCTGATTGTATGGCCAGAAAGGGAATGCCCGTGTATATATCTAATTTAGCTTTACATTACGATCCCCAGGTGAGTAGCTAATAAACTGCAAATTTTTACTTTTTTGTATTTTTTTTTTTTTTTGGAATTTATAAACCTTGAAAATAATTAGAACGCAAACAATGAAACTTTTGCATATTTATGACGTTCACGTTGTTAAATTTCCAAACCATGACCTTCGCAATGTTTGTTTATAAGAATTGAATTAAAAGAATAAATAGAATTACAATTTCTAATTACAAAATTGCTACAAAAATACTGGAATTTGGAAGTGACTTTAAATATTTTAATAACAGCACATGATATCAGAATATTTTTAATATTAAGGCAGCTGACTTTTTAGAAGAAAATTCTATGCCATTAATGATTGAGGGAATAAATGGTTTTAAGTTCATATTTCCACTTTCATATAATGACTCTACACTAGGAGTATGGAACAAGAAACAGATGGTAAACTGGACCGATTAGTACCATATGAAGGCAAAAAACAAAAAGAAATTCAAAATGTCACTTTATTTTTCGAACAAACCATTCAGATTTTAAAACATTTTACCATTTGTTTCATAATTTCTTTGCTAACCTTTATTCTTTGTGTTGCGTTCTTTTTTATCGTTTCAGTATTGGCCCGATCCCGAACATTTTAATCCGGAACGTTTTTCGCCGGATCAAAAGAAATCTCATATACCCATGACATATTTACCGTTTGGTGCCGGTCCCCATCATTGTGTAGCCCAAGTGTTGGCTGTACTGCAAGTCAAACTGGGTCTGATACATTTTTTGCATCGCCATCGTGTGGAATGCTGTGATAAGACTGTCGATTCCATTAAGTTTGATAAGCGCTATGCGCTGCTTACTCAAGAAGGTGGAATCTATTTAAAACTTGTTGAAATTTAGTTCGTATTAATTTTATTTTATTTTTCAATTATACATACACGCACACACTATTTTAATTAATTAGTTGTCGTTGTGTTTGTTAATTAAGTTTTACTTTAATAAATTGTACATTAAAATATAATTTATTATTAAGTTTTTTATAGAAAAGAAATTAAGATTTTACGCAAAAAACAAAACATATTTAAAAACAATAAAATAAGCGATTTTTTTATAAACAGATGTGACAACATTGAGTTTTTATTTTATCTTGGTTTTTATTTTGGGGCGCTTTAGATTTGAACACGTCAGTGTCATGTTTAATCGTTTATCGTAACAAACTTTAATCGAATGAAAACAAAAAAATCACCAAAAAAGACAACAAAACACTACAAAAACTGGCTGTAATTGAATGATAAGAAAGTTATTATCAGTTTGACATTTTGGAACTATGGCCTGATCGCTGTTAGTGTTAATAAAAGCAAACGAAAAAAGAGGGGGAGAGAAAAGAATCAAAACATATGCTCACCTTTGCCCTACACACAGTTAGTGACGTCAAATGGGGAGAAGAAAAGTATATAAACATAGAAAGTACTTTATTAATGTGCTGTGCGAATGGTTTCAGACTTTTGTCTTACAAAAACAGTACTTAAGGCATTGAATTAAACAAAAAAGTACTTTTATTTTTACAGTTCTATAATTCATATACCGTTTTAAGTACCTTTTTCCGTGCAATTACATTACAGTACACAAGTGTCTTTATCAGACTTTTGTAAACAAAACACTTCGTTTGTTTCTCTTGTCCTCTTTCACAAACAAATTGTTTTGATTATATCAAGTCCATACCATAGTGTTGTTGTTGTTGCTACCGAAATGAACCCTAAGTGAGCATAATATTGAAGTACATAATTTGTTTTTGCTTTTATTTTCCTCTTTTTATTTTGTTATTGCTTTTGCTTGAGTTTAGTTCATTCACATCTCGTGTCACTATTTTTAAAGCATTCTTGTGACATTCAAAGCTATTCACTTTTATTAATAAAAATGTAAATAAAAAAAATATGAGAAAAAAAAATAAACTAAAATTCATATGGAAATAAATGGGTCAATTGTTGATAGCGAGTGGGCCCCCATCTAAATACCATACACATGGCAGAGAAGAATGCATCATATCAGGCGATTAAATGTGATTCACTTATGAATGGGTGTATTGTTGTTTATAGAGAGAGAGAGAGAGAGAGCAATATTTCTACTACAGAATATTTTTGCTTATGCTACACAAAGAAGCGGAGACAGTGGGTATACTTGCGAGCGTTAAAGCTCAAAGTCCACTATTAAATTTTGTTTGCATAAAACAATGTTGTCAACATGGTATGTATTCAGCGATTTAAATGTAGTTGCTAAATTATAATGGCAATCACTAATACAGAAGTTATATAGGATTTCTGTTGATGTTTAAAAAGGCTAGAAATTAAAAAACAATACCTGCAGTAAGTTGTATGTATAGGCTCAAATGAAACGATAAATATTGGATCGCTTTAACGTTATGAAAATTATAAAAAGAAGTAAAATAAAATCAAATTTGGAGACAGAAAATTTTATTCAATTACAAAAATATACACTCTCGACTTTTAAAAGCCGAACTTTTAATAACAAAAGCAGATCAAAGCTTGTTCTAAATATGTTCCATTGATTTCACCATGCGAAAGAAGATTTGGCTCTCTTGGATGTGATGATTTTAACATGGAAGGCTAAAATATTCACGATGGGTTTCAATATTTTCTGATTTCCAGCGTCAAACACTTATCTTTTGAAATCAACTTACAAATGGTTGGTATGTGTCGCAGTGCCTTAATCGACTCCAGCAGCATTTGGGTTCCCGATCGCAATGACATTCCAGGTAATTGTATAAGCAATGAATTGGCTAGAGTAGATAACGTTTCATCGAATAGTAATCCAGTTATGGATATAGTTTCACGTCTTGTTTACATACTTAATTGGTCATTACAACCCTTTAGGAAGGATTACGACCTAAATTCGTACATCACCCATGTTGTGTTTGCTAATTTTATACACGAGGGGCGGTAACTACAGTTTAAAGCTGACTTCGAACAAAAGATTTTTTGAGAAACCTTTCGTGGCAATTTTATTTTATTCTCAGCTTTTCTGCCAGAAAACCTGGGTTTAGAAAGGTGGCCTCACGTCAAATAAGCCAATACACTACCAACTAGACTAAGTCCACATCAGGTACACTTTCTAACCCTGTTAAACTATCCATGAGGCAAAAGTAGTAATTAGACGATGATAAATTTGAGATAAAGCATATTATAGGGACACCTCAGTCACTACATCTATTGTCGTCGTGGGTAGACATTCTGACTGTCTTCTTTAACCTACCAAAAACTTCTGGAGAGTATGTAGAATGTACGAAAAGGAAGGAAATATTGGCCATTTCATTTTTCTCTAGTTCAACACAAACTACTCTCATTTTCTTCACCCTTTCTTGATAGTCTAACGAAGTTACTGTTACTTGGCATCACATCGATTCAGGTCTTGTTTCATGCGAATCCAATCCTAACTTCTCAGTTGGCTCTATAGAATTCCTTCGTGTGGTGTCACTACGGGTGCAAGTTAGCTTGATTTCATCAAAAGTTGATCCCTCACCTATCCTATGATTGCAGAATTGATAAAGACAAGCTCAAATAGCCAAATCAGTAGACTTTACTTTCAAACCTTTTCAATTATCAGGATAAATTTCAAGCCAATGGAATTGAGCACCACACAAATGGAAGCCGAAACACTATTGTGCACGTTTGAAACACTAGCTGAGAACCATAAAAATAAGGATTATTACCCGAAGCGGTGGAAATCATGTGTGAAGCTGATTATTCATACAGCCGAAGTATTACTTTATATTCTGAGCTAATGATAGTGATCATAGAGGACCTCTATCGAACATCCTTGATTTCTTTTTGTGGGTGTGTTAGTGTTTAACTCGATGCACTCAAAAAATACTGCAGACTTTTGACATATACAGTGATGTGAAAAATAATAAGGACAGTACCCACCCAAACTTACATTATATTTAAAACCGAATAAAAACTCGAAAATTCTTTCTTGTTTAAACGACTTATTTTTTCTTAAACGGTAGAAAAAAGATTAAAAACAAAATTTTTTGTTATCCAGAACAGCCGCACAGCTGCTAGGCATTGAGTCGACCAAATTTTGACAAACATGCAGGGGTATTGAGTTCCAAGCATCCTGTATAACATTCCAAAGCTCGTCGCAATTTGTTGGATACTTTCCTGATTGCACTTTTAACTTCGTTCCACAAATTTTCTATTGGGTTCAAATCAGGGGACTGTGCTGACCATTCTAAAACATTAATTTTTTTGTCCTGGAACCACTTCTTTGTGTACTTTGTCGTATGCTTTGCGTCATTATCCTGCTGGAGGACCCATTTGAGTGGCATATTTTCTTAGGTATACGGCAACATTGTATTTTTCAAAATTTCGGTGTAATCAGCCGATTTCATTACCTTCTGGATACGATATAGAGGACCCACACCATAATAAGAGAATGACACCCATACCATGATGCTACCACCACCCTGTTTTACCGTCTTTAAATTATATTTTGGATTGATTTCTTACACCTTACCATTTAAGAAAACCTATCCATCAAAAAATAAGAAATAACCTTAAAAATGTACACTGTGCTCAATTTAAAACTGCATAATAAGATATAAAAACTTGTTTATGGGTTGTAGTCTTCGAAAAGTATGCCTATCAGCAAATAGAAATGTACGCAAAATATTGGAGTTTGCTAGGCACCATCCTCGTCTTAGTAATAGAAACAGTGTGGTATAGGCTAACGAAGAATATTGGAGCTTATTAAGCAGTACTTGGGTCATATTTACTGCAGCAATGTGCCTTGAGCTAACCAAATTAGACTTAATTTCCTAGGGTCACATGGATAATCGTACGTACGCTGAACTTCTAGAATACTGGATAACTCAAAGCACAAACGACAATCAAGATGCCTCTGATTTGCTTCTCTATTGTTTTTTCCAACACTGTATATAATCGTGTTTACTTTACTCTTTTATTTAATAATTTGAAATTTATTTTGTAAATAATTTTTATAAATTAACAAAAAACAAAAACAGCGAACCAAAGTTCATTTACTATCCACACAAACTTGCATGTCAACACGACATTGAAAATAAAAAATAAAACAAAAAAAAAATTAAATAATAAATCAAAACGTTATTATTTAACTAAATTACAAGCGTTTATTTAAATAAAATATAAACAAAATAAATAAAAAAAAATAAATCGAGATAATTTTCAAAGTATAGAAGAAATTTCATGATAATTTTAAGGGGCATTATTTCTATATAAACACCCCACACAATATAATTTCATGAGTAATTTTTGTAAGGGAAACCAATTACGCGTACAATACTTATCGATAACAGGTTGTCGGAATATTGCTTGATACTTTGCATTATTTATTATACCCATGGACAATGTTTTGTTTTTGTTTTTGTTTTCTTTATAATCAACTACAGGCTAATAACGCTTTACACCAGATGTACTTGGCTTATCGTAAAAGGCATGGTATTTTATCTTAAATTGGCCCCATAAAATGGAATAAAAAAATTAATGACCACCACCAGCAAATTAAATTTCAATTCCGTTTCATTGTTTAATTATTCATAATTATTTGGAGCGATAATTTTTCTTCAATTAAATCTAAAGTTCACACCACGTAAATACAATTTTTTAATTGCTTTGACAGAATTTTTTTTTATTTTTATTTTTATTTTTTTTGTCAACTCACGTTCAAGATAAGCTTTAATGGCTGGCTGGTGTTGAAGTGTGATGGTACTTTGCTATTTGAATGGTACTTTTTGGAGGGTCGGTTAACACGTTTTTAAAGTATTTAAAATCAAATTGTTTACTGTACGAAGGAGACAAATGATCATATAATGGATTTAATTTTGAAATTAAAATACAACGCATGTTGTAGCAATATGTCGGGTCTATCATTAAGAACTTTCCATCTTTAAATTTAAATAAATCAAAGTGTGTGTGCGAAATACATCAGGTCAGACTTCTTGAGGAAAATGAATATGAAAAATTTTCCTTCGGCGACAAAGAGTAAATAAAATTGCCATGAAAAAGATTCTTAAAAATCTGTCGCTTGGAGTCGACTTTAAATTGGAGATCCTAACACTCATGAATAAAATAACACCCACAATGTGGTTGGTGTGAGAACCTAGGTAGCAATCCTGGCTGAAGGGTTATAATGACCAGTTAAGTAATCGTGTGAGATATCATCAACATTTTTGTCGCATGGAGGGCTGGAAATCTTCAAAAGACATTGGTAGCCCTGCCTACCCAATGTGCACGATTCTCCCCAAGACTTAATCTCGGATTTCTGAGCGACTACATACTAAACCCAACCTCGTCACACTTTCAACCAGTCGCCCGTCCAGGGACCACAATCAAGTATTACTTCGGGTGGAGATTCAGAGAGTGCTGCCTTCCAATTCTGCTGACCTCCGTCAATCTTTGTTGCATCAGTACCTTCCTTGCGAAAACACATACTGCGTTCCAATTGCAATATGAGGTTAACATCAGGTTTTTACTACATTATCGGGCTGGTATCCTATTGTCAACGCGTATGGAAGACCTATTGACGCCATTATCTATGTAAGACAACATCTTTCAAATGTTCACAACGGTGATGCATCAGTGAACGCATCCGAAGTGTCAAATTTTCCAAGACTCTTATACATAGTTCCGAAGTCGCCATAGTGTGTTGGCTTATTAGACGTAAAGCCAGGGTTTAAGCCCCAGGCCAGACATCAAGACAAAATACAAAAAGTATTTCTTCGGCGACTTCCTCTCAGCAGATTTCTAACAAAAACTCTGAGAGTAAATAAAATTCGACCTCCGGGTACTGTACTTGTCTTAATTGACATGTACACGTCCTCTAACCTAACCTAATCTATACATAAATCAGAAAATCCCACAAGAAAATGACTAACGCGGTCAAATCGTACGATAACGGTAGCCAGTTTACATCGCCTTTACGTGAGTTTACCATGCCTTCAATTCACTCGTACAGAATATTCAATGTGGCATGATGTGTGATATGTAGCGCCGTCCGTTTGTAGCGCCATAGGTCGTTAGTATCCAGATCAACTAATTCAGACCAAAAGAAGTTGGTAATCGTTGACCTATAATGCTCGCTATTGGTTGACAGTGATGCTCCCACGACAACGCCAAACCAAAATGCTCACCAAACAGTAATTTTTGCATGATACATTGGACACCCTTGTATCCCAAGTAGATTGACATCGTCCCAAATCTTTTTTGTTTACATATCCATTCATCCAGAAATGGACCTTATTGCTGAAAATGACGTTTCGATGAATAGTAGAGGCCGCTGCCAAGTGTTCCCGATCCTCCTTAACAAACACACGTCGTTATTTGCCAAAACACACTGAATAAATGGCAACTAATTTGAGAAACGTAACTTTAATACTATGTTCAGATATGCACTTTTATTGAGTCAATATTCGGTTTATTGAGTACAATATTTTAAGTGTTCAGACATAATAATATACGCAGTTCAGCTGCTTATTCAATATTCATTTGAAAGCTGGTAAACAAAACAACTGGTTGTTTCAACAACATTGTTTTTATTTTGTTTGTCGTTGTTGACATATGAGTTGTCAAATATCAAAAGAGTGTTCGGATAATTGTGATATGCTCACTGAATATACTTATGGCACTGCTGCATTTTAAGTTTTACTCAATATTATAACAATTTGCGTATTTATTGCGCAATAATTAATTGAAATTTTATATGAAATATTGAGCTCAATAATGGCTTTTATTACGATTTACGCAATAAAGGTGCATATCTGAACACCGTATAAGCAATGTGTCTAGCAAGTGCCGCTAATTTGTTGCACCCAAGTGAGGTAGTGACAGCTGACAATGCTCTGTAGCATACATGCATACATAGCATACATACATTACAATCCTTCAGTAAGGATTACGACCTAGCTTCTCACACCACTTACGTTGTATGTGTTAATTTTATACGTGAGTGACGCGACCTACAGTTGGAAGTTGACTCAGAACGACAGGTTTTTGGAAAACTTTTTCATGGCCTGTAACATCCAGTGAAATTAAACAGTTAAGTGAGTACGATGTGATTCAAACGGGTTTGTGCTATGATCGCTCACTGGCATAATGACTACCTCTACTACGGCAATCTTAGGCTTAATAGATGAAGTAACGTGCTTAGCATGTCTCTTCTCCTTTTTAGTTTGAAATCAACCTGCTAAAACGTATTTTCGGGAAAAACGTGGCATAATTTGTTCGTATTTTCTTAATTAATTAGAAAAAGGGTTTCTTTATCCGACTATTTGTAAAGGCACACACAGAGAGAGAGAGAGAGAGGGAGACAGAGAGAGAAAATAAACAGTGAATTAATTTGTATACAAACGTGTAGTACTCGTAATTACGCGCCCCTGCTAAAAGCGTGAAAGTCGAAGGAGATTTTGATGTGTATGTTGTTATTATTGTAAATGTACCAAGAGGGCCTAAATAAATGTGAAAATTCTAGGAAATCCATCAAGAAATCTAATTGATGAGCATTATCAACACTACACACTGTCGTTGTAATGTTGCAATGTAATGTTGCAGTTGCATGCCAGTTGCCAGTTGCCAGTTGCCCGTTGCTTTTATGATTGTTTCCAAAATTTATGTAAATTTTCCTTTTTAATCCTTTTTATGCTTTGCTTCCTTCTTTATTTATTTCCATTTCACATTTATTTGTAATATTTGCGGTAGCAAGCAAATGATTCCAAGAAGCTAAACAACAACAACACAAACATTAAGAATACAATGCGTTTGCATCATGCATTTGTAGAGGCTGTATTAAAACAAATTAAGGAGTTTGAAAGAAACAAACCAAATAAAAGTAAAAACCAAAACATTTGTTTGACCACTGGCCCATTCAATCAACCAGCTAAGCAACCAACCAAAATGAATAGACATTTGTTGACAGATGGACAGACATACAGACAGACAGACGTACAATACATTTGAAGAAGCAAACTAACGCATGGATAGGGACAGACAAATATGAAGCCAATTTAAACATTTCAGTTGTAAACCCTTTTACTCTTGCATGCTTGTACTACAAGAAAGGTTACACTCAAAGAAAATTATTAGTAAATGAGTTCAATTGGTAGAGATTTCTACCACCAGTTCACCGATTGATTCCACATGAAAGCTATAATAGAAGTTTTTTTAAAAAGATCACAATTCTCAACCGATTAATGATAGAGGGACTATCTATTTAACACGATACCTGAATCCGCCTTTGATCCTGGCTTAATAACAATAATATCCGATTGCTTCTGGCTGTAAAGCCTGTTGTGGAACAAATTCAGAGTCAATCCCTATACCCCTTACTCTTTACTCCTTCAATATTTCCATCATTTGTTACACTGAGGAGTGTGGGACGAGGTTCGCTAGAAAAATTTCTCGATATTCAAGAGATAGCTTGTATTCCTTCTAAACATTTGGCAACTCAACAAAGAATCACCGTGTCATTCAAAAGCGTAGCTCGTGTCTACTGCTACAGCAGCAGACATACTTAAAAACCCATACGTAGGTATTCAAAAGCATAGGCTGAAGTTCTCATGTTCATCTCATTATTTCGCAACGCCATGTTAGGTTAGTCAAATGGTGGGCCCCCTTGAAGGAGCACGTCCCACCTAAGCCCGCATTTAGGCTCATTGTGATATTTCAATCAATACTACCCGGGGGTCAAACATTCCCTAGAGAAAACCATCTCGAGTCCAGAATAAATCATGCTATTGCAGCAATCTGTATGCATATTAGAGAGCTCGGACAAAGATGCCAAAAAAAGTGAAAAGTCAGAAACATCCGTGACTTTATGACAAGATTAGGGCACTGATACATGAGGTGAAAGGCAATCTCATCCTCCTCCTCAAACCCACAGCTTCTGCAGAAGTCATTAGCCGGGATGTCGAGTCTTTCGGGATGTGTATCAAAAGGAAAGTGACACGTAAAAATCGTTGATGTGTTGTGGATGGCCATGAGAATTAAGGGCCTCTTCTTATCCATACGTGTCCACCAGAACCTGGCAATAATGCACGTACCCTTTTGATGCCAACGAGATTGAGATTCCATATAATTACTGCGGATGATATCTAAGTTGAATGTGGATGATATCCTAAGTGAAGTCGCCGTAGTCTAGTAGGTAGTGTGTTGGCTTATTAGACATGAAGCCTCGGTTCAAAGCCCAGATCAGACATCAAAATGAAAATATGAAAAAATATTTCTTCGGTGACTTCCTCTCAGCAGATTTCTGGCTGAGAATACATAAAAATTGCCATGAAAAGTTTCTCAAAAATATGTGGTTCTGAATCGACTTTAAACTGTAGGTCCCGCAACTCATGTATAAAATTAACACACACAACATCAGTGGTGTGAGAAGCTAGTTCGTAATCTTGACTGACTACAAGGTTGTAATGACTAATTATGTATGTATGTATGATATCTAAGTTAACTGAAGCAATCGAAATACCTATGCATGTCCGAGATTGCAAATTTCGTAGCGGCCCTGGCCAGCTCATTAGCAATGAGATTTCCAACGATATCCTTATGTCCCAGAACCCTTATAAGAGTTACCTTTAAATGATTCGAATTTTCTCTGAGCAATCCATGGCATTCCTGAACAAAGACAGATGTTGATACTACGTTCGTTAGGGTCTTAATCGAAGCCTAGCTGTTCGAGAAACTAAAGAGGTTTCCTGAGAAAATCCTACCACTCAACAAGTACATTGCGCCGTTTTCAAAATTGTCATGATCGCTGCTTGTAAATCACTGCTATAGTCAGACAGTATTGGTTATAATGTGAAAGATTCATTGAAACTTTTTATACAAAACTAATTACCGGGAAGCCCAATGCATTCAGAAATCCTCGCCTTAGACACTTCACATTAGCTCAGACACTCGAACAAAACAAAATATGAAAGAAATATAGCTTTCGCGACTATCTCTCAGCAGCCTTTTAGCGAAACCTCTATCTCTGATAGAAGACGTTAAACTGTAGGTCCCACCTCTCATTGAGAAACTTAATACACACAACATGAGTGGTGTGTGAAGCTAGGTTGTAGTCCTGGCTAAAGGGTTGTAATGGCATAAAACCTAAGGCCCTTACTGTCATCCATAAATTACAAGGATATCGAAGGACTACATACTCATCACCGAGATTTTAAAGTCCTGTCAGGGGAATAGTGATATTTGAACATTTTATCATTATGTACAGAGCCGCATTACTATCTGACACTTGCCATAAGTTCCTCGAAGACCAATAAGTACACCCCGCTGACATATGTAGAGGATTATGCCTAGAGCTGGCAAGGAGTTGCAAATATCAATGCACCCTTTACCAGGTCTATAGTTCTGTTATATAGAATGCATTCCAGCATGATTAGCAGTTCAAAATCTTAAGCCATAAAAATCTGACAAGCCAAGCTTATTTCAGAATATGCCAGCGACTGTTTCCATATTTATCTTTTGGTAGCCAAATGTACTGCAAAGCATAAGTAGAGCTACAGTAAAGTTATAGTTGACATAAAAAATCTGTAGAATTTTTCCTACATAAGTCTCCCCAAAGGTTTTAAGCTATACAGGGTTATGCACGGCTGGTTTAAGGTTTTTCATAAACATTTTAAAAGTTTCTGCAACTGAGCGTTGTCATCTTTTCAGTCTGCAAATGAAATATTTCAACTATAATTGCATCGAAGTACATACAGTGGTGGCCCTATGATTAGAAACGACTTAGCAACATGTATGTTTGTTAATTTGTTTTACAGTTTTCACTGTGTATATGGGATCAAAATCTTTGTTTGGAGGACGTCTTACATACGTTTTTCCATCAGATTGGGACAAATTGAACTTAGATTCGACACTCCAGAGAACTCTGTTCCAGAAACATCGTTTCTAATTATAAGGCCACCACTGTATGTATATGTTATCGACAAGTAGGGACATGCGGCGTGTAGGGTCTCAGATTACGGCCGATAACTATACTATCAATGTAGTCAAGGAATTTATTTATATTGGCTCCGCAGTTACCATGAAAAATGATGTCAGTCTGGAGATCAAGCGCAGGATCACTCTTGCCAAAAGGTGCGTTCTACTATGGTCTCAATAGGCAATTGAGTAGCAGAGACCTCTCTCGTATGAGTAATACTCTACAAGAGGATCATTCTCCGCGTGCCTCTTTATGCCGCAGAGGCATGCATACTATTAAGCACTGATGCAGCTGCCTTGAGAGTATTCGAGAAAAAAGTCCTACGTAAGATCTTCGCCGTAGTCTAGTAGGTAGTGTGTTGGCTTATTAGACGACTTCCTCTCAGCAGATTTCTGGCAAAAACTCTGAAAGTAAATAAAATTGTGATGAAAAGTTTCTCAAAAATCTGTCGTTCGGAGTCGACGTTAAACTGAAGGTCCCGCCACTCATGTATAAAATTAACACACACAACATAAGTGGTGTGAGAAGCTAGGCCGTAATCCTGACTGAACGGTTGTAAAAGCCAATTATGTTATGTAAGATCTTCGCTACAGTGCGAGTTGATAATTTTCGCATCCGATTCAACAGTGAGCTGTATGAGCTCCTCAACGACATGGATGTTGTGCATCATACTAACATCTAGCGGCTGCGCTGGCAGAGGCACCTGTAAGGATGTGTCAAGGCAGGCCGAAATCTGTTAATCGGGTTGTTAAGTGCCAGTTAAGTAAGTATGTAATTACAAGCAGCCGAAAAAGTCCGAATATTTAATTGCACTCGTGTGGGTTATTTTTTTTTCTGGCCCCTAATACAAAAGAAAATAAATTAAATGCGTCGCTGATATAAGATTCCTAACTAATTGCTGTGAGTGTATACTTTTCGTTGTTAATTTTTCGAATTTAAATTTGAATGTATAATTTTGGTTCAATGTTTAACCAGGAATGTGGCAAGTTTTATTGAATTACTATGTTGCCACACACGTGTATGGAGCCAAATAGAGAGAGAGAAGGAAAGAGAAAGGGGCCTATTGTGGCTTCTGTTGGTTTTTCACGTTCCAATAAAAACTCATAAATAAAGTGAGTAACGAACGATATACACAAAAAACGTGGTTCCTATGAATGGCCTATGAAAAGTAAAGTTAAAATAAATAAAAAAAAGAAAAGAAAAGGAAAAAGGAGTTTAAAGAAATTAAAAGATGCCTGCAATTCCAGGAAATGCAACTAAGTGTCGTCTGGTAATGGTTGTGTTATTACAATTGCCTTGTAATTGTGCGTAATCCTTTCCCTAAAATTGTGTGTGTTTTTTAGAAAATTTTCATCAAATTTTCTTCAAATGTTTGTGTATTTAATTTTCATTCTACATACTTACGTACAGGACTTTACTTACGTGGGTGTGATTGTTTAAGAGTCTTAAGGTTGAGAGGATTCTATTGTTTATGATCCTGCGACTTTTCGCGTTCACTTGTTTAACTGTTTGGCGGACATTACAATACAACAGCTATTGTGGTGGTAGCAATATGCTAATCAACTGCAACCTTTTGCCATCATGGCCACCATGACCATGGCTATAATTGGTTTTTTTGTCTTTCTTTGGACTTTTTTTCCAATGCCGAAACCATTAAAAATTTGGTGCGAAAAGTGTTGGAATTTTATTTGGCGGACGATTCAAAAGTGGTTTTTTGATAACAAAAAAAAAAAATTAGAAACCATCGTTTGTTTGTAATCTATTGTGAAGGATAAATTGGGACTGATCCTTTGATCTTAAGCGTAAAGTGGTCATCGGTAAAGGATATACAGTAGCATCCATGAAATTGCAATTAAAATGGAGAAATTGCTTCAAAAATGCTTTTAAAAACCGCATATTCTGTTACTGCTACAGTCACTTGTAATTTTGCGGTTGAAATTCATGTCCACAAATTAAGATGTGCTCCCGAGATCAGCAATGAGTATTTAAAAAGATGAGTAGAATCGAATCATACTCATAATTTCTGATACTTATATGTATTCATACTTATTTTAATATCATGGAAGCTCTCCACTCATATTCAAAGAGTACTCAACATATTCATACTTAACAACACACACGTATGATGTTATTGATTACGTCTCTCTATAACTCAACATATGCACGGAGCACAAAATAAGTATGATTCGCGTACGAACGCTAAAATACTCACTAAAAGGTTGTGTATTTGCTCTGCTTGCTGCTCTGTCTTTCTTGCTTTTGTTGTAAATGCAACAACAACTAAGACTAAATTTTGATAAATGATTCGAGTCATTCGAATCATTTATGAGTATTTTTCTAAAGTTATGAATCTAAATGTACGGGCTTATGAATCAAACATATTTCGAATGGTATGAGTTTGATGTCGAACGTTGTACTGATACTCATTGCAAACTGTGCTTATAAATCAACATTGTGGTGAGTATGAGTGAGTAAGAGTATGTAGTTAAATTTCAATATTGTTGACTCACTTATATTCAAAATTTCATGAGTGCTTATGAGTAGCGAAAAAACGATTCATTGCTGATCCCTGGTGAGCTCTCCCTCTATCTCTCTCAGATGATTTTAATAGACTTGAACCAGTTTTTAATACAACTGAACTTTTTCATGGCAAAAATAGAGCGACAATAAATTCCGTTGAATATCATGCTCTAGGCATTAGTTAAGGTCATGGTTTAGGCATTAGGTAAGCTGTTATTGCATTGCCCGCTTTTCCCATGTAAGATTGTACATCCATAAGTGCTATAAGTAGTGTATTTCTTCTTGGATAATCTCAGGCTTCCACTCGTATATGATCCTTGTTATATTAGAGGGCCTCCGGTTAGTAGTATGACCTCCATATTCAATGATCGATTTGCTTCAGTGAGGGTTCCCTATTAGTTAAGTAGCAGGTATATCGAAATTGCTCCTATTGCAGGCTCAGAATGTCCTGCACATTACTCTGATACCTTTATTATTGTAGGCTCTATCACCGTCTTGTTCTGGTTGGCATTTTATAATGATCGTTCTATGTGTCAAACGTCAATACATTGTCATTGCTTTGGGTTTTTTTGGCAGTTTGTGGAAGCCAAACTGTACAAACTAAACTTAACAAATTTAGTTTTTCTTGCTTGTTAGAAACGTTGAGCGAAAGCAGGCGAATGCCATCTGCATAATTCAAATCCTCGATCCTCAAATCTGTCAGTCGGACAGACTTCGCTCGTGACATCTCTAAAACGTTAAGATTATGGAGTCCCCTTTTGGTATTAAATGGTTGACTAATGATCTCATTGTGAAGTACCCTACTCTTTATTCTACGTACATATATACTTAATTGGTCATTACAACCCTTCAGTCAGGATTACGACCTAGCTTCTCACACAACTTATATTGTGTGTTTTAATTTTATACGTGAGTGGCGGGACCATACGTTTAAAGTCGACTTCGTACGACAGATTTTTTTGAGAAACTTTTCATGGCAATTTTATTTACTCTCAGAAATCTGAGAGATTTTGCTAGAAATCTGGTGAGAGGAAGTCGCCGAAGAAATATTTTTCCCGTATTTTGTTTTGTTCGAGATGTCTAACCTGGGGTTTGAACGGTGGCCTCATGTCTAATAAGCCAACACACCACCTACTAGACTACGGCGGCTTCATTGCATTGGCAATTCGATTCCTTTCCTGCGATGCGTCTTTCCTTCTAAATGCTTTGGATGTAGGAAATTGTGTAAAGGTGCCGAAGACTTCATTGAAATCTATGAACAGTGGAAACAAGAGGGCTCGCTTTTGGCCAAAAGCATCCTATTCATCTTGCAGATCATTCTATATTTTACTTTGAAGTTATGACTGCTTGTGCTTTGAATATGATGTTAAGCACAGTAATTTGCACATTTTAATGCAACATTTTAAGTCATATCTTTTCAGTAACTTTAATTTATTTGATGCCCTTTCTTTAACTGATGTTGTAGGGGCTGTAGAAGTTTATCTCCGATTTCGACATCAATCCATAGAATTTCAGTTTATATTTCATTTTCGTTTGCAGTCTTCTTACTTCTTATATTCTCAACGAACTATATGATATTATTAAAGAGCATATTTGTATATACATATCTGTATATTTTGTTTTTATTTTGCGCCGTACGACTAGCCACTCTGTATTTTCTCTCAATGTAATATGCACTCATCATAAGATATTGAGTTAACATGATATTAACCACACTCTTCTAAACAGAACTTTGACATATTGTATGTAAAGTCTTGCCGTGTAAAGCACTCTTTACATACCTGACTTATGTGATGATTTTGTAGCACAGGCTATTTCACTTGCTTGTCTGTTTACAACACAAACAAAATTGAGTGTTTTTGTTTGTGTTTTCCATGCAAACAGGCAAGCAAGTGAAATAGACTGTGTTACAAAAACATCACATTAATATAGAGAGAGATGGTTTTGCAAACACGAAGACTGTTCGTATAGAACCGAAGATTGCTCCTATTTTTTTTCAATACCGAATGCTCTCCTAAGTTTACACTATACAATGCGCTCTCTTCTGCGCAAAAAACCGCCTTAAGTAGTTTCACAATGAACCAGTGGAGTCAACTCGAAAAGTAAAAAATATAACTCGGCTCACTTTTATACTCTTCATGAAGGAAATGAATACCATACGTATTCATACGAGGTACTTTAAAAAGGTCTAACGGAAGGCACAACAGGTAAACGACGCTTATGCTCACAAACGAGCGAAGAGACAGAGGCAAATTAACAATTATATTTATCACTTGTCCTGAGTATAAAATTGCGAATTTAACAGGATAAGTTATCATAACTGCGACAACCACTGAACTATAAGGTCATCTCTTTAATACTTTTCATAACGAAGGCGTAGAGGCAGAGATAAATTTACAATTACATTTACCAGCTGTATTGAGTGAGTTACGCCAATTTACGTATATAAACCCGAATTCAACAAAATATAGTAGTCGCCGTAGTCTAGTAGTGTGTTGGCTTATTAGACGTAAGGTCATGGTTCAAACCCCAGGTCAGACATCAAAACGAAATATGAAAAAATATTCCTTCGGCGACTTCTCAGCAGATTTCTGGCAAAAACTCTGAGAGTAAATAAAAATTGCCATGAAAAGTTTCTCAAAAATCTGTCGTTCGGAGACGACTTTAAACTGTAGGTCCCTCCACTCATATATAAAAATTAACGCACACAATATAAGTGGTGTGAGAAACTACGTCATAATCTTGATTGAAAGGTTATAATCACCAATTGTAGTGTAGTGGATCGCAATTCAGTATTGTTCCTGAAAAACGATATAGAATTTCCCAGTAAAACCTTTATAATAAACACTAAGCCTACCCCGAGTTAATTATGAAGCAAAGTGTTCAAATCTGACTGAATATTGAGTTATTTTTTAACGTTCTTGGAAGTTCTGACCATATCGCTCTTCTCTACTCATTTTTTCAAACTCAACGCATAATGAATACAAAGGTAACCAGCCTACTTAAAAACTTATACAAAATCACACATGTTTTCTATTTTTTTTTTTTTTTGAAGAATTCCATATCAAATCGTTAACCTTGACCTTAAATAGCTTTTAACAGAAGAAAAGAGAGGAGAATTTATTAACAAATTAAATAAATAAAGAAAAAAAATTCTGAAGAGAAACAAAATAAAACACTTAAAGACAAGTTTACTCTGACAAAATCTATATTTAAACAACCAAACAGGTGTAGAACTTCTTCAACTAATTTGCATAAAAAAAGAAAGTGACGTTGAAATATTAAAAAAAAAAACGATCGGGAATATATTTAAACGGCTTTTAAGAATTGTTTGAATTTGAATTTTTAACAGTAAGAGTAGAGGGCCAAGAATTTTGAAGAATTTCTTATGTGCCTAGTTACAACAAGATTGGTATAAGAACGTGGTTTTATTTAGAAAAAAGAAAAGAAGTAGCAGAACATTAAAAATATTTCGACGGGCTACTGGAGTCCATTATACTTAAGTATTCTCCAACATCAGTTCTATTTCGTCTGGCACTTTAGCTGCAATTAGGAAGAACAAGAATTAATAAAGCCTTGGAACTAATACAGCCTTGGAACTGACAAAGCCTTGGAACTAATACGGCCTTGGAATTAATAAAGCCTTGGAACTAATAAAGCCTTGGAACTAATAATACCTTGGAACTTATAAAGCTAATAAAGTCTTGGAAATGTAAGCTATCGATAGAACTGCCCTAAATGTGCCCTGGAAGTTTTTTCTTTAAAAGAAAATTTTTTCTTAAAAGAATAAACAATTTAAAAAGGCGACGTAAATGGTTACTATAACTGACATGATTTTGCCCTACCCTTGGATATGATTACATAATAATTGTTGTCTCTAGATGTACCAAAATACTGTGACCAGACGACCAGGCGGTGAACGACAATATTGAGGGTTTTGCTAGAATATCACCGCTGATCCTGTTGGCCTAACGAACCTCAAGATGCTGTCTTAAAGGCTGCTTAAGCGTATTAAGTAACAACCACATCAGTTGTATGAGCAATGAAGTCAAAAAGATGGTGAGGTACACATTGCAACTGGGCCTGAACATCTCCCTCCGACTGCCGGATTATTGTAGGGTGTTTCAGGCGGAGGTAATGGCCATCTACCGAGCTACTCAATGGATCCTCGTCTACGGTGTTCCTTTCACCCTCATCTAGATCTTTTCTGATAGTCAGGGTGCCATAAGATCTCTGACGAACGTCGTGAATAACTCCAGGGTCGTCAGGGAATGTCGCCGTTGCCTCGACCTTCATTCTGAGCGATTCAGCACCACACTGGTCTGGGTCCCTGGGCACAGCAATATTCCGGGAAACTGCAAGCCCGACGAGCTCGTCGGGGCAGGTGCACTGCTTTCGGAATCCTCTTCAGTCGACTTAGGGTTGCCACTTACCTCGGCTAAGCTGGCCATCGCGCGGTAATTTTTTCGAGACCCCAACCTATCCTGGGTTAATGAGGGTTGTAATGATTAATTATGTATGCATGTATGTAAATGTCATGAAGTGGCCGTCGTCTAGTAGTTAGTATTTGGCCCGTGGTTCAAACCCCATGAAGACAGATGTCTTCAGCCAAAAATAGAAGTAAATGAAATTGCCATGAAAAATTTCTCAAAAAATCTGTCTTTCGGAGTCGACTTTAAACTCTAAGTCCCACCACTCGTAGATAAACACACACAACATGCTAGGTGTGAGAAGCTAGGTTGTAATCCTGACTAAAGGGTCGTAATACCCACTAAAGTCCTATAATATGATAAATTAAATTATTTTAGTTTCTTTAAGGACTATCTCTTATTTTTCTAGTATCCAAGTACGTTTTCATTGGGATTTCATTAAACTTTTATTATTTACTGTAGCAATTCATAGAGATTGTGTGTTGTCGCCCTCTGGCAAAATGTCTGAGTTATTGTATTGGGTGTAGAACCTTGCTAATAATTTAGGATTTCATATTAATTCAGTGTCATTAGCAAGCATTCCTTCGCTGTGATGGAGAGTGCTTTATAAATTCTTCTTTTGATTATAATGTACGCGTGGAAAGATGTTCAAAAATTGACGGAAAGATTGAATTAATGAGTCGATCGGCTTTTCTTTTTGATCTTTCTATTAAAAAAAAGAAAGGAGAAGATGACGTTAAAAATTGTGCTGCCTAATTACACAGCTTCACACAATAGATTTGTGTTTCCAAAAGGTGCTGGCACCTTTCATGCGAAATGATATGAAATGGAAGAAAATTGCTCTACCAAAACGAATTAAAAAGAAATAAAAAATTCAAAAAGAAATTGTAACTGAAGATACAAAACAAAAAAAAAAAATGTTGAAACATCCAAATGATGCAACATTTATTGGCCTTTGACAAAAAAAAGAAAGAAAGGAAATCGCAAGGGAATGTGCCTTAAAAAATTTTGAAATCAAAACTATAACAAGAAGGACGACTCCTTAACAATTTGATAAGGATATACAAGATGTTATTATTGCTGTTGTTGTCATTATTAAAGACAAATCATAACGTTAAAGGAACAGAAAAAAACAGTAGAAACTGCCGCCACTTTATGGTTCATTGACGAGGCAAATTGTTACTTCCTTATGACAGCAGTAGCAGTAGCGGCAGCAGCAGTAGCAGCATAAATTTAAATTCTAAAGCAGGCATAATATGCTGGGGATGCGTTACATTTAATAATACTGGGGTGCGGCAATCTCGGTTACAATATGTATGAGTATTTTTGTTAATGGTGCTGAAATAAGCAGATGAAGACATCAAACATCCATAAGAGTTTGAACGCGAATGTTAAATAAAATGATGAGCATCATGATGATGACATGATGTTGCTGCTCTTGATGTAATTCCCTTAAGACACTTGAGTATATTTTGTTTGCATTTTGTTTTGTTGTCCCCCTGAAGAAAAATTTGAATAATTTTGTCTTAAAATTTATGCTGATTTGCCTTTCCTGAGACAGGTACAGCAACAGTAACTAATTGTGCCCTGCTTCTGTTAAATCATAGGAAATGCATAAGAATTTTCCTGGTCTTTCCATTTTAACTGTGATTGAAGTCATGCAGCTACATTTTCATCTCCCTCGTATTATAATTTCCAATGTTATGGGTATCTTTGAAAATAAACGCTACTGCCTTAGCCTTTCTTTGCACAAGAAAAGGGAAAAACTGTATATGAAAGTATTGCGATAAACATCATCATCAGTTACAAAAAATACAATCCTTAGCTGTTTTTTTTGTTTCCTTTTTAATCAAAGTGAGAAACATAAGAGGATTTTAAAGATTTAAATTGTTTTTCTTTTGATTTACAAGCAGATCAAGAGGCAAACATTGCTTATTTTCTAAACAAATACAATATCTTCCAAATCCTTAACATTATTATGCATCATCTTTGCAATATTCATTCATGTTTTCGATTGGCATTCAATTGTTTTCTTTGCGACATTTTTTGTTTTCTTGGAGTAAAATATGTGAATGACATGGCATTTGAAAATATGAAATGCCCTACACTCTGGCCCTAAATTAAGGTGGCTTTGTAATCTAAGCTTTCGAAGAAAATATTTGATTTTAAGCATTCAACGAGTTTATTGACTACATTGTGCTACACATACATAACATAGAGTTTTTGTCAGAAATTTGCTGAGAGGAAGACCCCGAAGAAATATTTTTTCATATCGGGTCCGCTATCTAACGTTTTTTTTTCAACTAGTGCTTATTTCGTGAATGGTAACACTTAGCTCATGTCTGATTTGACAGATAATTAGTTTTATCCTTCCGCTGAACGAATATGGTTGTGTATACGCTTGAACAACGCTGGGAAATATTGCCGCATTACTTTGAAAATCATGGTAATGTTGCAGAATGTGTGCGAAAATTGCGTACGGATTTTGGAAGAAGAGAAGCACCGTCAGCTCCGTATGTTCGTTATCTTGTGAAAAAAGTGAAAGAAACTGGCATCCTCATCGATAAACCAAAGCGTGAAAAGCCAAAAACAGTGCGTACACCCGAGAATATTGCTGCTGTGGCAGAAAGGGTGCGTGAAGCGCCATCAATACACCGTCGTTCTCAACAATTGAACATTTCGGAGACATCATAGAGACGAGTTTTGCATAAAGACCTTGGTATGACGCCATACAATGTCCGATTGGTTCACGAGTTGAAGTCAATTGACCATCCAATGCGTTTTCGCTTCGCTAAGTGGGCGATCGACTTACAAAAGATGCCGATTTTGGCAAAAAAATCATATTTTCAAATGAAGCTCATTTTGATCTTGGCGGGTATGTAAACAAGCAAAATTGTCGCATTTGGGGCACAGAAAAGCCGACGCACCCAAAACGAGTCACTGTTTAGTGCGGATTTTGGTCCAGAGGCATAATTGGGCCAGTTTTCTTCGAAAATGAGCAAGGAGTGGCCGTTACAGTCAATGGCGATCGTTATCGGGCCATGTTGAACGAATTTTTGTTCACAAAAATTGAAGAGGAGGATATTGGCAACACTTGGTTTCAACAGGACGGCGCTAGGTGCCACACAGCCGAAGATACACTCCATGTTTTGCGCCCTGTTTTTGAAGATCGCATTATCAGCCGCAGAGCTGATGTCGTCTGGCCACCTCGGAGCTGCGATTTGACACCGTTGGAATATTATTTGTGGGGTGCCGTCAAAGATAAGTGTTACGCCGACAAGCCAGAGACAATTGACGCTTTAAAGGACAATATTCGTGAAGCCATTGGTGAAATACAGCTGCACACAATCGAAAATGTGCTTAAAAATTGGACCGATCGTGTAGGCTACTGCATGGCCAGCCGAGGCAGCCATTTGAATGAAATTATTCTCCATTATTAGCCGGAAGGATTGTACTTTCAAATAAAAAAAGAAATTTGTGAAAATATTCAGTAGCTTTTTTTAAAGCATTTTCAAAAAAAAAGTTATTTGGCGGACCCTTTATTTCGTTTCATTCAAGATGTCTGACCTGGGGTTTGAACCGAGGCCTTACGTCTAATAAGCCAACACACTACCTACTAGACCACGACGAATTCAATATACTGCTACATACTGCCCTTCTTTGTAGTGAATTTAAAGGCTTCTTAGTCATAGAAATTGTGGCGAACATTTGAACGGTATTGTATTCCACACATAATGGCGTCAATAGGTCTTCCAAACGAATAAAAAATGTCGATGATATGTCACACACTTAGGCTGCCTTCCAAAATGTTAGTTGCTTTGAGTTTGAACGAAACTATCGTGTTTCATAATGCCGCTGTACAAAATGTTTACAATGTATTCTATTTCAAAAAGTCGTCAATGTGTGTTTTTAACGCAGTCAAAAACCAATCAGGCATCGGATTTATAGTTGATGCATTGTTTGGTAACTTTGCATATCTACTAAGTTTATATACAGTAGTAGAACTGCATACAAACTTTGTATTGATACATTTTGGAAGGCAGCCTTACTTGCTTAATTAGTCATTATAACCCTTCAGTCAGGATTATGACCTAGCATCTCACATCACCTACGTTGTGTGCGTTAATTTTATGCATGAGTGGCGGAACCTACAGTTTAATGTCGACTCCGAACTACAGATTTTTTGAGAAACTTTTTCATGGCAATTTTATTCTACGCTCACAGTTTTTGCCAGAGATCTGCTGAGAGGAAGCCGCTTAAGAAATATTTTTTTATATATCGTTTTGATATTTGACCTGGGGTTTTAACCGAGGCCTCACATCTAATACGGCGACTTTACAAATTGCGTTTGGAAAAATCAAGTTACAACATAAATAGACATACTGCATGATGTTGCACGACCTATAACCCGAATTCTAAAGGTTAATTGCCTAATCACTCGTTTTACACTGGCCAGCAATATGGCTTCCTTTAATCATTCTATGCTTCTTTTTTTGTAGCGTTTCTCCATGTCGCTAGTCTACGTAAAGAAGTCACAAACTCTATCAGCATTGCAAAACACTATTTTCAGTTATTCTGGCAAGAGTGATGAATTTTTTTTTCTCGCCGTGGAGTGGTAGATGTACCTAACCGCACCATAGAGGAAGTCATCACATCCTCCGTGTGTGGGGCTCTCACCCACTAAATCTCCCCCTCGTCTCTAGTGGACTTGTTTGTGCCCACTCCGGAACTACGGTGGTATTACTTCGGAGTGGAGTCCTTTTGGCCGTTTGGCCTCTCCATGTTCATATCCGCGTCCGGATTGCTTATCGAAATTTGGGGAGACATCTAAGCCTCTCCACTATTCCTTTCGTCTAAATCATCGTTTCGGTTTCGCTTGGCGCGTGTGACAGTATCACCTACGCCTACATGCTTACTTGTTCTGTAGGTTATCAATCCTGGTAGCTACAAGTTGGTCACAAATAAAACAATCCAAAAGCAGAATAAAAGTTATTTAAAAAACTTCAATCAAAGGCCATTAGATGGCAAGAAACTTTATTCCTAATAGAACAACTTCTATTGTAAGAGAAATTAATTCCAAAAAAAATGTTAAACGTTAATAATACGCTAAAAGAATAAAACGTATTCTTCATATAATTTGAAAATGCATTTGAAATGTCAACTAGAATTTTACAAGTTTTCCAATAAAAAAAATTTTAAGGATTTTCTATCATTCACAAACCAAAAATTTAAATGAGAAAAATAACAAAAAAATGAGAAAAAGAAAGGTAGAGAGTGAGAGAAAATGTTAATTTATACACGAATTAAATATTATCATTGATTGTAATATATTTTTTTCTTTTCTTTTTTTTTTTGTAATACTAATTATTATTTAAAATGCCCTCTTCTCTCTCTCTTTCTCTACGGGCTCTATGCATTCTGTATACATACATATGTATATATGTACTTATCACACACCTGGTAACATTGTTTAAAACAAAAACGAAAACAAAAATCCAAAAATGCCGCTTGTTTTGGGTAATTTGTGTTACCAAATGTTGGTTTTTACCCTGGTCTGCCAATACGTAGAAATTAAAATCATTTGCATTTAAATATCACTCACCCTCGTTGCTTTGCTAATGCCCTCTCCCTTTCTCACTCTTGCTTGTCAATGGCATAATGCAACATTATTTTTAATGTAATCATTGAGTATCACAATCTAACAGTGTTGTCGCTGTCGCTGTCGCTGTCGCTGTCGTTATTGTTGTTAGTGTTCAGTGTTAAAAATTTTGATGACAACATTGTTATCATTATCGTTGATAAATACGGTGGTAAGTGAGAGCAATAGAACTGTGTTTTGTTTTTCTTCCTCTCTCCTAGGTTACCATCACTGCTATAATGTGCCTTCTTCTCTTTGCTGGGTTGATTGTAATAAAACAACTCCAGGAAAATATCACAACAAATGCATCATTGTTGACATGTGATAATTTTTGTTGTTATTGTTGATTTTGTTTTACATAAAATGCGTACATACATATATGTGTGTAATGTTGGCTATAAGTATTAGATTTTTGAAGGGTATACGTAAATATATTCATATGTTGAAGTAATACAAAAGGGTCTTCCAACAGGAACTTCCGAAGTATGACAGTTGATAGCGGCCATCTTGTTGAAGCTACGTACATCTGTCAAATAAGTTATTATTTATTCAGTTTATTTTGAAAATCTACATGGACGACCATATGCAAGGGCAAGTGTTCACTGAATGTGCTCTGGTAGCCAGTTGGCCAGGCCATTTCTTTATACAGTAAGACGAATATTGTCCTTTAAAGCGTCAATTGTCTCTGGCTTGTCGGCGTAACACTTATCTTTGACGGCACCCCACAAATAATAGTCCAACGGTGTTAAATCGCAGCTCCGAGGTGACCGAACGACATCAGCCCTGAGGCTGATAATGCGATTTTCAAAAACAGGGCGCAAAACATCGAGTGTAGCTTCGGCTGTGTGGCACGTGGCGCCGTCCTGTTGAAACCAAATGTTGCCAATATTCTCCTCTTCAATTTTTGTGAACAAAAATTCGTTCAACATGGCCCGATAACGATCGCCATTAACTGTAACGGCCACTCATCATTCATTTTCGAAGAAAAATGGCCTAATTATGCCCCTGGACCAAAATCCGCACCAAACAGTGACTAGTTTTGGGTGCGTCGGCTTTTCAATGTATGCGTACGGGTTTTCTGTGCCCCAAATGCGACTATTTTGCTTGTTTACATACCTGCGAAGATCGAAATGAGCTTCATCTGAAAAGATGATTTTTTTGCCAAAATCGGCCAGCCGATGCAGCCATTTGAATGAAATTATTTTCCATTATTAACCGGAAGGATTGTACTTTCAAATGAAAAAAGAAATTTGAGAATATATTCAGTAGTTTCCTTTAAAGCATTTTCAAAAAAAAAAGTTATTTGGCGGACCCTTTACGTACATAAGTATACACTTAGTAACTTTGATGACAACTAATAAATCAACTGTGACGCAGGAGAAATGTGTTCATACTGTGATTGCGACTTCGGAAAATACAGTTGGAGTCCTTTTTCTGGACAGACTAACAAAATAGCATTGAAAAGGATACATAGTATACACCGTCGCTATATAGTGCACCGCTTTTTTTTTTGGTGCATGGCCTTTTCATTTGTACACATATACAACAAGTATCAATACAGTGTGCGATTTAGGCGGATCCCAACACAACCGCGTAATACTGAAAAAGCGTTAAGCGGAGTCTTACTGTAAATGGGTAGGTGAACAGTGAACAAACCAAGTTGCAAAGCTAGATACGTTACGAATCCACATGAAACCATCCAATGAGCCTCTAAAATGTCACTGTTTGGTGTGGATATTTTGAGTTGGCAGCGTTAACTACCATCACTGTCAACGACCGGCACTATAAGCCGATTATTATCAACACCTTTTAGCCTAAATTGGATGATCTGGACACTCACGACATGTGGTTTCAATAGAACGGCGCTGTACAAGCAATTTGAGGATATGGTCATCTCTGGTGGAATTGGAGTGAACTGGGCACTGAGATTGAATGATTTAAGCCTGTTAGAGTTTTTATTGTGAGGTTTTCTGAAATCACAAGTGTATTCGAATTGTAGTCGCAGTAGTCTAGTAGGTAGTGTGTTGACTTATTAGATGTAAGGCCATGGCTCAAAAACCAGCTCAGATTTTTGACAAAAACTCTAAGAGTAAATAAAATTCCCATGATAAGTTTCTCAAAAAACATCTGTCGTTCGGAGTCGACTTTAAACTGTAGGTCTCGCCACTCATGTATAAAAATTAACACACACAACATAAGTGGTGATACGTTTTTACCTTTGAATAACGTTTAAAATATGGGCTCGTAGATTGCAAATAAAATAAAATACATTTTTGTTTAGTTTTAGTCAAATTCGTTAATATTTGTACAATTCTGTGTGCCACTGTTCACAACTTGATGTAAACAACGACAACTGCTTTTCATTGTTATTCCTTTGTTTATACCCTTTCCATAAACAATAACAATTACTAGACAATTATTCGACGGATCTTTGTACCGGAGATCTTCAAACCACTATTACTCTCTTCAAACGCACCGCGTCTTCACCGAAGACTGACTGAACTTCGCTAACTCAATCGCCTGCTTTGTCTTGCCTTTTATATGACAGGGTAAACAGTCTGATAAATGTTCTTGAAGGCGAATGTTCGTGACTGCGTCTTCTCGAAGTCTTTATAAATGTAAACATCGTTGTTTTATTATCGGTGTTTATATGTTTTGTTTACATTTATTCTAGTAGTGTTTGTTGTTGTATTTTTGGTTACTTGTTTACCATTTTTTATGCTGGCGTTTGTTGTTGTATTTTTGTTTACTTGTTTACCATTTCCTATGCTAGTGTATGTTGTTGTACTTTTGTTTAGTTGTTTATGATTTTAATGTTAAGAGATGTAAAAGCAAAACACCAGTATTTAAATTCTTCATTTTCGTAACAGTATGTGTTCGAATGAATCACAGACCAAGCCGGTTGTCATAGCCAACAAAACGTATGCCATCGGTAAAATTCTGCTTGATTTATGTGTCGGTGCCTTGGAAAATGGAACATTTCGGAAGCCACTCAGAGAAGTTGTGGCGGATATTTGAAGGATGTCTTATGCCATACTTAATGGCATCAGAAGGTCTTTATAAGATGATATTGCCGATTATCCCATAGTAAGCAAACACATTCAAAGCGTACATCTAAAATTATAAACAAACTTTCATATGTATGTATTTCGCTTATCTAACAAGTGTCTTCCCATTTGAAATTCATCTTTTGTACGCCCTCTATATTCCAAAAATTAGTTTACAAAACATCGGGTTGTTTAACGATTTTTTTCCTTTACAAAAACTACAGAAAAAACTGAATGCTTTCCATGCCAAAAACAATCCCAAAGAACAACAAACAAACGGCCTTCTTTGATCTTTAACTTTATGAATTACATGAAGAAAAAAATATAAACGGAATAGCGAACGTAAAAGTCATAATAATTCGCATATTAAAGGCGCCTTTATCTAACCAATGCAACCGCCATCATGAAAACAAAGAGTGTGGCCCACACTTTGGCAACGTATTACAGAAAACTTTTTTTATTTCTTTTTCTTTTCTTTTTTAAGGAATGTGTGTTGTATAATAAGTTGCCTTTCTGGAAAAATAAGTCGGAATACTCTCCTGCTAAACTTGACGTAAACATCACATTAAAATAATGCAACAAAAAATAAATAAAAAAATAATAAGTTTTTATGACTGTGATATATCACAAGGAAAATTTATGATTTAATAAAGATGAAAAGATGGATTTATATTATGTCGCCCTATTTAATGCTGCTGGTTTTAGAGCTTTACAGCTGAGGACAGAAAACAGATACAGTTTCCTACTTGAATGTGCAGCATTTTATTTAAAAGCAGGAGACATTTTTGTGTAGAGATACCAGAGTTTTTACGAGAAGATTCTCAGAATTTTTACCAGAAGACTGCCGAGAGAAGTTGTCGAAAGAATAATTTTTTTCGTTTTGTTCGACGTGTCTGAGCAAGGAGTTGAACCACGGGCTCTCATCTAATAAGGCGACTACGTCTCGTCACTTGTAATAATTTTTGATAAAAGATTGTTTTTCTCTTGATCGAGACTCAGGATGCTTTGGCCGTAAATTACACACTCGTTTGGCGACAAGTGGTTGATGCCCGGCTTGTGCTTTGTAAGAAAAGATCTTCAATTCTGTCGAAAAAAATCTCTATAATGGCAGCCGATGGATGTTTAATTGCATGACACATTGTTGAGTTTTTAATCACATACATACGAGTTAACAAGTCTAGGTTTAATACTTATGTATATCACATACGCGGCTACTCATACATACATACATAATTTGGTCATTACAGCCGACATTAAAGTCGATTGCGAACGACAGATTATTAAGTAACTTTTCATGGCAATTTTGTTAACTCTGCGTTTTTAATTACAGTCACGATAATCTTAACAGAACAACTGCTTCAGAGCCGTTCAGAACTGATGGTATCTTGTTTTATTTCATACGCTTCTAGGCGAGTAGCTAAATACAGTAATATTGCCCCATTTTCTGTCCGATGAAGAGTACAGAACAACAACACAGAATTTTTAAGAAGATTAAAAAACTTGGTCGACTATAAAGTCTTTCCGTCAGCTGAGTCGATACAATAATACCCGTGGGAGCCTAGAAGAATCTGCCGATGCAAGACTATAAATTTTCCATCATACGGTACAACTTAAGTCTTACTTTTTGAAAACGAAAGTCATCATCGTCATCAAGGCCTCTATCTATTGATGATCAATTATTATCGGAAATAAAATTCTGTCTTCAAGACCATGGGTTGGTATAAATAAATTCAAAAATTGTTTATAAAGAGGGAGCGTATAAGAGGAAGTACGATACATACAAACTGTTACTAAAGTATACATACAGTTGACAAATTTCAGGAATTTTTTAACCAATCCGTTTTCGTTGAAAATCTTTATGGTTTTCTCGATTTTAAGACGGTCTATTGCATTGGTTAAAAAATTACTGAAATTGAACTGAATTGTGGCCCTGCACAGGCCCACAAAAGTATACATACAATTAACAAATTTCACAAATTTCTGAACCAATGCAAAAGACCGTCTGAAAAGCGAGGAAAGTTGTCAGACAATTATAAAGATTTTCAACGAAAACGGATTGGTTAAAAATTTTCTGAAATTTGTTAACCGTATGTATACTTTTGTGGCTGAGTGTACATACATACATACATACATACATAATTGGTCATTACAATACTTCAGTCAGGATTACAACCTAGCTTCTCACACCACTTATGTTGAATGCGTTTATTTTATACATGCATGGTAGGAGCTATAGTTTAAAGTCGACTCCGAACGACAGATTTTTGAGAAAGTCTTCATAGCAATTTTATTTACTCTCAGAAATCTGCTGAGAGGAAATTGCCGACGAAATATTTTTTTGATTTGTTCGATTTAATGTCTGACCTGGGGTTTGAACCGTGGCCTTACGTATAATAAGCCTACACACTACCTACTAGACTACAGCGGCTACAATTATCCCATCTTCCTTTTGCAAATGAGAGAATTAGTACTCTTGGAAGACATTTTTTTGGTACTTTTTTCTATAATTTTTGACCAACTAAGTAAGAAATGTATGCATATCAGCCCAGATTTGTTTGGCCTCTGTAAATGTGGGCTTATTGTCTCATCTTCCTTTTGCAATTTAGAGAATAAGTACTTTTGGAAGATTTTTTTGGTACTTTTTTCCTGTAAAATACATTTTTATAAAATTTTTGACCAACTAAGTAAATAATGTATGAATATTGGCACAGATCTGTTTGGTCTCTCTGAATGTGGGCTTCTTATACCATTTTCCTTTTACAATTGAGAGAATTAGAATTCTTGGAAGATTTTTTTGGTATTTCTTTTTCCTGTTAAATACATTTTTATAAAATTTTTGACCAACTAACTAAGTAGTGTATGCATATCGGCCCAGATTTGCTTGGTCTCTCTGAATGTGGATTTATTATGCCATCTTCCTTTTACAATTGAGAGAATTAGTACCTTTGGAAGATTTTTTTTTGGTACTTTTTTCCTGTAAAGTACTTTTTTATATAATTTTTAATGACTTTTTAAAGCCAAAAATATGCGAAAAGCCATTAAATACAACAATTGTTTGCTTTCATATGAATAATGATTGCCTTTACTAAACATTTTTATTAGAAACTAACGGATTTTGCGTCCTTTGATTGTCAATTTCAAAGAAAAAGTACCGCCAATGCAGAAGACAATTGTTTTCTTTTTTTAAAAAATTAAACGAAAAAAAAAATATTTTTTTTAATAAAATTTTAATGATGTTTTCACCAAAAAACAGTCAAATATTTAGTCAAACGAAAACCTATTGTTTACCTTGTTGGAGGTGGAAATTACAAAAGAGTACCCCATGGAATACTCTAGTAATTATTTGCCAAATTCAACATGATAAGGCAAAAACCAAATGTTTTGAATTCCTTCTTCCTAAAAGTCATTGTAACTCTTTGATGTGTGTTGTTGTGCTGTTTCAGTTGTAATCTTTTTGATACCAATTTTAATGGTAGATTTTACTAATGATGTCATTAACCATTTACTTGCTATTTGGCCAACTTAGTACCTCTAAGAGTAGTACTAAATGAGTTGTCACATTTTTGCCAAATCATGTTGAAATTTTTCTTGTTCTTTCGAAAGTATTTGTGAGGTCGTCCTTTTGATTTCCTTTTAATTTTTGTGTGTGTTGTTTTGTTTCTGTTTTGTTGCCTTACCATTTATGTCCAAACATTTAAGGGGTTGTTCGTGCTGCATAAGTAAGTCCTTTTTATCCTGTGTGTCTGTGTGTATTATTTCTTCCTTTTAAGGGACAATTTAATTTTCTTTTTTTTAATTGTTTCTTGTTCGTACATTGTTTCGGTAGCAAAAAAAACTGAAATAACGATTACAAAACTGCAATTTCATGCACCCATTTTGTCAATTATCGATAATTTATTGAATGCACATTCACATTCACATTCACATCGGTATCGGTTTCGGTTTCGGTTTGCCTGCCTGGTTTTTCCTTTGGTGTTATAAAATAAAAATTTTCAAATAAAAATATTTTCATTTGTATTCGTTTGAGAGTGACTTTTGAAAAATGATTACAAAATATCCTCTTTTAAAATCCACCCTGTTATTAGGGGATTACAATGAAGTGTCCTCTGAATATTAATGTTTTTGTGACACTCTGTTTAATGTTGTGATTCGTATTGTTCTGAATATTTTGATTTATTTGTTTTTGTTTTTATTTGCCTCTACCTCTCTACCAATTCTATATTTTATGATTATTTTTTTGCCCCGATTAATGATTGTAATTTCACTAATTAAGATGTTAAGTTTGTATGTAAAGCCAGGATACAAGATTCTAGACGCAAGAATTCAAGTGTGATTATATATGTTCAGCTTGTCTAATCTCTACATACAAAGGTTCAATCTCAACTTCAGTTATAACGTAGAACCTAAATATCATAATCTATCGTACTTCCTCGAATTCGCTGTAGCCTAGTAGGTGGTGTGTTGGCTTGCTAGACGTAAGGCCGCGGTTCAAACCCCAAGTCAGATGGGTTAATAAACCCATTTGCAGAGAGACCAGACAGATCCGAACCGATATTGGCCATCACAAATCTGTAGTCAGGATTACAACCTAGCTTCTCATATCACACATGTTGTGTACATTAATTTTATTCACGAAAGGCGGAACCTTTAGTTAAAAGTCGTCTCTAACAGACAGATTTTTTGAGAAACTTTTCATGGCAATTTTATTTTACTCTCAGCAGTTTTTGCCAGGAGAGTGTTGAGTGCAAGTCGCCAAGGAAATCAACTTTTCATATATCGTTTTAGTTCATGATGTCTAAGCTGAGATTTGAACCACCACGCTGGCGTCTAGTAAGCCAACACACTATCAACTACACTACAGCGACTTCGTTTTGAATGTATGCAGCACAAAATCAACATTAAACCTGACCAGAGTCCACCTTAACAGTTATAAAGGGACAATGGCCTCTGAGTGCTCACAACTGATGGCTGGAAATACCACAAAATGGCTTCTACAATGGAAAGAAAAAAGGCAAGACCACCTAAAATTTTTTCTTTGGAATTTGAGCAAAACCTGAGATGAAGATATCTTGGGCACCCAGAATTTATTGATAAAACGTGTCCGCGTCAGAAGGGATGTGTATAGAATACATATTTTCATAAAACAATCGGGTTGTCTGAGAAATGCTACCCCAATGTTATAGGTACCATCCGAATTACAACGGGTACAAATAACCGAACGTTCACCGAATGTACGCGAAAGCCTATGAGGAGCATATAAAAGCCCAACCCTAATATAATTTCGGTAAACATTTGCATTAATTTCGTATGTCAGAAATGAACGTAAACGTTCGGCTAATTCTAACTTTGTAGATGACCCAAGTAAGCTATGCTCTTTGAGGCGGCTGCTAATTTAATCTAACTTAGTCTACCAACACCGATAAAATAGTGTTATACGTGGCTTACAGAACCTTATTCTGCGACTTCTTGATAAAGAGTTTAAGTTTGCTCCTAAAGGTATAATTAGCCAAACGTAATGTAAAGTTTTGTAACGTTAACGTATCTGCACATCAGTTTTGATTTTTTAAAATGCAACGAGAGCGTTTACCAAATCATAATGTAATAAGGCTTACCTTTTACCTTACCTTACCGTTTGCATTGTTTTCGTATGCTAGACACGAATGTAGGTTCAGTTACATTACGTGAACGGTCGCCTAATTGGACCTTTACTTTTGTATGAAGACGCTCGTCCTTAAAAAAATGTGTTGATGTTATATGTTCTTCATGTAACAGTTGCTCTTATGAGAGAGGTATTAACCTCTAGTACATCTAATACCCTCTGGTTGGTACTCAGGTAAATAATTCTTATATGACAGGAGAGTGTTTACTTGTGTACAAATTGTAATGATGTTGAAGAGAATAAAGCTATTTTCCATTTTCTAGGCTAACCTATTACAGTTTGTTATACAGAAGTGGTACTATTTAAAGAAAAAAGTACCACATAAGTACTTTTGTTAGTAGAACAGAAAAATATTATTTAAACTTGATTTACAAACGACTATCAAGGCATTGGATTCTGATGTAATGAACTCCAGGACGGTATATGACGGTTGCAGATATCTTAACGAGACGGCAAATCGATATGATGTTTGTGTTACATGGGTATGGGGAATATCTGGTAACTACAGAACGGATGAACTGGCCAGAAGGAGCACGACCATCGAACTCTTTGATGAATTCTCTACGTTGGGGGATCCCTTTGGGTACCTGCAGGCTTATAATAGACAATGCAATCGTGGACCTTGTCAACAGTAGATGTGCACTTCGGACACGGGCAGAACGGCGCAGAAAATCTGGCCAAGGCTGGGTGAGAGGCTCGCGGCGGTTCTGCTTAAACTCCAAAGAAGTAAGCTCAGTACTGTTATGGGGATTATTACGGGGCATTGTATCATAGGAACGGATGCGAGGCGTATTGGTCTTGGACACCTTGTAAATGATTTCTGCAGAAGCTGTGGAGATGAGGAGGAGGATGAGACTGTTCTTCACCTACTGTGTACATACCCAGTACTTGGTCGCATGAGAAAGAGGCACTTGGATGCCTACTATATGGAGGATCTGGATGAACTGTCATGCATGGATATTAATAGGCTGAGCCGCTTCATCGAAAGCCCCGAAATGTTTCTGGACTAGGGGAGAATTTGAAACTGTAGTATCACAATGGGCCCTGTGTGCGGCCTAAGTGTGTCCGCTTATGACACCATCGAGGGGACAGCCACTTCTACCTACTTACAAAATGCCGTAGTTCAAGATCTGTATTCAGAGATAGCTTTAAAGCAATTGGAGCTTTAAATGCGTTAATCAATATGCTGTAGTGAAATCCAATTAAAAATCGACGTCGTTATAGCCATGTGCTACGAATTAAATTAATTGTTATCCCCATAGTACATATCAAGGCCATGGCAAAACACAGCCCATATAACGATAATGACGCAGCATTCTAGAAGTTTTAAAAAGAAATCGTGACTGTTTTAAACGATGTATTGTCAGCATGGGTGCTTAACTAACTTTTTAGAACTTTTCTTAGACGAACACCGGACATTCAGTACAACATGAATTGAGCTTACAACCAACGGCATGGAAGGCAATAAAAATTTTACAATCAGTTTGAGCGTTGCTAGAAAAAAACTTTCAAGACGATAATTTTTATTTTCAAACATTTGTACACTTAAATTCCATCAAACCAAACGTCTTACCGGAGGAGAAGGTGATTCAATATCCCAAGAAGCCGTCGGATTATTGCTTATAATGACCTTTTCTTGTCATCTTAACTGTTCTTAATGCTGAGAGAAAATCTAACCCTCGTTTGTTGTGTTCATTGCCAAGGCAACCAATAGTATGCTTTACAAAGTATAAGGAAATTACTTTCGCCCTAATCCAATGCCTTAGTTTGACAATCCAATTTAAAATGAACAAATACTTGGACGTTACAATTGAATGAATGAATGAGTGCTGCAACTGCATCTGCTCAATGATATGCTGACATACAGATATCCTTAAGGGCAAATCAGGGTTGGCGCGTAACTGCGGAAAAAATATTCATGGATTTGTCTAAACTAAATATTTAGAAATTGACATTTGTTTGTATGTCTGCTGCATAGGTGTATGTGTGTGTGTGTGTGTGTGTGACTTTTATATCTCATTTATGTCAAAATATACTTACATTTCGTATTACAACAGAGCGTGTGTGTGTCTATATGGCACTGGTATCGTCATAATTATTTGAATTGTACTAGAGTGAGAGAGAGAGTGAGACATACAGACATACAGACGTAATCATAATAATTTTCAATTGGCATCCTGTTGCGTTGTTTTCATAAAATATTTACCTTTTCATTTGCAATAATTGACGAGTGCTAAAAATATTTTTCATTCAACTGATTTCGTACAAAAGCCCCCCCGTTCCCATTTCAGCTAGAAAAGGCAACAACAAAAGAAAGAGAGAAAAGCACCATAAGCGATTTATAAGAGATCCTTTCGATTCATTTTTTCCTTCGTATGAATTTTAATTCCTTTTTTATCCTGGATTCATTTTACTGAAGTGTTGTCAAGCTGTGCCCGTTTTTTTCCAGTTGCTTGCTGCACTTATTCCTGTTCCTGCTGTAAACTGGTAACGGGTAACCCTGTTAATCTAAAAAGGGAATTATTTATTGAAACACTTTTTTTAGTTAAAAAATCAAAGCAAAAGAGAGGGAATAATAAGAGGGAATAATAATAATAATCCTGTCGTGTTTGTTAACTTAGTCGTCCTGTGGCGTTTTTTGTTTTACCTTCTCTCTTGACATATCTCGAGTGTCTTGCAGTTCATTTGTTTTAGTTGACTGTGACTGTGGATTTTTCTTTATAAAAATCTTGTCAATATTTTAATCATCTCGAGAGCACTTAATTAAGTCATGTTGTGTCATCCGTATAGTGGCTGACTGACAAAGAGACAAAATTTCATTCATTCACTCATTCACTAAATGGCAGCTGCTTTCCAAAGAACAACAGGTTGATTTACGTTCTTTATCCAGTATTTTATCAACTTGTGGCCAACTGATTAGAGTTTGAGGGCAAATAAATCTTTTGTTTTAAAAGAAATTAAATTCAAAATTATTTTTTTGGCAAATTGAATTCTATAGAAATCTCTCCAGGATAATGTTCTCCTGAGGAGTTATTCTAAAGTATTATTAAAAACGTAAATAAATATTTGGAATATCTCTTGTGGTTGAAGAGATATTGGTCTGCTTGAATAATTTTTGGGCAAACTATTAGTTGGAAAAAGAAAAATGCTGCCATATGGTTGGATATTACTTGGCTGTAAGCTTTCTGTCAATATCTCCATATGGCAACTTAAATGCTTATTTCCGAAAATGTTGATATGAAGCAGCAGAGAAGCATCAAGAAGGAAATGTTAAGGCAGATCGAAATCCGACAAACTGGCCAAAGACCAATTAAGTAAATAAGTAAGAGTATTACACCGGCTTTTGAGAACGAATTTAAAGTCTGTACTCCGTAACTCGCCTAATGCCTTGTTATAAAGGGTCCGACAAATAACTTTCTTTTTTTGAAAATGCTTTAAAAAAACTACTGAATATTTTCTCAAGTTTCTTTTTTTATTTGAAAGTACAATCCTTCCGGTTAATAAGGGAAAATAATTTCATTCAAATGGCTGCCTCGGCTGGCCATGCAGTAGCCTACACCAGAAGATGCCGATTTTGGAAAAAAAAATCATCTTTTCAGATGAAGCTCATTTTGATCTTGGCGGGTATGTAAACAAGCAAAATTATCGCATTTGGGGTACAGAAAACCCGCACGCATGCATTGAAAAGCCGACGCACCCAAAACGAGTCTCTGTTTGGTGCGGATTTTGGTCCAGAGTCATAATTGGGCCATTTTTCTTCGAAAATGAGAAAGGAGTGACAGTTACAGTCAATGGCGATCGTTATCGGGCCATGTTGAACGAATTTTGTTCACAAAAATTGAAGAGGAGGATGTTGGCAACATTTGGTTTCAACAGGACGGCACTACGTGCTACACAGCCGAAGCTACACTCGACGTTTTGCGCCCTGTTTTTGAAGATCGCATTACCAGCCGCAGAGCTGATGTCGTTTGGCAACCTCGGAGCTGCGATTTGCCACCGTGGGGTGCCGTCAAAGATAAGTGTTACGCCGACAAGCCAGAGACAATTTACGCTTTAAAGGACAATATTCGTGAAGCCATTGGTGAAATACAGCTGCACACAATCGATAATGTGCCTAAAATTCGACCGATCGTGTAGGCTACTGCATGGCCAGCCGAAGCAGCCATTTGAATGAAATTATTTTCCATTATTAACCGGAAGGATTGTACTTTCAAATAAAAAAAAGAAATTTGAGAAAATATTCAGTAGTTTTTTTTAAAGCATTTTCCAAAAAAAAGTTATTTGGCGGACCCTTTATAAAAATTAATACACCCAACATAAGTGGTGTGATCAAATAGGTCGTAATCCTGACTAAAGGGTTGTAATGACCAATTATCTATGTAGTCTTACCAACACTGATGCATTGGCGTGTTTTCATAATCGTAGATGGCGTTGCTATAAGTTTTCATTCGATGTCTTTAAACTACATGCGGCCATAGCTGCTTCCTAAAATATCGTGCGATTAAAGGTTTTCATAGAATATTCTCTTTCAATGGCTTGAAAATTTTATAAGACAATGGGAAATGAAATCCGTTTTCTTCTAATGGAGGTAAAGTGCAATGCAGGAGTACGAGTACAAAACAAAATAACTTATATTGACGACATAAAGGCTCATACGTCTGAGATATGTATATGGGTTTATCTTCTGAAGAATTTTACTTTCTTTTACTTTAACTGGTAAATTTTCTTTTTTAAATTTAGTTTCTCAGTATTTATTTTAGTAAACAATTTCAATATAAAAAAACCTTCTAAAACACCAGGACTATGGTTATTTTTATGCAATACTGACTGAACCTTCAAAAACCATAAAAAAAAACATGAGACGAACTAAAAAACTGAAATTCTAAAAAACATTCGTAACAAACAAATCAAATCAAAATTTTAGAAAAATTCAAAGAAAATTAAAAAACAGGCTTCTTTTAAATTCTTTGCTTGAAAGGCTTTCTGTTTAAAACATTAAAAAACTAGGCACCTTGAAGAGCACGCAACTAGAAGTTCTAGAATAGTGGGCAACACGCGCATACGCAATATGACGTCGGGTCTTACGTAAAAAACGAAGCACGCGAAACCAAAGGACAATGGAATCATAAACTAAAAAGGTTTTAAACAAAGAAAGAGAATTTCTAAGGAATTCAAAAACTAAAGAAATTCTTACGCAAAACGGTGCCTGGATAATTTAACCACACCGTGGCGAAAGGTATGAAAAGGATAAACAAAAGGATGCGACAAAAAAAACTGGTTGTAAAAAATTTTTAGAAACTATTTTCCTTTAAAAAATGCCAGGAATTTTATAAAAATGTTATTCATCGCGCCAAAAAAAAATATAAATTTTTGCAAGGATATTTTTTTTTGCCTTTTCAAGGATATGCCCTAAAAAAAGCAAAATTTCTTGCAATTTTTTTAATGACTTCATAAACACGGGTTTTTGTTTGTAAATTCTAGTAAAAAAATTGTTTTATTCTCCAGTTTTTTTACGACATTTTTCTAAACTACAAAGATTTTTTGATTCAAAGTGTTGCTTACAAGCATAACATGAGCCTAAGAAAGTATTTCTTTTCTTTAAAACGTTAATAATTTTTTTGGCTAACGGAAGTAAATGTGCCAATGTTCAATAATAGTTTTTGACAGTTCTTTTCCTAACTGTTCTATTTCTTGTTCTCTCATTTTTGTGTCAAAAATTTGACCTTTTGCAGTATGTTGTCACAAAAAAGAAAAAAAAACTGAAAAACTGTCATCATTTAGCAGCACCCTCATCAAATAGCAAAGATTTCCTACAATGTCTGTCTACCATTGGATAACGTTTTCTTTTTAAATGTCATTTCGTTTGCTAAACGGCAGCTGAAAGAGAAAATTTTGCAAAAAATCAAAAAAAAAAACAAAAAATGGAAACAAAGGCAACATAAAAGTATCGATAAACAGTGTAAATGGTCAGTCAAATGGTATCAACAATAATGATATTTTGGCATAAACATTTAATCCCCTGTTTTGCCAAATTGAGAAGTCCAACAGCAGCAGCAGCGCTATTCATTTCAACAATTTGTTCAAATTTTTCTCTCCCAAAAAAACGAAAATTTCAAGTGATGATGTCAACAAGAGGCACTCAATTTAATCTATCGTATCCGAGTAGTTGTTTATACATTGTAATTAGTATTGGGTAAGGGTGGAAAGCAAATTCGTAAAAAAAATTATTTTCATATTCAATACTATCGTTCGTATATTGATTCGTTATTCGAGATCTTGAAAAAATCGCACAAAAAGTTTTAACTACACTCAGCCACAAAAGTATACATACGGTTAACAACTTTCAAACATTTTTTAACCAATCCGTTTTCGTTGAAAATCTTTATAATTGTCTGACAACTTTCCTCGATTTTAAGACGGTCTTTTGCATTGGTTTAGAAATTTGTGAAATTTGTTAATCGTATGTATACTTTTGTGGGCCTGTGTACGTTCGTTTGAAATCCAGTGCAGCAATAATAAATTAAACCACGATGTTCCATCAAAAGCTATCATAGTCGACCTCTCATAAACTTCTATTTGCTCAGCCATTAAAGATCGGAGTCTTAGAGACTATGTTCAGGACAAGAGAAGACAAGTCTAAAACGAAATTCATTAGGGGACTTCGTGACCTTATGAATCGAATGGCTGACAGCTCACTCCTTAACTATTCCCCGAACAGAACCAATACACTATGTGGTATTAGAAAATGCTTAGCAACGAGACTTAGTAACATGAGAGTAAAAGAGGTATACAGTAATTTTGAAGTAGCCGCGGTCTTGTAGTAGTAGTTGTCTTATTAGACATGAAGCCTCGGTTCAAACCCCTGGTCAAATATCTGGAATAAAACGAAAAAATGTTTCTTTGTAGTCTTCCTCTCAGCAGTTTTCTGGCATGAAAAAGTTTCTCAAAAATCGCCGTAGTCTAGAAGGTAGGGTGTTGGCTTATGAGGTCAGACATCAAAACGAAATATGAACAAATATTTCTTCGGCGACTTCCTCTCAGTAGATTTTTGTCAAAAGCTGTGACAGCAACAAAATTGCCATGAAAAGTATCTCAAAAATCTGTAGTTCGGAGTCGACTTTAAACTGTAGGTCCCGTCACTCATGTATGAAACTAACACCCGCAACATAAGTGGTGTGCGAAGCTAGGTCGTATTCAAGCCCGATTCGAAAGATATGCTCGATTTAATTTGGATAGAGGGGTTAAGAAACCGTGGCAGACCAAAAAAACACCTGGAGACACACACACAGAGAAAACTGAACCTAATAAATACATAGTAAATTAGAACAAAGTTTATAAGATTTCTCTATGGTTTTTTTCAAGAAGATATTCTTATTATTTTTATAAGGAAAACCTTTTTGAAAAAATCAAGAAGAAATCTTAGGGATTTTACTAGACAGTCTTCTTGATTTTTTTAAAAAGGTTTTCTCCTTAATTTTATTAGGCTTTCTTTTTGTTTTTTTCAAAAAGGTTTTCTTCTTGATTTTATGAGGCCCTCTTTTTGTTTTTTTCAAAAAGATTTTCTTCTTAATTTTAGAAGACTATCCCTTTATTTTTTTTAAATGATACTTCTTGATTTTGATTGATATTATTATAGATTTTTTATTGAAAAATATTCGTGAAAGATTTGGCATTATGTATCTCATCAATTCTATTTTTCTTTGTTTTCCTCCAGAAAGAAAGCACCTGTTCCCATGGACTGCAATTGTGCTGCAAATGACGAGCTTTTGCTCGAAATATTTATCGTTGAAAGAGAAAGATAGACGTATAAAGATGTACATATATTAATTTAAGGAGTTTTAAATATTCATACCATTATTCAAATCTTTAAAAGATTCGTCCGCAGTGACAGAATAATCATCGAATTTTTTCTTTTCAACATTAGTCCAACGAGAAAATAACTTTCCTGTTAGATTTTTCTTCCCGTCTTTCCGTTTCAAAAAGTATGTTTCCTAGAATAACAAAAACTGTTAATAAAAAGATACGTACATTAAATAAAATTTGGTTTAGATTTTTTTACCGGTTTTTCGTTAGGGAATACTTCGCAGATAGCATAAGACCATTGGACCATTTTTGGTCCACCTTCTTGAATAAATTTTCAACGTCTTCGATTTTCATTTTTTTAATATGTTTGTTGATTTCATCACGGAGCTCCGAGGATTTAAAAATTGGGACAATATATACATTTTCTGTTAAAATTCTTTGATCGGTCATTACTTAAAATTTTATTTGTTTTTTATATCACTTTTTTTTGAAATTAAAACAATTCAATTTTTTATTTAAGTTTACTTTGATTTTTTTTTTTAAGAAATATTTTTATTACTTTTTTCCACTTCTTTACTTGCCACTTATTCACTTTCAAGTGTAGCCTAATGAAATCTATAAGAAAAACCTTTTTGAAAAAATTGATTAGGTAGCCCAATGAAATTAATAAGAAATTCTTGTTTTATACAATTTAGAAGAAATCACAATAGAATCAATAAGTTTTTCTCTATGGATTGTATTTTTTGTGGCAAAAATGACGGAATTTGAGTAAAAAAATTGTAAATAACAAGTTTTCTTCTTAATGTATGTGTTTTACGTCTTAAAAAAATTAAAAAGATTTAACAAATAAAAATAATAAGAAATCTCTACGAAAAAATCTTCGTTTCTTTCTGCTGTAATACCCCTCACTCCAAAAACGTTTCGTAGAGAAAATCTTCTTGATTTTATTAGGCAGTTTTCGCTCTGTGCAGTCTTTCAAGAACTAAGACTAAATGACCTGACATGGGAACGCGCAAAAGCATCAGCGGAGAATCGTGTCAGATGTAGATGCTTTGTGAAAGCCATATGCTCCTGAGAGGGGTAATGGAAAAATAAAGAACTTGGATAGGAGTTACAAAAGACGTGATGTATTAATACCATCTGACAGTCAGCCCGCCGTATGCTTACTCTGCTTTTAATAGAGTTAAACTCGAAAATATTATAGAACTGTCTGGGGTAAATGATTCAGTTTGATAGGGAAATAGGTAGACTGTCTGCTGAGTTTCAGATTGTATGAATGAAAATATTTGTTAGAAAATTACATTAAAAGGAGACTTAAGTCATTCGTCAAACTATCCAGTAAGTACACTTGTTCAGAATGGGGATCTCACCGAACCCAAAATGTAGATCATAAGATGATGAGAATTAGTCATACATACATATCTGGTAACTACATCCCTTCAGTCAGTTTCTAACATCACTTATGCCGTGTGTGTTAATTTAATCCACGAGTGGCGGGGAACTACAGTTTAAAGTCGATTCCGAGCGACAGATTTTTGAGAGACCTTTTCATGGCAATTTTATTTATTTCCAGAGCTTCTGCCAGAAGTCTACTGAAAGGAAGTCGCCGAAGGTATATTTTTTCATTTTTCGTTTTTTTCGAGATGTCTGACCTGCGGTATGAACCGTGGCCTCAAATCTACTAAGTCAACACCCTACCTACTACACTACGGCGACTAGAGTGGGGATCTTATCGAAGCCAACAGGTGGATTCTGCGCTGATGAGAATGAGTAATAAGAACACATATGTATATTGAGTCGTTAGGCATTAACGTTTGCCAAGAGGGAGCACTCTGATGCATATGAGGTGCTATAAGATGCTAGGAAGGGAATTCATATTGAGTTGTATTCTGAACTTTATAGAATAGATTGTGTAAAGTACTATAGATAGCTATAGCACTATGGGTACCTGTTCACGACGCCAATAATATAAGCCATCCACCTTTAAAGTTTTAGACCCATTGAATATGAAAAATGTTTCCCTATCTTCTTATCCATGTATTCGTAGAACATAATTCGCCTTAGTTTTCATTACCATTTGATGTAGATCGGATTGCTTCGTGGAAACATTTGTGATTCGACAAAAATCGACTCCATATGTGTTGTGCGATATTTTCTCGTGTCGATATTTTCAAGGTTCCACTGTGGCCGTATAGCATGGCTTAAAAACAATGCCTTCCTTGTTGAATGTTGAATTAATTTTTTGTATTGAGTGTAACGGTGAGGATATTTGTTGATTTGAGTCCAAGGATTCCTAAAAAAGGTGTACTTACCATTGAGACAAGGACAACACTCGGAGGTATAATTGACCGATTGTAATGGCTCTATATAAACTTCATAAATTTTTCGTTGTTTCTGTTATTCTACTGTTATTCTCATTGGATGTATAGAGAGGTCAGGGAGCTACTTGGATGGTCTATTTCGGGGGTGATTTATTTTACATTTTTAAGTTCGAAAACCGTGATGAAAACTTTTTTCGTCTTTTCACGGAATCGAATCTAGATTGCTAAGGTTTGTTAATGTGCCATTAAGTCATATATTTCGAAAAGAAATAATAAATTATGCTTTGTGAATATGAAAAGATTAGGATTAAATTAAGAATACATACAGCGAAAGTATAATGTATTTATTGTGAGAAACTATAACGAATTTCCCACAATTGAAATCGTATAAATATTCTAAAAAAATCACATAAAATTCGATACGAATCATTTATGAGACGCGCTTGAAAATAACGTATAAATAAAATTGATAATCACAAGTGCAATGCCACCAAAGCGTAAAAAAATGTTAAAGAAACTAATAATTTTACCCGTTCGTTGCGTATAACACGTGCAAAGAAATGTTCAACGATTGCATTAAATCCTTTAGATAAACTTGGTACAGGAATTGTTTTAATATCCTTCAAACAAGCATTTGATAAACTATGACTAACAGAGTCGGTGTGTGTGTGTATCATCAAATAAATTATCCAGATTGACGAGCAATAGATTGGCCTTAATGTCTTATGAGAGAGAGAAAGTAAAAGAGTTGCAAAGGCATCAGCTATTGACAAAGCGTTTATGATTAAGCGTTTTATGAGGCAATTTTCAAGGCAAATACTTTACTCAACCACCCAAACCCAGCCAAATACCGTTTGTGGGAAAGGATTTAACCTTGAAATTCATTCAATTGTAACCCTTTTTTACGTTGGTTGGGTGTTAAAGATTGAATGAAGAAAAGTTTTCCTTCGTAATTGAAAACATCCCCCAATGATTTCAATGACAAACTTTTAATTTATCTTAACTTTGTTTTTATTCTGGTAGCATCATCATCATCATCATCATTATCAATTGGAGGAGGTTTTTTTGGTAGGAAATGAAGATAAAGAAGAAGTTTTTCTTGAGCATACAAATTATTTTAATTCCTGGTTGTGAATTAATTATGAGGTGTTGCTGCGCTAATAAATTATGGAGTGCCAACTAATGGTGTTGATGGCTAACCCCAGCCATATGCCATTATTTGATGCTACGTTGGGAATAATTTATAAGATTTGCCAAGGAAGGCGTAGAAGAAAGGAAAAGTAAGCAAATTCTAGAAATTTATTTAAAGGATTTAAGATAAGTACTTAAGAAAATTATTCAAGGAGTTAACAAAATATATTAAAGAAGGCAGGAGGAATAAGGCTTGAATTTTCATGTATTTTTTTAAAGAAGTTTGTTAGTTTAAGGCCGTTTATAGGAGAGACTTGTTCTAAAGTAGAAACAATTCTTCTCTTAATGTAAGCCTATCTACTAAGGTTTCTAATTTTTTTCTTTGCTTGCCAGAGGAATACAATTTTAATCCCCATATGCAACTTAATTTTCTATACTAATTCCACTTGAGAAATTAATTAAATTGTCAACCAAATATGTTACCAGCGTCAATACCAAAAATAAAAACAAACAATAACCGTCCATAATAATGGTACCAAGCATTATATTTTTAGTACCAGCAAACATAATTGCAACCCCTCCCCCATAAACAAATGCATTCTTTTGTCATAATTTTTACCCTCATTTACTGGGCATCTTTGAAATCATCCGTCATTGTGTCCATTTATGGAATTTTTTGGTATTTTTTTTTTCAATTTAAGTTTTGATTGGATTTTCATGAAAATTTGGACATAAATACCCACATTAGAGGGACTTATCAAACGAGTCTGTCAAATAATAGAAAACAGAAAAGAAACAAACATCCACCCACTAAAAATTTCAATGACAGTAGTTTTAGAAGATTATTGATGACAGTTTCTAATTGAAAAAAGAGAAGAGAATTTTTAGAATTTTTTTTTCTAATTTCCTAAAAAACACATGAAATTGCCTTTGAAAATTTAATAACTTTTAATTGATTTTCTTAAGAGGGAGGAGAGAAATGTCTCTTTATTGTAGAAGAAATTATTTTCAAAGTAAATAAAACAAAACAAAAAAATTCATAAAGGGAAACCTAATATTCCACCAAAAGTCCCATTATCACTTTCCAGACCGAATGAAAAACATGCAAGGCACTGCAATACATTTTTGATCGCAATTCATAGCCCTAAATGCAAATGAAAACGATATTTGATATTGTCGCCGCTATGTTCTTTTGCAAAGGCTCACATAGAAGGATCATGCGTTGGATATATTCCACGGTCATTGAACCCAACCTCATATACGGTGTTGTTTTCTGGTGGACTGCTCTGGACAGACAATACAACGTCAGACTTCTTGACAAGGTCAGAAGGTCTGCGGCCATTTACATAACTGGTGCTCTGCGCACCACTCCCACGAAAGCCTTGTTCGCAATGCTCAACTGGCTTCCTATTGTGCTTCTCGCTAAGCAGGCAGCTAAGTTTGCTGCGACTAGACTTAATGCCCTGTCTCGTTGGTACATTGTACCTTCTGGTCACTCCACTATTCTGGAGGTTGATCCAGTGGCCCCCGTGAACATCGACTATATCCCTGCTGAGTATTGTCTCGACAGGGGTTTCCACTCTCTGATTCCGAGTAGGGACGACTGGAATCCTAATACGGTTGTCTCGTCGGAAGTCCTGGATGTATATACCGACGGCTCTAAACTCGATAATGGGGTTGGAAGCGGTGTCTACTCTGGGAAACTGGACCTGAACATTTCTCTACGTCTGCCGGACTACTGCAGCGTGTTTCAGGCGGAGGTGACAGCAATCCAACGGGCCGCTCAGTGGATCTTCGTCAACGGTGCTTCTTTCACTCGCGTCTCGGTCTTTTCTGATAGACAGGCCGCGATAAGATCTCTATCGTGTTTCGTGAACAACTCTAGGATCGTTAGGGAATGTCACCGCTGTCTCGACCTTCTTTCTGGGCGCTTCACCAGTGTCTCATTGATGTGGGTCCCCGGGTACAGTAACATTCCGGGAAACTGTAGGGCCGATGAACTCGCCAGAGCTGGTGCGCTTCTTCCGGAATCCTCTTCAATTGAACTGGGTATGCCACTTGCCTCGGTTAAGTTGGACATTGCGCGGAAATTCTCTCGGGACGCCAACCTATCCTGGGTCAATGAGGAGTCCTGCTCCACAGCTAGAATCACCTGGCCCTTGATGGATAGAAGGCGCACCAACCAATTACTTGGTCTTGGTCGTGACGTCATTTCAATCACAGTGGCCGTGCTTACAGGTCATTGCGTTAAGGGTAGACACGCGGAGAGAATGAGGCTCCCATTTAACGACTTCTGCCGTGGATGCAGATCCGATGACGAAGAGGAGACTGTTATCCGCTTTCTCTGTCAGTGCCCGTCTCTTGCTAGGTGTAGATATAGGCTATTTGGCTCTCCATTTCTTGCCAGCTTGACAGAGCTATCGTCTATTGATATCAATAATATAGCTTCGTTCATCAAACTTTCTGGCTGGTTTTCTAGTATGGGGTAGTCGTGCTTTTGATGTGCAGCCCTTGCGCTGACCAACTTCTTCTTCTTCCCTGATTTTGGTGGAACTTGGTCAGTATAGGGACTGCGTTCACCCGTGGCATCACAACGGGCCGCTATGCTTGCTCAAGTGAGCTTTGTGAAATCAGAGTTACCACTCGGGCCTAACCTAACCTAATCCACATAAATTTAGAAACACATAAACTTAGAAGCATATTACATATGTATGTACATAATTGGTCATTATAACCCTTCAGTCAGGATTATGGTCCTAGTTTCTCACACCTCTTATGTTGTGTGTGTTAATTTTATAGATGAGTGGTGGTACCTACAGTTTAAAGTCGACTCCGAATGACAGATTTTGAGAAACTTTTCATGACAATCTTATGATACTCTCCAGAGTTTTTGCCAGAAATCTGCTGAGAGAAAGTCACCGAAGAAATATTTTTTTTCATATTTTCGTTTTGATATCTGAACTGGGGTTAGAACCGTGGCTTTATGTCTAATAAGCCAACACACTACCTACTAAACTACGGCTACTTCAGGCAGATTGTCTCTTCTAAAATAAACTTTCTTTGTTAGAAATTATAGGGTCTTCCTATCTTTAAATTTAAATAAAATAAAACTGTGTGTGAAATATCTTTCAATTTTTTTTATTCATTTGAAAGACCTATTGGTACCACATAAAAATGAGCCCAAAGAACTCTCTGGGTGGAAAGCATCCGAAATGATTAACTTTCCATGCTTTTGGCGTATTAACCAGGCCAAATTTGCCCAATGACATGGGTTATGTTGGCTTTGAGAACCACCGAGGGTTATGGCTGTAGAAAACCCCACAAACACATTCTAACGGAGTCAATTAACATGAACTTGTTGGTCAGTTTATATCACCTCCAAATGAGATGACCATGCCCATCAAATCGTTCGCGCAGAATATCCAATGTGGAATGATAAAAGCGCCATCCTGTTGAAGTCACATGTGTTTAGTGCCCAGATTATCCAATTCAGGCCAAAAGAAGTTAGCAATTATTGACCTATAATGCTTCCTGTTGATATTTATGGCCTGGCCAACGTCGTTCTCAGGGAAATATGGACGGATGAGGCCGGCAGCTCAAAATCCACACGAAACAGTTAGTTTTTCAAGATGTATTAAACGCTCTAAGATCTTATGTGGATTGGAGACGTCTCAAATGCGACAAATTTGATTGTTCACGTTCCCATTCGCTCAGAAATGGGCTGAAAATGATTTTACGATGGAATTTAGGGTAGGTTAGGTTAGGTTAGAGGACGTGTACTTGTCAATTAAGACAAGTACAGTACCCGGAGGTCGACGTCCTAGTTTCTCACACCACTTATGTTGTGTGTGTTAATTTTATACATGAGTGGTGGGACCTACAGTTTAAAGTCGACTCCGAACGACATATTTTTATTTATTGAGAAACTTTTCATGGCAATTTTTATTTACTATCAGAGTTTTTGCCAGAAATCTACTGCGAGGAAGTCGCCGAAGAAATACTTTTTGTATTTTGTCTTTGATGCCTGGCCTGGAGCTCGAACCCAGGCTTTTGCGTCTAATAAGCCAACACACTACCTACTAGACTACGTCGACTTTTAATTTAGGGTAACTGCTTCAATTCAGCGAACGCATTTCGTTGTCCATGGTTGTCTATAACGATCTGGCACAATAGACAAGAGATGTAGAATAGAGATGTAGCTTCACTTCAACTGCCAGAGTTCGGAAGTCCGGAAGTTGAAAGACTTGACGGTTATTATTGTATCGTTACTCGGCATTCGGTACTTTGTGTTGCAGTGGAGAAATGTTAAACTATTGCGGCGCTACGATCTGCTTACAGCCCTTGATCTATGTGGAGTTCTCATCAAAAAATGTTTACATCAATCTCGTTGCCCGTACGAGTATAAGGATGTTGGTAGGTGCTAGAAACCATAGTTGTGTTGGTTTCTGCAGATTGGATTATAAGGGATTGCTATACTGCACAAGTGTTCAAATTATATACACATTTGGTCAGATTTGCGACCAAGCTTCTCAAAACAACATTTATAGTGTGTTTGTTAATTTTAATATATGAGTGGTGGGACCTGCAGTTTAGAGTCGACTGCGAACGACAGATACTTTTAAGAAACTTTTCATGGCAACTTTTTACTTAGTCTCAGAATTTTTGCCAGAAATCCGCTGAGAGGAAGTCGCCGAAAGAAATATTTTTTCAGATTTTCGTTTTGATGTCTGACCTGGGTTTGATCCGTGGCCTCACGTCTAATAAGCCAACACAATGCCTTCTAGAGTACGACGAGTACAAGTGTTCAAATTCCTTCTATAAAATACAACATGACATGGACTACCAAAGTTTTTTTTGTAGTGATAAGCATTGCATTACATTATCCGTATTAATAATCCTTAAATCAAGATTACGATCCTAGGTTCTCATATACGTACATACACATACGTAATTGGTCATTACAACCCTTCAGTCAGGATTACGACGTAGTTTCTCACACCACTTATGTTGCGTGTGTTAATTTTATACATGAGTGGCGGGACCCACAGTGTAAAGTCAACTCCGAATGACAGATTTAGAGAAGCCATTATTATATACATAATTGGTCATTACAACCCTTCAGTCAGGATTACGACCTAGTTTCTCACACCACTTATGTTGTGTGTGTTAATTTTATACATGAGTGGCGGGATCTACAGTTTAAAGTCGACTCCGAACGACAGATTTTTGAGAAACTTTTTTATGGCAATTTTATTTACTGTCAGAGTTTTTGCCAGAAATCTGCTGAGAGGAAGTCGCCGAAGAAATACTTTTTGTATTTTATCTTGATGTCTGGCCTGAGGCTCGAACCCTAGCTTTTCGTCTAATAAGCCAACACACTATCTACTAGACTACGGCGACTTTTAACCTAACCTAACCTAAACTTTCAAACATGTGATGCTTTGATATAATTGAACTATTGTTAAACAGAGCCAAGCGGAAAAATTAAACCCAGACACGAGACATAATATCAATAAATATTGGAAGAATTTATTTTCCTGTAATGAATTAATAAATATTCTGACAGGTAATGTAAGCCATAAAAATCAAACCTTAAGCTTCAAAAAACGTCTTTGTTTAATTATTATACATGAATTCAATGTGGTACCTGCTTTTAATCCTTGCCATAAAACGTAAGGATATGAGTCCTTTAAAGACAAAACCGTAACCAAAGCAATAAAATGACAATTGACAACACAAGCAAATATTGGTAGTAAACATTGCAAGGACCCGTACGGATATACAGTATCACAGGCAAAAAAAAAGGAAAGACTGTTGCGCTTAAAAAATATTACGCTTGGATTTTTATAATTAATGGAGGGAGGCACGAACCACATAAACAAAACGGCGGCTGCCTTAAAAATTCTAAGAAGGATCACTGCTTATCCTACTCCGATCTATATTGACAACAACGTAACACCTTTGTTTACTTTTACGTTTAACATGGGATTTGCATGTAAAATTTTACATTTTTTTGATTGGATTATCCGCCTGATTTCTGAGATTGTTTTTTCCGTTAGAATTCCGTTGCAATCCTGCATATAAATTGGAAGAAAAAAGTCTAAAGAGTACTTAAAATAAGGTATTCTTTGGAAAGCAAATATAAAATATTAAAAATTTTTAAAAGAAAACAAAAGAAAATTTACACGAAAAACCCTTTAAAAATTACTGCCTTTTTGTAGGTCACCTATCAGGCTTTTGCCCTGGTTTTTAGGCAATTTTAAGTAAATTTTTTTGCTTAAAAACATATGCAAATTTTGCAGGAATAAAATTCTACGAACTCTTACATGCATAAGCAAATACTGTACGAGTTTCCGTAAAAAGGTGGAAGCTAGGAAATGTTTTATTGGCCTTATAAACTGTCAACTAGCAGCTGTCAGATCTATGGCGCTATAAACATGTGTTTTAATGTGCTTGGATCTGATAAGGCGAAAACATCTGTTAATCTTGCCGCCTATTATAGCAACAAGTAAGATTTACATACGAAACTGAACGCTTAGGTACTTTGTTTTTGGGCACATTTTTTTGGGATGATTGACCAGGTGATTTGAAAGGTAAACAATCAATTTATAGCTCTTCAGCCCATGAACATTCTAGCCTTTTTTACCTGTGGTACTTTTTCGGAATTCGTACTTTTCCATGCAAATTTTCTTTCAACTCGGCTTTATTATTTCTTTAAACTGATTTAAAGAACACGAATGCCTAAAAGGCAAATTAGTTAAAATTTTAATTTTTATGTCTTAAAAGCTGTAAAAGTACTTTTGTTTGTATGGTACCCAGGCATTCGACAGCACTTTCGAGAGAATTCTGGCAAACAAAATTATTGTCATGATTTCGATATCAAATTTAAGAGTATTCAAGAGTCTCTTCTCCTTCTAATAAGACACTTGGAAAGTCCCTTCACCCCTGTATGACATTACAACGATCATTATATCTTTCGAAAGATTTTCGCGATTGTAATCATTTCTAGTCCAAAGCATATGACAACTTTATCGTGTTAGAACCTCTCTATTTAACTGCAATAATTGCAATTATATTCCCTGCTTAGCCAAAAGAAACTTGATAAATAAAACTGAAAAAAAAAATAAAAGATTGAGTTCATGATTCGTATTTTCCCTGGAAACCGGCAGAAAGAATAAAAAAATTGTGTCATATAGCAATGGGAAGCGAATAAATCCTCTAAATAAGTTTAATTGCATCACAATCATATTTGCACAACACAATTAAGAGTAGAACAAAATGACTTTTGGTCAAGCAATTGGTTCATTGATGGCGACAACAGCTTGATAGTAATTATCAATTTAATAATTAGAGTGGCAATATTTTGCACAGGAGTTCTCCATGTCTAATGGGTAGAGTGTTGGCTTATTAGACCTGAGTCTGTAGTTCAAAACCCAACTCGAGCATCTTGAATAAATTGAAATATGAAAACATAATTCTTTTCTCGATTTACTCTCAGCAGTATTGTGGCAAAAACTCTGAGAGTAAACGAAAAATTGCTATGAAAAGTTTCTCAAAAATCTGTCAACCTACCCATTCCGGCTTAATGAGGAATCCTGTTCCACCTCACTTGGCCCTTGATGGATAGAAGGCACCCTAACCAGTTACTCGGACTTGGTCGTGGCATCATCTCAATCACTGTGGCCATGCTTACAGGTCATTATATTATGGGTAGACTCGCGCAAAAAATGCAGCTCCCATGTAATGACTTCTGCCGTGAGTGCAGATCCGCTGAGGAAAGGAGATTGTTCTCTTGCGAGGTGCAGATATAGCTTATTTGGCTCTCCAATCCTTGTCAGTTTGATGAAGCTATCACTTATTGATTTTAAGGATATAGATTCGTTTATCAAACTTTCTGGCTGGTTATCCTGCGTGGGGTAGTCGTGCTTCTAATGTGCAGCCCTCACGCTTACCAACTTCTCCCTCTTCCCTGATTTTGGTGGAACTTGGTCATTACAGGGACTGCGTTCACCTGTGGCATCACAAGGGGCCGCTATGCGTGCTCAAGTGAGCCTTTGGTATCAAAGCTACCACTCTAACCTAAACTAACATATCATTTGGAATAGCCTTTAAACAGTAGGTGCCACCACTTACGGATAACATTAATACACATAACAAGGGTGATGTGTGAAGCTAAGTGGTACTCCTGACTATAAGGTTGTAATGACCAATTATATAAGTAAGTAAGTGTTTGAGATATCATAAAAACTGTTTAATGGTTTAAATATCTGCTCCGGCCTCTCTGGGTAGAGAGCACATTCGAAATTGTAGGTCTCGCTACTCATGGATAAAGTTAGCGACTACAACACAGTTGGTGTAAGAAGCAAGGTAGTAATCCTGACTTAAGTAGGAAAGTAAGTTCGCGAAAAGATAACATATTTCATCAACCAAGTTCATTAAAAGTAAATGTGGGAGAAGTCGCCGTTGTCTAGTAGGTAGTGTGTTGGCTTATTAGACGTCAAAGCCAGAGTTCGAGCCCCAGGCCAGACATCAAAGCAAAATACAAAAAGTATTTCTTCGGCGACTTCCTCTCAGCAGATTTCTGACAAAAACTCGGAGAGTAAATAAAATTGCCATGAAAAGTTTCTCAAAAATGTGTCGTTCGGAGTCGACTTTAAACTGTAGGTCCCACCACTCATGCATAAAATTAACACACACAACATAAGTGGTGTGAGAAACTAGGACGTTGTACAATGGGTCAATTAGACCTCCGGGTACTGCACTTGTCTTAATTGACAAGTACACGTCCTCTAACCTAACCTAACCTTCACACACCATTTGTGTGCATTAATTTTATACATGAGTGTCGGGACTTACAGTCTAAAATCGACTCCTAATGACAGATTTTTGAGAAACTTTTCATGGCAATTTTATTTACTTTCAGAATTTTTGCTAGAAATCTGCAAAGAAATATTTTTTAAGATTTCGTTTAGTTGGAGATGCTTGACCTTGGTTTTGAACAGAGGCCTCACGTCTAATAAGCCACCACACTACAACTTCATTTATGTACATAACGCCATCAGAGTGGCAATTTTTTGCAAAGTAGTTCTTGAAATATAGTGGGGAGCTAGTGTAGTTCCAATAGTCAGCACAATATCGTGGTTCAAAACCCAGCTCAGGAATCTTGAATAAAACAAAATTTAAAAACATAATTCCTTTCTGGACTAAAGCTCAGCAGTATTTTGGCAAAAACTCTGAGAGTAAATAAAATTGCCATGAGAAGCTTCTCAAAAATATGTCGTTCGGAGTCGAGTTCTAACTGTAGGTCAAGCCACTCATGTATACAAATAGCGTACATAACATGGGTGGTGTGAGAAGCTAAGACATAATTCTGACTATAAGGTTGTAGTGACCAATTATATAAGTAAGCGCTTGAGAAATCATAGAAATTGTTTATTCACACGAAAGGTCATTATGTGTGGCCATCGTTTAAATATCCGCCACGGCTTACATATCTGGATAGAGGACGTCCGAAATTACCGATTTTCCATGCAGTTAACCGATGGTTTGTGTTAACAGATCGCATGTACACTTTGAGTAGCGCTGTGGTTTGTCGCCCTTTCGCATATACCTGCGTCTTGAGAAAACCCCACAAGAAAACGCATAACGAAGTTAAATTGCACGATATCGGAGACTAGTTCACATCACCTCCGCGTGAGACGACTATGCCTTCACGGCGCTCATGCATAATATGCAATGTGCCATGAGATATGTGGCATGTAAAGCCATATTGCTGAAATTACATGTCGTTTTTGTCCAAATCATCCAAATCAGGACAAAACAAGTTGGTAATCATTGACCAACAGTGCGCGAAATTGGCAGTGATGATCTAATTAATGTAATGTTACAAAAGAAATATGAACCGATGACGCCCAGGCGAAAATCCGTAAAAAAACGGTGACTTTGAAAGTTCTTGAACTTGAAAGTTCTGGAATAGAAAATCTTTTCTTATCAGCCAAGTTCATTAAGAGTAAATGAGGGAGGGTTTGTTAAGGATTTGTCCTGATACCACTATTGACATAGCGCTTGAGCTAGTAAGGATACAATCTGTGTCAATAGAGGATGATATTGTATTTCCTGGGATCGACTTTATTCATCGTCATGTAGTAGACTTTAGCGTATAACGAGTAATTCAATGCAGGAGATTCTGCTGTTTATGGATTTTTAATTCAAAAAAAGTTGTCAGCAAACATTATATTCGTGTTAGATTTGTCAAAGCGAAGCAATCATAGGAACTGTTCAGAAAACCCTTTCTTCTCTCATGTCATTATCTCTTTCTCTAGGATATTTGTGTACATTAAGTAAGGCATTGTTTTGTATAAAATTAACCAACAACAACAGCAACAGAGTTGTTGTTGTAACACAAAGTAATTGCGAATGCCGCTGATGTTTAAAAAACAGGATTTTTATGGCCGTGTAAGAGCGTTTATGCAACAACTCCTTCACTATTGTTTCATCAAATTTTTTTTGCAATAAAAAGAAAAAGAAAAAGAACAACTAGACAGGATTTTAAACAAAAGTACACACCAAAATAAAGAAGAATATTTCATAATAAAAATGAATTTTTTTTTGTTTTATTCTTGTGTTCTTTTTTAGCCAGGCTAAGGCAAGCCAAGCCAAGGCAAGCATTAAAGGAATACAAAGGAAATGAAAAAAATCCCAGAGAAAGTGGTAAAATGAAAGGATTTACTCATGTATTAAGTGTTGGCCCCCATTGTTTTTTTTGCTTTTTAATGGCAAAGACGGTGGCAGCAGCAAATCATGTTTTGTGAGCAGCCCGCAAGGACACAAGGCAACGAACGTAAAAACCATAAAGGTGCCACTGCCTAGCTAACGTTGCCCGTTAAAGGTGTAGAGTTGAGTAAAAATTATTAAAAAAATGAAAGAAAATTTTATGGTTTGTTTAACAAAACGCAACATTATAAACGATTACATTTTTTAGCTGATGTTGCATTATATGCCCGAACACACACACAATGAGTACATAGGCATACATGCAGCAGACACATAATGTGTGTTGCATAAAGGCTTAAAAAAAGTGCATAAAATTGTATTTAATTTCCTTGAATTTTCATGCCAAAGGATTTTTTAATTTTTCATCGTTTTTTCTTTTCTTCTAAATGCTAAGTTTTCTTTGTTAAACATAAGGAAAGGATTCGTTTGGTTTTTAACAGGAAGAAAGGGTAATTGTCAAGCCTTTTTCAGGAAGAGTTACGAGGAGCTGTACTTTAACCAAAAAAGGAAATTTTAATTAAATTCCTGAAAAAAACCTGAAGTTCCTGGAACAAAAAAACCATTCAAAAAGTCCTTAACTTCAACCTTAAGAAAGGATTACTTAATGTTACAAAATTATTGTCTTTCTTCAGCAACAGGCAAATAACAATCGAAATTGTTTAAACAAAATCCTTTTGTTTAAACATTTTTGAAGGTCACTTACGATTTTGTTAAACAAATTATTTTATAACATTGTTGCTAGATGAACCATAGGACTTACGGCATGCTTTACATGTCTTACGTTCTGTGAAATAAAACAGAAATTAAGCAGCCTTTGAGCGTTTTTACCTTTTAAAAACGTTTAAAATATGAGTTCGTAGATTGCAAAAAAAAAATACAAAAATAAATCTGTGTTTAGTTTTAATTAAAATTCCTTCATTATTTGCACAATTCTGTGTACCACTATTCACAACTTGATGTAAACAACAACAATTGCTTTTCTTTGTTATTCCTCTGTTTACACCCTTTGCATAAACAATAACAATTACTAGACAATGTTCCGACAGATATTTGTAACGTGGAGATCTTCAAACCACGACTACTCTCTTTAAACACACCGTGTCTTCACACAAGACTGACTGAACATTCTTGCGATTTTGAAGTAAAAGGGATAGTCCTTGTTGTAAGTCTCTGTTGTAAGACTTCTTTTAATACAAGATCGAACGCTATAACTTCCCAAAATTTATTGTCATTTATTCAGTCTGTTTTGCCAAATCAACATGGACAACCAGTGTTCGCTGAATGAGCTCAGAACTAGTTGGCAAACTGGCCCTCAATTTCACCGATAATTTATCTTCAACGGTGAGTCTACTTCTGGATGAATGGACACATGAATAAACAAACTTGTTGTTGTTATCAATCATCACGGGATCCAAAATTGTACAACGTATCTAGAAAAAGCCACTATATAGTGTGGATCTTAGGCTGTTTGTTGCGGGTTATGGGCTGGCATTCCGAAAAAGTCACTCTTTGGTGTGGATTATGGGCGGGCATTCCGAAAAAGTTACTGTTTGGTGTGGATTACGGGCCGGGATCCCGAAAAAGTCTCTGTTTGGTGTGGATTATGGTCCGGCATCCCGAAAAAGTCATTGTTTGGTGTGGATTTTAGGCTGGCATCCCGAAAAAGTCAATGTTTGGTGTCGATTTTGGATTGGCAGCGTCATCGGTTTATTTTCCTTTGTTAACGATGTTGATCAGAGCATCACTGCCTGTTGGTCGATGAATGCCAACTTCGTTTGGCCTGAGTTGGATGATCTGAAAACTAACGACATGTGGTTTCTACTGTATGGCGCTACGTACCACACACCTCACGGCTCTATGAATATTATGCATTTGCGACTTAAATGTAATCTCACGTCAAAGTGATGTGAATTACTCACCGATATCGTGTAGTTTAGCTGGGTCAGGTGTTTTCTTGTTGGGTTTTCTTAAGACGCAGGTTTATGCGAAGAATTCACAAAACACGGCGGTACATAAAGTCAACATGCGGTCGGTTAGCACAAACCATCGGTTAAATTCATGGAAAATTGGCCATTTCGGATGTTCCCTACTCCGAGAAGCTATGACGGATATTTAAACGATGTTATTCGACACGCATAACGACCTTTTGAATGGATAACAAATTTCGAGAATATCTCACACATTTACGTACTTACATAATTGGTCATTACAACCTTATAGTAAGGATTATGACTTAGCTTCTCATACCACCCATGTTATATGCGTTAATTTTATACATCAGGGGCAAGTCGACTCCGATTAACAGATTTCTCGGAAACTTTTCATACAAATTTTTCGTTTACTCTCAGAGTTTTTGCCAGAAGACTGCGGAGCAGAAGTAGCCGAAAGAATTTTGTTTGAGACATCTAAGCTGGGGTTTGAACCATGAGTTCTCGTCTAATACCTTGTCTATGAGATTACGATGATACACACTTTAATTTAAAAGTAGAAAGCGCTTAAAAAAGATCCAATAGTTTATGGTAAAAAACTATTGGTCCCTTACAGAGAGACAAAAGATTGGCTGATGTTAATATTGGCCAAATACTGCATGACTTGACTTAGCTGAGTTACTTACCATATTTAGCATTGCTAGGTAACTGCTGCTTTATTCAGCATGCTTTAATGATACCTGCGTAAAAGTTTCTATGGCAGCCGGGTTTAATTGTTGACCAATTAAAATTGAGAGCAACAGCAATTTTTTATTTTTTTTATAATTTTTTGTAGAGAACTGAGAATGTTTTTCGGATCGACAAAAAGACAAAGAAATCGACGTCTACTCTTGTTTTGTTTAAACTGTACTAGATTCCAGGTGGTTTTTCTTTTCTTGTTAACATTTTAAGCAAAAATTACATTTTTTTTGTAAATAATTGTTAACAAAGCATTTGAAATGAATCTTGAAATAGATTGTAAAACTGCTTTTCTGTACATAATTTTGTTTGGAGAGTACAAAAGCGTTTGACTGATTACAGGCGCAAAACCTAAGGGTTAGACGTTGAACAAAAAATCGTAGCGGGTGGACCAGCTATTGGTTTAAATTTGAACCACCAGTTATTTCGAATCTGGATATATTTATGTCATTCTATTTTGTGACAGAATTCAGTCTCCACTGAACGTAATGAATCGATTTAAGCTTGAGCAGCATTGGGATTTATTGAGCAAATGGGAAGCTGCACGATGATGTCAATTTTGCAAAAAAAAATCAACATTTCGATTGAAGATCATTTTCATCTTGGTGGGTATGTTAATGAGCAAAATTGTAGTATTTAGGGCTTTGAAAACTCATACGTGATCTTTCAAAAGCCCATGCATCAATTGCTAATGTATGTTTGGCTCATATTTCTTTGAAATTGAGGACGGCGCAACCAAGAGAATTACCTATCGTACCATTATAACCGATTTTTTTGAACCCGCTCTTCATCGTATTGATGTGAACGATGTTTGTAGTCGCCGTGGTCTAGTAGGTAGTGTGTTGGCTTATTAGACGAAAAGCCAGGGTTCGAGCCCCAGGCCAGACATCAAAATAAAATACAAAAAGTATTTTTTCGGCGTCTACCTCTCAGCAGATTTCTGGCAAAAACTCTGAGAGTAAATAAAATTGCCATGAAAAGTTTCTCAAAAATCTGTCGTTCGGAGTCGACTTTAAACTGTAGGTCCCGCCACTCATGTATACAATTAACACACACAACATAAGTGGTGTGAGAAACTAGGTCGTAATCCTGACTGAAGGGTTGTAATGACCAATTATGTATGTATGTATGATGTTTGGTTTCAACAGGATTGCTGCAGCTTGCCACACATTTCATGTCACAATCGATTTATTGCCTCAAACGTTTGATGGCCGTTTAATTAGCCGAAACGATGATGTCAATTGGCCGCCAAGATGCTGCGATTTGACACCATTTCATTTTTTGGGACTCCGTTAAAGAAAAGTGTTATACCGACAAACCAGAGACAATTGAGCATTTGAAGGCCAACATTCGTGATGCCATTGCCGAAATACGACCTCATATACACTCGAAAAAGTGCACGAAAATTGGTTCGATCGAATAAGGTAGTGTGAGTTCCATTTCTAACCGAAACAATTGTACTTCACAACAGAAAAATTCATTTTTAAATTTAAACTTTTAATTGGCCCATCCTTTGTATAGTTTTATTCGATTCTTTTAAAAAATTTCGATTTCTATTTCGTAATTCATGTGGCACCCAAGGTAGATAGGTAGGTAGGTAGAAGTGGCTGTCCCTCGATGGAGTCATAAGCGGACACACTTAGGCTGCACACAGGGCCCATTGTGATACCACAGTTTCCCATTTCCCCCTATACTAGGAACCATTCGGAGCTTCTGATGAAGCGACTCAGACTGCAAATATCCATACATGACAGTTCATCTGTATCCTTCATGTAGTAGGCATCCAAGTACCTCTTTCTCCTCCGACCATGGGCCGGATATGTGCATAATAGTTGAAGAATAGTCTCATCTTCCTCCTCATCTCCACAGCTTCTGGAGAAATCATTTGCAAGGTGTCCCAGACCAATGCGCCTCGCATGCGTTCCTATAATGTAATGCCCCGTAATAACCCCAATAACAGTGCTGAGCCTACTTCTTTGGAGTTTAAGCAGTGTCGCTGTGCGCCTCCTATCCAGTCTTGGCAAGATCATTTGCGCCGCTCTGCCCTTATCCGAAGTTGCCCAATTTCTGTTGACGAGATCTACTGGTGCATTGTCGTCAATTATAAGTTTGCAGATACCCAAAGGGATCCCCAATGTAGAGAATTCATCAGAGAGTTCGATGGTCGTGCCCCTTCTGGCCAGTTCATCCGCTCTGCAGTTGCCAGGAATATCATTATCCCGGTACCCATGTGATAAAAACATCATATTGGTTCGCCACCTCATTGAGTTATCTGCGACAGTCGTACACCGTCTTGGAGTTTAATACACTGGAATCCAATGCCTTGATAGCCGCTTGGCTATCATGTGGCACCCAAACCTTGAGCTTCTTTATGTGACTAGCTTTCTTTAAATGATTGATAACTCTTTACTGATAAATTCCTAGTTCCTCAACAATGCTTATGCTGCTTATATGTAAGTTTTCCTCAATTTTTGCCAACAATTTTCCAACATCAAAATTATCAGATCGAATCAAGCTATTTTACTGTGGTTTTTCTAAAGCATTTACAGCATCGTCTCACTAAAATTCTGTTGCGAAATATAAAAAAAAAATCAGGGTGCCTTTGTTCTTTAAACCCACAAAATGACTCGTAAAGAATTGAACAAAAAAAAATGATTTTTTTGAGTACAAAAAAAAACTAATTGTGGTTTGCACTGTAAACACAGCAAAGAAGCTGGTCTTAAAAAACATCTTGGAAGACTAGAGCACTGATCCAGTTTTTTGACCAATTTTTAAGGCAGTTTTTTGTTCAACGACATTGCATTTATTTTTTTGCTCATTCAAACAAAACATGGCTTCCAAGGAAATGCCAAATTATGGCCTTTTTAGCATCATCACTGTGATGACATAATTATTGAGAAACTATTTTAAATTTCCATTTGAATCATAAAGATCATGTGGTGAATGTAATGTAGGTCTAAGAGCTATTTCGGCTACTTAAATTAGAGAGAAAAAAATTGACAAAAAAAGCCAGGATTTGTTTTTTCCCAAATGCGTCAGGCAATTAGAAACGCTTTTAAAAATGTCAGAAAAAGAACAAAAAAACAAAATTTTTAACAAAAAAATTTGAATAAAAATGTCTTACAGAAATCATAAAGAAATTTAATAAGAATTTCCAATGTCCTCCCTAATGCTCGAAACACGGTTGGCTGGCCTTTGTAAAAATACCTCCTCTGTATGTTTTTAGGTCAGTGCAATAAAAATTTTTGCATTTTTTGTTTTTTGCATAAAAATTCGAGCATCATAAAGCACGGTTGCGTAATATTATGCTGTCGTTACATTGTGTTTTTGCCTAAAAATTTTACTAAACAAGAAATTGTTCTTGTTTCTTCTGATCCTGCTGTTTATCTTAGAAAAATTGTTCCAGTTTTTTGCACGACTTTGGTAGGAACAACAGTGCTTTGTTGCGTATTTTAAAGGAAAACATTTTTAAGACGCGTTTTTATGTAAATTTTTATGAGTTTTTTCGATTCCACGAAAACGATCAAATCTTTGTCTACACCTAGAACGTAATTTTTATTTGCAAAATAAATTTTTTTTGGCTCTGCTGGATATAAGCAAATATTTTATGCGACTCCCAATTTCTGTCTAATTATACCGTGTCATGTCATATTTCTGTTTACACAATAGCCGTGTAATAATTTTTCATAATTTTCCATTTCCTAGGAAAATGTCTTCTATTTAGTTAGAAGAACCAAAAAATAAATGCAAGGCCGTTGAACAAAAAACTGCACTAAAAATTGGCCAAAAAACTGGATCAATTTTTTATTCTTCCCGAATTTTTTTTGGATGAACAGAGCTGTACTGCTTCTTTTTTTTTTTGAGTTTTCAGTGAAAGCCATGACTTGTTTTTTTTCTTGTGCCCAAAAATTTGTTTGTTTGGTTTTGTTTTTTTCATAAATCTCTTCTCGAAATTGTTGTGGGTTTTATGGAACAGAGTGCATGGTTTTGTTCTTTTATAGGACGTAAGAAAACCAGCGTAAAGGAATTTAAAATATGTTTCTAGAAAAAAATTCTGTTACTAATTTGGCCAAAAATGAAACAACTTTCGCTTATAATTGGAACGAACTTCATTAACAAAATACGGGCCGTTTTGATTGATAGCTCTTTGGAATTTTTAAAGTAGAACTTATGGATTCTCTTTTTTTGGATTTGTAGGTCACTATCGAATTTAAATTCGAGACTTTTGCAGTCATAAAAAAATTAAGACGTTGCAAGGTCTAGGCTATATGGCGAATGCACCAAATTTTCCACCCAATCTCTCTGAGTTTCTTACGAGCTATCATCTGCGATAGTGATATTCGGACAAAATGCCTTTTCTATTAATGAACTGATACGATTGTAAATGTATTGCTTGTTTATATATAAATAATTAATAACAGAAGAGATTCGTATAATCGCTTGACCACATTGCTGAAGCTTAACTCCTACTGCTTTCCTACTCCACCAGACACTCAGTATCACCTCTATTGACGTCAATCCAGACTTTGCATTTTGCAAAGCTGTACTATTCTTCCTTCATGATCGTTTTTATATATTGTTGTCATACGTGATCCATATCTTATCACCCTTAATCACATGCTTAAAAATTTCGTTCCTTTTTAGCACCAAATTGCAAATGGAAATTCCGTCCATTAAAATTTTTGACTATTTAAGTGTTCAGTTTTATTCAACTGTTTGATAACCCTTTGATGATAAATTACTAGTTCCATAACAGTGTTTATGCTGCTAATATGTTGTGTAATGTAATGCTACGTAATGACCACGACAATCACATTGAGCGCTCTCCTTTGGGGTTTAAGCAGACCCCTTGTGCGCCCTTCATCCAGCCTTGGCCAGATTTTACGCGCCCGTCTACCCATGTCCGAAATCGGTCATCTGTCGTTGACGGAATCTACAATCGCATTCTGAATTATGAACCTACAGATTCTCATAGGGATGTCCAGAGCCGAGAATTCAGTGGAGAGTTCGATAGTCGTACTCCGCCTCACCAATTCCTCAGCTCTACAGTTACCCGGAATACCACTGTGCCCCGGTACCCATATGATGTGGACATCATATCGTTCCGCTATCTTGTTGAGATATCTGCGACAGCCGTACACCATCTTGGAGTTCATAAAGCTGGAATTTAGAGACCTGATAGCTGTCTGGCTATCAGAAAGTATGCTGACGTTCTGCTTGGAGACCCACCTAGCACTTAGTCGCTCTCTGTATTTTTGTTCAGAGTTTTTTATGTGCTTTGGCGCCGCGTCAACCTTCACACTCCCAAATCTTTTGCAGCAACCTCGGTTTTAGTAAGGCCGGCCCCTTTGGCTAATAATATTTTTGCATTCTTTGAGGTTTCAGGTTTCTGGTCTGCCATTGCATCATCCACTGCCTTCACATCTTTTGTTGAGACAGGCATCGGTTTAAAACCCTTTCGCGGATTTTTCCGAGTTCCGTTCTCGGCCTCTAGAGAAGACTTTTGTTATTTTACGTTTTTCTTTCTTTGTCTTCTTTCATTTTTGGTCCCACGACTTGAGAATAAGGGGATGGTTTACATGAGCAGGGGTCCGTTATGCCCAGGTAAGGCTGATTAATCTTGCAAGTCGCCCAGTATCCAGGATACTCCGTTAGCGACTGGAATATTTTTGATAAGCCTCCAGCCAGGCTGATTCTCGGCGCGTGTCGTGTAACACCTTAGTCCAGCCCATACCTCTATCCTATAGTGAGAGCCACAATTCATTTGACCACAGGATAAGGCCACCATCCTTAGCTGGTGGATACTCTATTAGGAAACCACCATTACCAGCCGACATCCGCGTGGACGATTTCGTAGAGGATTTTCGTCGACCTAATCGGGAATTAACTTCACGAACATATGTCTTAAAAAGTAGTTTTTCAAACTCATTAAGAAATTTACTTCCTCTTTAACCTAATGAAACTGCTTGCATGCTTTTAATTTTAAGTGATGGTTTAATTAGCCAAATAATCTACTAAGCGTACTTTTTCAGGGGTAAGTACTCTTTTAATACTTTAAATATGTGCATTTCTCTATCATAATGCTTTTTTTATGTAAAAGAGTTCCATAATATTTTACAATAAAGATAACTATGATATGAGTGCCCTAGTAGTGTCTTAAAGTACTAGTTTTTAAACTGTTTTTGAACATATTTAAACTAGTCACGTATTAGTCTCAATACTGGTTCATTTCTGTTTTGTCCCGTGGTTTGCTTTCTTATCTTTTGGTTGTGGCTGGCAGCCGAATCATTAAGAATTCGTACTTAGCTCAAGGATTCAATTATTCCTGCTCTTTGAAATCCTAAAAATTTCTTTCTGTTCTGAACTTAATTCAAACAATAGTTCGCTGTAGCAATACATACGTTAAACAACACTTAACAGAATGATTAATAATTTCCTTTAATTTTAATTAATCGCAAATGGCAAATGAATAAAATATGATCTTGTGTGTGTGTGTGGAACTGGCTTTTAATTTTTTTTTAATTTTTTTTTGCATTTTAATAGAGAGACCCAGAACAGTTAATCAAGCAATTTGGTCAAGTCAATATTTTTATAGCGGTTTTATGTTGACAAAGTTTGTGCCTTTAACCAGCGTTTTTGTTGTTTTTTTTTTCATTTTTGTTTTCATTTTAATCTGTAACAATATATTCACATATAATATTTGTCAATATCATGTACATGTATACGTACATATGTCTGTATGTCTGTATGTATGTGTGTGGCAGCGAAATAGTAAATGTATGCGTAATTGTATATGCTTTCATAACCAACAACGGTTAACCAGAGAAAAGGCCACAAAAATGCCACGCAAAATAAAAAAAAAACAAGAAAATTAAAGCCAAAAACTAAAAAAAACAACACGAGAATCATTTACAATCATAATAAAAACAAATGCAACAACAACAACAATAATAACAAGAGAAAAATTAAATACAATTTATAGACTGACTATGGATTAATAAAAAAACCCCAGAATGAAAAAAAAATCAAATAAAATAAGGGGTAGACAAGCCTCCACTCTTTGAGTGCCCATAAATGTTTATGTGATGCAAAATTCATCAATGAATTCGAAATAAAAACTGTATCCGTACTAATGGAAGCCTGGTTTTTTTAATAATATGGAGAGCGGGAGTTTGACATTGAAATTTACAGAAATAAAGAGAGAGGGAGAGAGCGAAAGTAACGCTCAAATCATTTGATATTTTATAAGTTTTAAATTCACATTTATCTGATAAGCACATAAACGAGTATCTTTTCATATTTAAGGGTGGCAAAAGCAACTTTTCAATACAAATATCAGTGGTGGGAGGAGTAAAAGTTCTATTATCCTTTGAATAATAACGGCTAACCAAAGTAAAAACAAAAAAAAAAAACATACCAGCCACCAAAATAAACGCAGACCAGAAAACAAACCGTAAGTGAAACCAAAAATTCAACAATTGCACACACACTCTAGCACAACCATACATTGCACTGTGGGCTGTGTTATCAAAACAAGTAGAAAACAATACAAAAATATTAAATAACCACGAATTTGTTGGAGACCAAAATGCCGGGTGCCAATCGATCCTCAACACTATATGTAGCACATTGCCTCCTAAAGAGTGTTACTAAATTAATTGGTCATTACAACCCTTTAGTTAGGGTCAGAGTTCAGCAATGAATCGTTTTTTTGCTACTCATAAGCACTCATGAAATTTTGAATATAATATGAGTCAACAATATTGAAATTTAACTATGTATGTATTCTGACTCATTTGTACTCACTACAACATTGATTTATAAGTACAGGTTGCAATGAGTATGCGTACAACGTTGACATCAAACTCATACCATTCGAAATATGTTTGATTCATAAGCCTACTAATTTAGATTCATAACTTTAGAGAAAAATACTTATTAAACTTATAAATGATTTAAGTCGATTGACTCGAAAGCAGAGCAAACACACAACCTTCTAGTGAGTATTTTAGTGTTCGTATGCGATTCATACTTATTTTTTGCTTCGTGTAAATGTTGAGTTAAGTATGAATGTGTTGTTAAGTATGAATATGATGAGTACACTTCAAACTTTGAATATGAGTAGAGGTTCCATGATATTAAAATAAGTATGAATGCGTATAAGTATCAGAAATTATGAGTATGATTCGATTCTACTCATCTTTTTGAATACTCATTGCTGATCTCTGCTTAGGATTATGACCTAGCTTCCGATACAACCCATGTTGTGTGCGATAATTTCAACCATGAGTCAAAGGATATACAGTTTAAATTCGACTACGAACGCCAGGTTTTTGAGAAACATTTCATGGCAAATTTTATTTTATTTTGTCCGAAACGTCTAGTTTAACTCCAGGGAACCACGGCCTTTAGCCTAATAACTCAACACATTACCTATTAGACTACGAGGTCTTAAACAGCTTTTACAGATGTTTTACTAGAAAGTAAACGGCAGTCAGATGATCTCGACAATATTGCAATAATTCATGTTAAAAGTCTCAGGAGTGCTTATTAGACCGTGGTTCAAACCCCAGGTCAGGCACCTAAACGAAAATATGAAAGAAATATTTCTTTCGCGACTTCCTCTCATCAGATTTTTGGCAAAAACTCTGAGAGTAAATAAAATTGCCATGAAAAAGTTTCTCAAAAATCAGTCCTTCGAAATCGACTTGAAACTGAAGATCCCACCACTCATGTATACAATTAACACACACAGCATTAGTGGTGAGAGAAACTAGGTTGTAATTCCGACTAAAGCGTTGTAATGACAAATTATGTATGTATGTATGTAGACTCTGAATACTCCAACTATCGTTTTTGAGCTGTACAAACTTCTCAAGACATTGCTGGTGGATATTAAAAACGGCAGGTCCTTTCTTCTTCTTGCTGAAAAGTTCAATCTATAAATAGGATCTGGTAAGTTACTCCAGCTTAAATTAGCCTTTCCTTATGAATTTCTATGAAAAGCGAACTGCCTTGCTAATCAAACCTGATTACTTAGAGTTCAGCAAATTTATTAAAACATTATTTACTTGAATTTAAAAAGGCCAAGGAAAATCAGAATTGAGCTTCTAAAGCCCTAATTATGATTACACTGCCTATTTCACTCGCTAATTCAAAGTAAATCCTTTTTTCCTTTTTATTTGGAAAATTGTAAACAAAACTCACGCACACAATTTCTACCACAATATTTTCTCTCAAACCCACTGTTTAATACCATTTACAACCCTTTTTTGTGTCATACAATTAAAACAATAACAAAAACAAGAAAGAATCCAAACTGCACTTCAAAAACTACCAACAACCACGACTACAAGTTTAATCATGATTTGACGACTACTGTGTGTGTTCGTACGAGTACGAGTACGAGTACTATTGCAAGTACGAGTACGAGTATAAATTATAAACCAATACCGCACATAAAGGTTTATTATAAGCATCATGCACTCACACAAACACAATACAAGTACTTCAAATGATACTCCCCTCCCTCTTGAGGACAAAGCATAATTCAATAATTTCTCTTAACACTTATCACTCGCACACACACACATACGTAAATTATATATGAGTATATATGCATGCATGTGTTTAAATTCAACCAAAGCAAAAAAAAAAACAACCACTCTCGTTTTCTCTACATTTTTATACGAATAATGCGTGTGTGTGTGTGTGTGTTAATAAATGCCTGATTTACTCTTTGATATTGTATTTGTGTCTCTTCTGTCTGTGATAATGGCGTTTTAGTTTCTCTTCTCTCAGCTGATTTTTAATGGTTTTCCATTTCCACAGATGCAGCAACAAAAAAAAAACACAAAATTATACTCCCTTGAGAGTAGTTTTTGGTAACTCATTGCAAAGGCATTACGATTTATTTTATTTCAGTTTCATTTCGTTTGTTTTGGTTTGGCTTGTATTTTTTTGTTTTCTTTTTTTTTTGCGAACCAAATGTCAAAAAATATCACAGAAACAAACAAAAAAAAACTTTTTCCCACTACTGCTGCAGGGAATCATAGAAGAAATTTAAGAAGATTTAAAATGTAAAGAACGAACACACACACACACAAAATCAACCCTGTTATTAACCCAATAAACCAAGTTTATAAGGACACCCGTTCCCAAAGACATGGAAGATACAAATCCAAAGTCACTAATGTAAAGTATTTACACTGAGAGAAAGGAATTCGAAGGATTTCACATGGAGGTGCATGGGTAGTTAAATTTATTTCTACAATATCATTGAAATGATGACCTCCGAATTTGTTGCATTTTAACGAACCCTTTGATGTAGTTTTCGACCACATTTTTGTCCACTTCGGGCTGTATCTCGAAGATGTATTACTTTTCAAACGATTCAAGCCATTATCTGCGCCGACGCGGTCTTTAAAGTACTCCCAAAAATGAGTTTAACAGCTTCAAATCGCAGGATTTGGTACCAATTAATTACAGCAAACTTTTCATGCAATAAAGCCAAAATCGATCGTGTCGATTCAAATTATAGGACAAACGAAGCCGATAAACTTACAGATTGAAGTCTAACAGACTCCAAACATTTGTTCTTATGACTCAGTCTGATCATCTCAGAATCTACACCATTCTAGTCGCCGTATTCTAGTAGGTAGTGTGGTGGCTTATTAGACGTAAAGCCAGGGTTCGAGCCCCAGGCCAGACGTCAAGACAAAGCACAAAAAGCATTTCTTCGGCGACTTTCTCTCAGCAGATTTCTGGCAAAAACTCTGAGAGTAAATAAAAAATTGCTATGAAAAAGTTTCTCCAAAATCTGTCGTTCGGAGTCCTCTTTAAACTGTAGGTTAACGCACACAATATAAGTGGTGTGAGAAACTAGGACGTTGTACAATGGGTCAATTCGACCTCCGGGTACTGTACTTGTCTAAATTGACAAGTACACGTCCCCTAACCTATCCTAACTTACGGCCTTAGTGCTTTGAATTTACGATAACGATTCCTTCACAGTAATTTTTGAAAAAAGTCAGTAGTGTGTTGGCTTATTAGACGTGTAACCACGGTTCAAACCTCAGCTCAGGCATATGTATGTATGTAAAAAAACATAAAAAAAATTTCTTCGGCGTCTTTCTTTCATTAATCTTCTAGCAAAAACTCAGAGTAAATAAAAAATAAAATAAAATTGCCATGAAAAACTTTTCAAAAAATCTTTCGCCCCTTAGGTCCCACCACTCATGTATAAATTTAATACACACAACATAAATGGCTGAAGGCCTGTAATGACCAATTATGATTATATATATGTAACCCATGTTGCACCACCAAACAGTGGGTTTTTTTCGGATACATTAGCTTTTCCACAATTTTTTCCGGGCTCTTCTAGTCCCATATGTGACAATTTTGCTTGTTAACAATAACAACCGCGAGAAATATTTATTCAGCATTGAAAGACTGTTGCTCCACTACTCACTCAGCATAACTGTGGCTTTCTGAATGCTTCTGAAGGCCCATATCCAAATGCAAAATTTGCCAAAATGAGCCAAAAAGGGCCAAAAGACCTAATTGCCGAGGGTGCCTTGCATTCAAAGAATTCCGATTATTGGTTACACTTTCTCTAACAGAAGCAATATTTTCAGCACCGTATTCATGTGCCAAGAACGGAACGTGTCACAGGGTGAAGTACTCCTATTCACAGGAAAACACACGAGTATTTTCTTGGAGTTAATGGAGTTTATGGTCATATCTGTAACGCTTTCAGTCTCTTCAAATTCCTGTATAATCCAACCATACTCAGCCCGTAATGCTCGAAAAAAGTTCACGTTTAAACATCAGTTTTAACTCTTTTAGTTGTTCGTCTGTCGTTTAACGATCCATATTTAAAATAAACGTAGTCTTGTAGGGACGACTTCCGCTAAGCTAATTACTGGCAAAAACTCTGAGAGCAAATGAAGTTGCCATGAAAAGTTTCTCAAGAATCTGTGCTCCGGAGTAGACTTAAAACTGTAGGCCCCGTCAATCGTGTATAAAATTAACACACACAACATAAGTGGTGTGAGAAGCTTGATCGTAATCCTGACTGAAGAGTTGTAATGACCAATTATGCATATACGTATGTATTCGTAATAAGGTTTGCCTTTCACTAAGTAAATGACATTTCAGATGAAAGATATTTAAGAGGATGGAATGGTGCAGAATTCTCGTGCAACTTAAAGGCATTGTCAAGCTAGTTATTGATGCATAAGACCTTTTAATGTTAAAATCTTTGTATTCTACTTCCTGGATAATACAGGACATAACTTATAAAAACTTCAGAGATGCTGTAATAACAACTCAGCAAATTTGGTGGCTTACAAATAAATGTCTGTGGCTGAATCATGAAAGACTTTGAAATATCGATCGCGGCAAGTCAATCTAAGCTCCTGTGACGGTCTGCGAGAGGAAATAGCAGTAAGTACGCCACACTCTCAGAAAATTAACTGGACAAACGCTTCGGTGAATTCTAATGGTGTCTAGCAAGTATTTCACTATGAAGACCGGTATACGAGGGAATCAAGGAGGACACTAACTTTAGCGGCTAATAGACGAAGAGAAAAATTATTGATCCGTACACGATAATATTCTATCTGCGATTACTAGGCAGTAACGAAATTCAAATCAAATTTAAGTCTCGAAAAGTTTGAATTTAAAGCTGAACCCTTTTGTGTTTATTGATTCAAGTCTACCATTTGAATGTCTCCAGTTTATCCTTGAAATTCCTTTTAGTGTATCATTTAGTTTCTTTATTTCTTGTTTTGTGTCTTCAATGCCAAAAAAATAAAACCCAATCCTGACAACAAGAACAACGCCGGCAAACAGCAGGAAATAACAAAGTTATGCGGCAGAAAAAAATGAACACGTTTCTACAATGGCCCAGCGTAACTATGGTCGCGGTAAAGCTTGGAAAAAAGAAATTAAAAAACCAAAAAAAAAATATTCCAATAACAGGCACACATCATTTGCTACAAAATAAAATGAAATGTGGACGTTGCACGCGTCAAACACAATGCAATTCCTGTTTTTTATTTCTTCCTTTGCTACATACTAGCCAAGCGGGGAGAAAAAGCTTTTTAAACCAGGAATACAACGATTAACAAAAGAAAGAAATGAAAAAAAGCAACAACATTGTGGAAAAACAAAACCCGTACCCGTGAATATTGTTTGGTGAATAAATTTTCAACTGGGACTGGGAGAAAATGAAGAACCACAGCAACACAACCACCAGCAACGACAACCCCCCCAAAAACAAAAAACTAAGCAAACATGCAACCGATAATGTACACCCCTTTGGTATACGTTGCTATTACTTTTGTTGCTGCTGTGGTGTTTACCCTTCGACTATTAACAAAGCAACAATAACAACATCATATAAAAGCATAAAAGGAATAAGAAAAGAAGAGGAAGACAATATTAACGAAAAAGGGTGCTTATGACAGCCAAGCAATACTTCATTTCAGTTACAAAATATTTTATCGCGTTCAATTCCGAATTGTAATGTAAGTACGTATGTATGTACGTACATATATTTGCAATAGAAAATAACGCCGGCCATATGAGGTACAACGCAAAACCCACACGCACACACATACACTCGCACTCACAGTTTTTGCCACAGTAACAAATTTCATTTGGTTCCAGGGTTGTGGTAAGAGATTTTTGTTTCAATAATTATATGTGCGAGAGCCTACATACGAAGAGCGTTAGAGAAAGGGAGAATAAGAGTGTACGAACATCAATGTGCTTGTGTGTGTATATGTTTTTATTTATTAAGGGTTACACTCAGTCATATTCGAATTGCTTTCTTTGTTTTTCACGTTTATACAGCAACATTGATATTTTCCTTGCACACACACACATGTTGCCATGCCTGTAAGAATATATGGACGTTTATATGTATGTGTAAATAGGAGAGAGAGTAAGTGCGAGTGTTTTTATTTGTTTTTTTTTTTAAGGGTTCAAGTACATTTTTGCGTAATAGAGTCCCGTGTGATTTTTTGATCAACTTGATTTTTAATTTATGAATTTTAATGATATGCTCTTGCCACTAATGTTGTTATGTTTATGCTGCTGTTGTTGTTGTAATACGAATATGTGTGTTTATGTATGTATTTAGTGTGTGTTGTTTTTGGTTATTTAATATTTAGAGGAGGTTATTTTTGTAGAACAAAGCAAATAAAACATAAAGAAATATGGCGGTTTGTTTTTGAAATATTTTATTATAATTGTACACTCAGAGAAATTGATGAATAAAAAGATGTAATGTATGAAGGGTGTATTGATTAGTTTTTAAGCTAAAAATTCAATATTTTCTCAGGTTTTGATAATAAATGTTAACATAAAATAATTTATTTTAATAATGCTAAGATATAGGGTCATATTTCAAGCGCTAGAGATATTTAAATTTTAATTAAACAAAGTGTTTGTTCGCCGTAGTCTAGTAGGTAGTGTGTTGGCTTATTAGACGTGAGACCTCGGTTCAAGCCCCAAGTCAGATATCTCCAACAAAATGAGATAGAAAAAAATACTTCTTTAACGACTACTTCTAAGCAGATTTTCTGCATAAACTCTGAGAGTATAATAAAATTGCAATGGAAAAATTTCAAAAACATCTGTCGTTCGGTGTTGACTTTAAACTGTAGCTCTCGCCATTAATGAGTAAAATAAACACTCGCAGCATACGTGGTGAGAAGCTAGAGAAGTAATCCTAACTAAAGGGTTCTAATGACAAATTTTCCATGAAAGTGCTCATAAATCAGGCTCGTTGGCATGGCTTATGTAGAATGAAGTCGCCGTAGTCTAGTAGGTAGTGTGTTGGCTTATTAGACGTGAGGCCACGGATCAAACGCCAAGTCAGACATCAAAACAAATCTGAAAAAATATTTCTTCGGTGACTTCTTCGCAGCAGATTTCTGACAAAATCTCTGAGAGTAAATAAGAATTGCCATGAAAAGTTCTTCATAAATCTGTCGTACGAAGACGACTTTAAACTGTAGGTCCCACCACTCATGGATGAAATTAACACTCATAACAGAAGTGGTATGAGAAACTAGGTCGTAATCCTGACTAAATGGTTGTAATGACCAATTATGTATGTATGTATGTATGTATGTTTGCGAGATACTCGCGAATTTTCTTTATTCGTTTGAAGGACTTGTTGATGCCATTATGTGTGGAATATAATATCGTTCATATGTCCGCCACGGCTTGTCTGGGTGAAGCACATTCGAAATGTCCAATTTGCCATGATATTGCGAATAAATCAGCCTGTATTTTCCTGTTGGCATGCTTTAGGTTGTTTTTAAATATCGCTGTGGTTTGTGGCTTCTTCGCATGAACCTGCGGTTTAAGAAAATCTCACAAGGAAAAGTCGAACGGGTAAAACTACAGAGATGTTTGGCCTGCTCACATAAACCTCTACTGGAGATGGGCCTCAAATCACTTGTGCAAAATATCCAATGTGACAAGTGTCGTGTGGTACGCAGCGGGTGGTGTCCAGGTCATCTAAGTCAGGCCAAAAGAACTTGCTAATCATCAACCTATAGGGCTCGTCGTTGCCCGATAGATATGTAGGTTGAAGGAGAGAAGACCAACCAAGGCTCTCATGCCTATCGAGTTACAACATGTAGGCTTGTTGTGCGCTCACCATTAGGAGAACTACGATACTTTCTCTAGGAAGAGTGTATCTTGTACATATCTTGTTCCATAGTTTCGATGTCTTCATCACATGCCCTGCTTTTATCATTTTTCGTCCCACCAATACGGTTCTTCAGTACACGAAATGCGGAATGTCGTACTCAGGTCGTACTTATTTAATTATAAAATACTTATGGTCCTCCGCTCAATAGGATTGCCACAAAGTATTTTTGTCCAGCAACAGTCAGCAATAGAATTTCTGACGATATCTCTGTGCTCTGAAACTCTTAGAAGACTTACCTTAAAACGAACGAAATTTTCCCAACAAATCCCCGACATTCATGGGCGAAAATGGATGTGTGGGTGTCGCGCGTTAGGCCTTTTCTTTTAGCCTGGCTCTTCATGACCTCAGTCTGGAAAAGACTGAAGTAGCCAGGCAGTCTATTTGAATCATTAATAAGTCTTCCACAGCCTACTTTGTCCAGCAGTTTGAAGACACATCTTCTACCAAGAGCTCTTTAGCCAGCCTTAGTTAATAGGAGAGAAATCTTAGAGGGAAAAATTATGTAAATTTGCTTACAAGTATAATGAGCCATTGCTAGCCTAGAAACCGTGATTGTAGTAAATTTTAACATGGTAAAGAATTACGATCATACATACATAAATACATACATACATACATACTTACATACATACATACATGCATAATTGGTCATTACAAACCTGCAGTCATCAGTACGACCTAGTTTCTCACACCACTTATGTTGTGTGTGTTAATTTTTTTATACATGAGTGGTGGAACCTACAGTTTAAAGTCGACTCCGAACGACTGATTTTTGAGAAACTTTTTTCATGGCAATTTTATTTGCTCTCAGAATTTTTGCCAGAAATCTGCTTAGAGTCCCCAAATAAATATCTTTTAATTTTTCGTTTTACTGGAGATGTATGACCAGTGGTTTGAACCCTGGCCTCACGTCAAATAACCACACATTACCTACTAGACTGCGATCTTTTCTTATGTATATATTGCGAATGGAGATCAGTTCGCTGTTCTATTTACAACATCTTTTCAAGAGCACATCTTAATTACATTGTTTATGTAAAATTAGTTTATAACTGTACATTTTCTTGGTATAATTATGGCCCTTTCGTCGTTGTCATCCAAAAGAGAAAATTTAATTTCCGGCTTTGAAATGCGATATTTTAAACGAAATGACACGCCCATTTTCTTATCAACCAGGAATACTAATACTATTGCTTGCAACATGCCACATTAATATACAATATGGTTGCACACTGTAACCACCAAAAGTGGTGGAAATTCATAAATTCTAGTTGAGATGAAGTTTTTTGTTTCTTCGTCTTTTTGTGTTTTATTGAATTAAGAAGAAAACATAAATTTTTATAAGACAACAACCAATACATTGACACACAAACAATAATAAGTGAGAGTATATGCAACAAATAACGCTTTCAAAAGACTTGCAACATTTTAAACAAAAACATTGAAATTATTGTCTGGAGTTGACATTAATCCAGGTGTGTTAACAAGCCTCACTTTTTTTTAAGTACAACGATCGTTGTTGAAACAATTAAAAAATTTTTTTGTTACAAAACAACGCTGAAGGAATTTTTTTTTTTAAAAAGAAGACAAAAAGATGGGGCACCAATACAAAAAAAAACGAAAATGATTTCCAAAGTGACAAAACAATACTCAGGCCTTTAATTACACAAAACGTGTGTGTGTGTTGAAAGGCTATTTAAAGGAGAAAATTGTTACGAAATTGTCCTTCTTCTTTTCGTTTTGTTTTGTTTTGTTTACGGTTTAACGTCTTAAAAAGTCATTCAAAATGCTTTAGTTTTGAATCAAACAGCTGTCGAGGGAAATACACGAATATGATAATGACATGTGCTGTGCAACACTGTATTCATACAAGATTTCATTTCTTTAGAACGGATAGAAAGCATTTGGAAAAGAAAAACGTTGAATAAGTAAAGAATCGTTTTTATATTGTAACTCCGAGATGATTGGAATGATTGTAGGTGTTGAAAAATCCTGAGTACGTAGAACTCGAGTCGAAACTAAGGGCTAGGAAGGACTACAAGTATGCTGAAACAGAAAGCCGTCGTTTATGTGAATACCTATATACATAGATACATACATAATAGATCATTACAACCCTTCAGTCAGGATTACGTCCTAGTTTCTCACACCACTTAAGTTGTGTACGTTCTTTTTATACATGAGAGGTCGACTCCGAATGACAGATTTTTGCGTAACTTTTCATGGCAATTTTATTTGCTCTCAGAATTTTTGCCAGAAATCTACTGAGAGGAAGTCGCCGAAGAAATATTTCTTCGTACTTCATTTTGTTGGAGTTGTCTGACCTGAAGTTTGAACCGTGGTCTTATGTCTAATAAGCCAACACACTACCTACTAGACTACGGCCACTTCGAATATTAGAATATAATTTACAAAATATTACAATCCGTAAGGAATTTACCCTCTAACTTGCCAATCCAATTTATTTCCATAAACGCAACAATAATCGCGACTTCTTCTTCATCTTCTTAATTGGCCATTAACAATCCGATTAATGGATTTTGTCCTGCCTTAACACATCCTTTCAGGCGCCTCCTTTTCTTGTGCGCCTACGCCAGTTGGTCACACCATTCGAAGAGAGGGCTTCCACGATCTAAACCTTCCAACACAAGCAAGGTCGTCCTCTTCGCCGACTGCTGCAGATTCCCGCATCAAATACCCATCTCGGCGGAGCATTCTTCTCCATTCGAACGACATAGCCGAGCCAGCGCAGCCGCTGGATGTGAATACGATTAACAACGTTCATGTCGTTGAGGAGCTTATACAGCTCGCACTGGACCGAAAATCTTACGTAGGACTTTTCTCTCGAATACTCTCAAGGCTGCTGCATCAGTACTTAATAGTGTTCATGCCTCTGCGCCATAAAGAAGCACGGGGAGGATGAGCGTCTGAGTTTTGTCGTACGAGAGAGGTCTCTGCAACTCAATTGCCTGTTGATATGGTAGTCGCACCTGTTGGCAAAAGTGATCCTGAGCTTGATTTCCAGACTGACATTGTTTTTGGTGGTAAATAAATTACCTGACTTTATTGCTAGTATATATCACGACTTCTTCACCATAATAACCCGAAGTATCTCATAGCGATTAAATAGCTGATCAGTAGCAGATTATTCCTTGGCAATTGGGATATATTCGGACATCTTTCGAACATCATATAAGCATCCAAACTTACTCATGAATATCGCCTTTTTCTTCGGAAAATGTCGGCTTTTTTCTAAAGACTGTATTATTTGCAACTTCTGGCAAAAACTCTGAGAGTAAAATAAAATTGCCATGAAGAGTTCTCCAAAAACCTGTGGTATGGAGTCGACTTTAAACTGTAGGACCCGCGACTCATGTATAAAATTGAAACAAACAACAAGGGTGGTGTGAGATGCTAGATCGTAATCCTGACTTAAAGGGTTGTAATGACCAATTCAGCAAGTAAGAATGTATTAAAGACCTTGTAGCTTAGAGAAGAGCCACTGTCATGTCATGCAAAAAAATTCTCAAAAATTTGTCATAAGCAGTCGACATTTAACTGTAGGATCCGCCACTCATGTATAAAATTAACACACGCAACATAGGTGGCGTAAGTATGTAACTATTAAAGCCGCTGTAGTTTAGAGAAGAACCACAGTCGATAAATTTGTTGTCAATTTAATCTTTTTAAACGTTGTAATCTAGAACGCAGTGTGTTGGCTTATTAGACGTGAGACCATGGTTGAAAAACCAGCCTAGACATCGCGAACGAAACGAAATACGAAAAAATATTTCTTCGACGACTTCCTCTCAGCAGATTTCTGGCAAAAACTCCGAGAGTAAAATTAAAATTGCTACGAAAAGCTTCTCAAAAATCTGTCATTTGTTGCAATCGACTTTAAACTGTAGGTACTGCCACGCGCCACGCATGTATAAAAATTAACGCACACAAAATATGTAAGTGGTGTGAGAAACTAGGTCGCAATCCTGACTAAAGGGTTGTAATGAGCAATTATGTGAACGTTGTGGCTTGACTTTTCGCTTGAGATTAATTTACAAATGCGGGAACCCTGTCACCTAATTCCGTTTTCCCACCAGTTTTTATTGAAGTGTTGAGACAAGAGTGTCATGCAATGCTTACACGATATTCGAACTCAAAACGACTTTTATAATGTTGTATCCACTTGATAACACCAACCAAATCAGAATAGGCCGTTATTGGCTGTGACAGTCCCTGTATCAACTGTTTTATCAGCCATAAGTCTTGCGCTTTTGCCTTTAATCAAGAAAATGCCAGGTTTTCTCTTTTGTTGATCGCCATTTTTGTCAAATTCTTTTCGAAAAATAATGGATTTCTCTTCATTACACCGTTTATCTTGTCTAATAGATATTACTAGAACTGGGTTAACTATAAGGAACTTGAACACAAGGTCTTAGGCATATCTGAAGTTGTATGTCTTGAAGTATATTCGCGAATGTTCCTTATTCTGATTGCATATCACATTTCTTAAATGGAAAACGGGCATCTTTATTGGCCTCTTTTAATTCTAGAAATAAATTCCGAGAATTCTTCGTGCCACATAATTTTCAATTCAATTATTCGAATAAGAAAACTGTCTTCTTGCACCACAAATCACAGTTTTCAACAACTCTAAACACCCACAACACTAGCAGCAACATGGCGAACAAACCATTGGCCACAAGCACAAATTAGGGGGCCCACTAACAAGAAAACGAAAAGGCAAGATGTTGATGTACAACTTGCCGGCAATAAAATATAAACAAGCGAACATAAATAAAATGGGTTGGCAGGAGCAGCCACATCAGTAGCAGTGGTAAGACTATGTAGGTGTTGGTGTATTTTGCGGAACTCCACATAGTTGACGAGTTGTGGCTTTATTTTATCACAATGAGAAAGAAAGAAAAAAACACCATAAAGTGGGTGGAGGTGTCACCACCACTACCAACAAAAGCTCTCCTGCTCGGGTTAAAGAAATACTAAAAGACGTAGAAGAAGAAATCAAAATAAACCCAAAATACCTAGGCCAAGTTAGTATAATAAATACTCTCCCACACACTGGCTAACAGCAGACACTAGTCTCATGCCCACAAAATACTCAAAACACAGCCGTAACCACTGCCATACGTCAATTTTTCCATAGTGGCCACACTGACAAACACCAAAAAAATAAACGCAAAACAACGGAATTCCCAGAACGAGAGAGAGAGAGAGAGTGAAAATAGAATATTGTGTGGCGTGTTTGTTGGTTGTTGTGTATCCACAACCGAGCAATTATAATATGGTTTATCAAATGCTTATGAATGCATAACAACAACAACAACAACTCAAAAGACATTTACCAAGTGTTAAGGATTCACTCGCATACATATACATACACACTTACACGGAGAATATACTCCCCGAGAAATAAAGACAGCAATAGATTGCGCTCTCTTGTTTGTATTTTAAAGTAAGGCGAGCACAAGATGTCACTCAAATAAAACCAACAAAACACCAAGAAAAGAAAACAATAAGTAAAGCAAAGAAAAATATTTCCAAAGAGAGCAGAAACATAAATTCATTCATTTACGTTTGGGACCGACCAGAGCAATGTGAACAAAAACTATAAACAACTGGAGTGTGCTCGAAACCAACCCCTGGTTTAAATATGCCTGAGAATGAGTAAGTATTACCACAAGCAAAAGAAAAATTATCACTCATGACTTCCACTGGAAAAAGGGAAATTTTTCATTTCATTTTTTTTTTTTTTTTCAAAACAAAAAGTGAATTTTTTATTTCCCATTTATTTCCCTCTTTTACACAATTTCTCCTCTTTCACATTGATGGGCAATTTTTTTCTGTGGTTGTTTAAATGGTGGTGGTTTGTTGCTGTTGTTTTTTTATTTCACTTTCAATACTTTATGGCTACTATGGCAGCCAGCAAAACCAATACCAACAAACCACAATTCACTCATATATCGCAGGCAATATAATAACAACAACAAGCGTAATAAGAAAAAGCATTACAACAGCAGTTGGGGAGACAACAAATGGCAGGCAGCAGCAGCAATTGTATTGAATTGTTCTCCATAAAAATATTACCCCTGCCTGTAAAGGGATTTTTTTTAAGGATTTTTTTTCTTATTTTGTATTAACACAACAGAGGGGGAAATTTTTTTATTCTCGCAATATTTTTATTGTTGTTACATACATCCACTGAATGGTGGGTAATGTCATGTTGTCATTACGTTTTTTCAACATTTTCGCGCCGGGAATTGGAAATAATTTGTAAAAAAAATGCGGAGAGTAAAAATGAGTGCAAAAGCATACTATGCGAGCATATTTTTAACTGAGTAAAAAGTAGTAGGTGTTGTTATTGTTTTTGCAATTTTTGTTAAATTACTTGGGCATTTATTTTTATTCTATTTGGAGGTCCAGTAACCCAGTAGTCATAGAGATGTTGAGATTTTTGCTTTTTTTTAATTAAAAGAGTAAAGAAAGAGCGCGATTAAAGCACAGAGAGATGCATAGAAGCATAGAGTAAGATAGACATGTAAATAAGTGAATCAAAGTAAATTGATAAGTACTGTACAGGGAAACTTTAAATCAAAAATATTTCCATTCATCGTTATAAACAGAAAATGTAATCCAGTTGTGGTTTGGAATTTATTTTTGCGAAGTACGTTTAACCTGTTAACTACGTATGACGAAATATTTCTTCATACACGAAGTATTTACTTTAGCAATGTGAATGACGAGTTTTTTCGTCATGGAAATAGGTAGTAGGTAGACAAAAAGCCAGGGTTCGAGCCCCAGGCCAGACATCAAAATAAAATACAAAAAGTATTTCTTCGGCGATTTCCTCTCAGCAGATTTCTGGCAAAAACTCTGAGAGTACACAAAATTGCCATGAAAAAGTTTCTCAAAAATCTGTCGTTCGGAGTCGACTTTAAACTGTAGGTCCCGCCACTGCTGTATAAAATTAACACACACAACATAAGTGGTGTGAGAAACTAGGTCGTAATCCTGACAGAAGGGTTGTAATGACCAATTATGTATGTATGTGTGTACAGATCAATCAGTTCCCTAGTGAGATTTTGTAGATTGTACTGAAATAGTTCGTCACCAGGCAAAAAGGCAAGCAAGGGAAAAAAGATCTGTATTTATTAGAGTAAATCTAAAATTGAAAATAGTTTCCAATCGTTTGAAAAGATAGATTCATTTGTAAGCCTTGATTCGCATCCTTTGATTCTTTTCTCTCACCTTACTCTGTGTCGAAAACATGTGGAAACTTTTGTTGGGCAGTGTATATTCTTTTTTTTTTGGATCGAATTTAATACTATAAATGCTGTCACAATGCATTTCTTCGATTATTTCTTGTTTCTTTGTTTCATTTTTATTAATAAAATTTTCGTTTCAGCTAAGCAGGTCAGCTTTATGGGGTCATAGGATAATGAGGCTGCCATATACCTTTGCCTAACAATAGTTTCCTCTGTAAAAACGATTTGGATTATAGTTTTGGAATACTACCTGACTTTTTTATATTATACGTAGAGGATATTTTCCTTTTTGATAACGTCTAGATGGATAATTTAAAAGGGAATGAAACCCCTTCAACAACAATGATGAAAATGTTTTTTGCTTCCAGCCGTATACGTATCAGAGATCAGCAACGAATCGTTTTTTCGCTACTCATAAGCACTCATGAAATTTTGAATATAAGTGAGTCAACAATATTGAAATTTAACTATGTATTCTGATTCATTCATACTTACTACAACGTTGATTTATAAGTTAAGGTTGCAATGAGTATGCGTATAACGTTCGACATCAAACTCATACCATTCGAAATATGTTTGATTCATAAGCCTACTCATTCAGATTCCTAACTTTAGAAAAATACTTCTTGTAATACTTATAAATTATTCGAGTGACTTAGATCTTTCGAAAGACAGTCCAGCAACCGGGCAAGCACACAACCTTTTAGTAAGTACGTGTTCGTACGCGATTCATACTTATATTGTGTTTCGCGTAATGGACAGTCGAAATCAACAACATCATACGTGTTGTTAAGTATGAATATGATGAGTACTTTAAACTTTGAATATGAGTAGAGGTTTCATGACATTAAAATAAGTTTGAATGCGTATAAGTATCAGAAATTATGAGTATGATTCGATTCTACTTATCTTTTTGAATACTCATTGCTGATCTCTGATGCGAAATTAAAATGCTTAAGTTTGTAGTCAAGCTCTTTAAATAATTTTAGATTTCAGCAGAAGCTTCTAAAAAAATTGTGTTAGTATTTGGATGTTCAGGCAAGGGACTATATCAGCCAGTAGCGTTAGTTAAAAAGAATTTTTTGTTCTAAAAAATAAAAATTTCTATCGAAACTGATTGATTTTAAAATTTTATTTATTTGTTGAACTTGAAAAATATTCAATAAATTTCTGAAACAAAAAAAAAAAAGAACAGAAAATAAATATAAACAAAAAGAAACATATGAAGAATGAGTAGCATCTGGCTGAATTCCAAAATAGAACGTGCTATTCGTGGTGATCGCACATTAAAACCAACACTCAATCGATCGATCGATGGTGGTGGATGTTTTTCGCTCAGCCGAAACGTAATGTTTTGCTGTGTGTTTTCCATTTGAGGCGGAGTCTCGGCGAAACAAACACCATGTGAACGCACACACAATATAAAAGGCTACACAGCTAATAAAACGCCCTAATTGCGGGGATAATGCTGATAACCATACTGATGAGAACATCGAGGGGCGACGACAGAACGCAAAATAAAAACATGATCATTGGAACAGAAAGAATTACTTCAACCCCCATGTGTATAGAGAAGTAAAGCATGTGATCGCAAAGCACATTTACAGCGACGGCTTTTACATTTAATGCCGAGAATTACTTTTAAATAAAATATGTTGTGTTTGCTTAAGAAGTTCTATAAAAATTAAAAAAAAAAATTTTTGAAAAAAATTTTAAAAAAATTTAAAAAATATTTATTAAAAACGAAATATGAAAAAATTTCTGAGGCGACAGATTCCTGGCAAAAACTCTGGGAGTAAATAAAATTTCCCTTGAAAAGTTTCTCAAAAATCTGTCGTTCGGAAACGACTTTAAACAGTAGGTTCCGGCACTAATATAGAAAATGGTGTGAGAAGCTAGGGCGTAATCCTGACTGCAGGGTATACTTGAATAAAAAAATTCTTTCTAGAAATTTAAGAATTATTCTCTATTTCGTTTCCGTAGATGTTATTTTTTCTTTTATTTCAGTTAGAATAAGGGAAAATTTATTCACAACATGATTCCGAATGTAGAGCAGATTATCGTACAACATTTTTCTGAATCCATATATACAACAGAGTGGCTATTTTTTTTTATCAAAGTGCTGGCTATTTTAACCTTTTAATCGGGCAAGAAACTTTTATTCACCCTAAAAGGGGCCTATTTTACTTCAGAATTATAAGTAATATGTATCATCAATAAAAGGATATTTCCATGACGAAAAAACTCGTCATCCACATTGCAGAAGTAGCTACTTCGTGTATGACGAAATATATCGTCATAAACGTCAGGTTAAACGTACTTCGCAAAAATAAATTCCAAACCACAAGCAGATTACATTTTCTGTTCATAACCGTGAAGGAAATATTTTCGATTTAAAGTTTCCCTGTACAGCACTTAGCAATTTACTTTGATTCACTTTTTACATGTCTATCTTACTCTATGCTTTTATTTCATCTTTGTTTGCTTGTTTAAACATTTTTATAAAAAATTTAAATTTATAAGAAAATATTTTTTATTTTAATTTAAAAAAAAATTTTTTTGTTTTTTAATATTTATTTTTTATTTTTTTAATTTTTTAAAAAATATTTTTTTTTGAAGAATTTAAAAATATTATTTTTTTTAAATTTAAAAAAATTAAAAATATTATTATTTTTTAATTTTTAATTTTATTTTTTTATAAAATTTTAATATTTAATATTTTTAAAAAAAAAATTTTTTTTTGTTATTTAGTTTTTATTTTTTTAAATTTTTTTAAAAATATTTTTTTTGAAGAATTTAAAAATATTATTTTTTTTAAATTTAAAAAAATTAAAAATATTTTTATTTTAAAATTTAATTTTTGTTTTAAAATTTTAATTTTTTTTTATAAAATTTTAATTTTTTTTTATAAAATTTTAATTTTTTTTTATAAAATTTTAATTTTTTTTATAAAATTTTAATTTTTTTTAATAAATTTTAATTTTTTTAAAGATTAAAAATTAAATTAAAAATTTTAATTTAAAAGAAGTTCCTTTCAACTTTTAACAGCCTGGCTTAAATGCTAGTAGAATGCAAAAAACACTCTTAGAAGGACCAAAAGTAATTTAAGCCTGGCTTACATGTTTTATAGAGATAACATAATAAAAAGAATTACGATTTATAACAACCGCTTAAGGCCCTTAATTGGCTGCTCATATTCGAAACCAATGTTTAGGAATTACATCTCCACAGGTATACATATAACATGAGTGTTTTGAAAAAGCTTTACAAACCAAGCCAGATTCCATTAAAACCTAGGTTATATGCAAATCGCAAGGAATGGGGAAAAATTCGTATGACCATGGATTTTACGCTCACGTAAAACTATAATTATGAGATTCATTAAAAACAAAAAACTTTACAAATAATGAGTCATTAAACGGTGTTGTGTCATTAGCTTATTAAAAAGTAAAGGCTTAAAGCCGTCCTCTGCTACCTATTTTATTTGTAAACATAAAACAATAAATCCGATTAATTAGGTAAAATTCGGAATTTAATTCAGCGGGCGCCGATTTATTACTGCTTGTATGCAAATTTTGATTGAAAATTTACGGAAAAAATTCGATAAAAAATCGTTAAAAATGAATTAACGAAACTGTATTCCGTATCAATTTATTTAATTTATATATATTTATATATTTATATATTCACAGGTATAATCCAGCTATTACACGTGCTCCGAAGGTAAGAGATATCTGAGAACTGAATAAAAAAGTTTGTCACATTTGATCATAAAGAAGCTATAAATGATCATTAAGATAGTAAAGCCAAGTCGATTCTCAGAAGCGGAAAGCAATGGCCGATAATTTTCCAGGAAGAAAAAAGAAAGAGGTAAGACAAAATTTCATCGTACGACTCTTGAATGAATTTTGTAATGAAAGTTTGATCATCATTAATTTGATATGACGTAACTTCTCAACACAATAAGAAAATTTAATACATGTTGAGATGGACTATGCAAGATGTGGAGTATGATGACAATGGGATGTTTGATTATTTGACTAAAAAAAAGGTACATTGTGGAGTATGATGACAATGGGATGTTTGATTATTTGACTAAAAAAAGGTACATTGGTTATGACCCACTTTGTTGATCTGGGGGATTAAGAAAAATTCGCTGCTCTCTGCCATAACTAAACCTGTCAGCGTCTGAATCGGATTTTAACGTATTACTTTATGGGATATTCTAGCCTGAGGTATAGTTTGAGTAAAACTGATCTCTCTGCAATCAATATGTTAGGTTAGGTTAGGTTAGAGGACTTGCACTTGTCAATTAAGACAAGTACAGTACCCGGAGTACGAATTGACTCATTGTACAACGTCCTAGTTTCTCACACCACTTATGTTGTGTGTGTTAATTTTATACATGAGTGGTGGGACCTACAGTTTACAGTCGACTCCGAACGACAGATTTTTTGAGAAACTTTTTCATGGCAATTTTATTTACTCTCAGAGTTTTTGCCAGAAGGAAGTCGCCGAAGAAATACTTTTTGCACTTTGTTTTGATGTCTGGTCAGGGGGTCGAACCCTGGTTTTACGTCTAATAAGCCAACACACTACCTACTAGACTGCGGCGATTTCTAAGCCTGAGGTATAGTTTGAGTAAAACTGGTCTCTCTGCAATCAATATGTATCGAAAGTGATGCTGAGGGCATTAAGCAAGACATTGACTTCACATTTTTGGTTGTCTTGTTTCAAATCCACATTAATTGTGGAACACAAAAATCATGGATAGCACATACATACATACATAATTGGTCATACAACCCTTTAGTCAGGGATACGACCTAGGTTCTCACACCACTTATGTATTAATGCGGGATCTACAATTTAAAGTCGACTTCGAAGGAAAGACTTTCAAGAAACTTTTCATGGCAATTTTATTTACCATTATTTCGTCTGTTGAAGTCGCCGTAGTCTAGTAGGTGGTGTGTTGGTTTATTAGACGTAAAGCCAGGTTTCGAGCCCCAGGCCAGACATCAAGACAAAATACAAAAAGTATTTTTTCGGCTACTTCATCTCACCAGATTTCTGGCAAAAACTCTGAGAGTAAATGAAATAAATTGCTATAAAAAGTTTCTAAAAAATCTGTCGTTCGGAGTCGACTTTAAACTGTAGGTCCCGCCATTCATGTATAAAATTAACACACACAACATAAGTGGTGTGAGAAACTAGGACGTTGTACAATGGGTCAATTCGAACTCCGGGTACTGTACTTATCTTAATTAACAAGTACACGTCCTCTAACCTAACCTAACCTATTTAACCTGGGAGATTTTGCTAAAAGGCTGCTGAGAGGAAGTCGCCGAAGAAATATTTTTTTTTTTTGAATTTTGGTTTAATATCTGACCTGGGGTTTGTTGAACCGTGGCTTTATGTCTAATAAGCCAACACACTACCTACTAGACCACGGCGACTTTCGGTTAGTGCGTGATTTAATTAAATGTCTCGCGTTCAGAATAGTTGAATATGAAAAGTTTTGCACAATGGATATCCACTGCTCTATAGCTTCGAATAATAATACACAACCTATAGGAATCACCATCACCATGACGCCCAGAGAGGGTAAAATCATTAACGAACATCATAGAGAGATCAGACAGCGTCACTACATCAGTAGAAATCCTCAACACTGCAGTCAATAAAACAACACAAATCATTACATATCATTATTATAAAGGGCGGTGTTTCTGAGCAATAGCAGGTGGTAACCCTGACGGTCTAGAACCCTTTACTACAGACCAATTATCGGGATAAACTTATTTAATGATACAGAAACAAGGCAAGGTAATGATAGAAAAGATGGAAGGGATGTTTTGTAGCACTTATCTAATGAGACTGAAACAAATCAAGGAAATAATAAAGGAGATGTCGTTTGTCAGCTCTAGGATCGTTAAAGGAATGAAAAAAGAATAACAAAATCCCCTTACATGTAATGTATCCAGGAAGTTCGCTAACGTCCAGAGAAGATAATATAACAAGGGGGACAATGTCACTCATTAGGAAAGAGTAGGGAATGAATCAGATTTCTTTAGGTTAGGTTAGAGGACGTGTTAGGTTAGGTTAGGTCTGAGTGGTAGCTCTGATTTCACAAAGCTCACTTGAGCATGCATAGCGGCTCGTTGTGATGCCACAGGTGAACGCAGTTCCTGTATTGACCAAGTTCCACCAAAATCAAGCAAGGGCAGCACTAGAGGACGTGTACTCGACGATACTTGACTCTACGATTTCTTCCTACGACAACCAATGCAAATATCTATTACATTTTCTTGCAGGGCGATGTTTCTAGGTAATGGCAGAGCCTGCGGTTCAAATTACATCTCAGATTATATGTCCCGCTACTCATGGCACACCACACTACATGGGTGGTATGATAAGCTAGGTTGTAGTCCTGACTAAATGGTTGTAAAGACCAATTAAGTAAGTAAATGCGATTGATCGCATATATAGGGTTAGCCATCTTACTAAAATGTTTACAAAACGTAGTTCATGTGGTGGAGTATATGAAGGTGCCACAGAGAATTTCCAAAACGAGGAAATAAGAGTAGAAATTTATTGTATTTCCTGCAGTTTTGAATTTGAAAATATGAACGCAAAACACAGGAAACATCTCCCCTCTTTAGTTCTTTATCTTCTCCATGAACATTCTAAACCATCATTTAACTGTCCGATTACATGCTCATTTCATCGACTAACAAGCCAATCATTACAAACCTTGCAACAAAAACGATTGTCATGATGATCGAACGTGTCGCACAAAAACAGTTTTCATACATTTTCACTTTGGCCAAGCACTTAAGCCAGGAAGGTTGTTTTCAGGGTCAACACTAACAGCGTCGTATGCCGAAGTGCACCCAACAAACGGTCAGCGGTAACTGAGTGCAAGCCAAGACTAGGAGTCTCTAAGCATGAGCATCAGCATAAAGATCAGCAGGCGTCAATGAATGAATATGAATGAAGATGTAGCGTGAAAATTGCTCCCGTATAATATACAACAGCCTCAATAAGAACACAAACTGAGTATGATTTTCTCTTTTTATGTTGCCGGAAACAATGCAAGCAACAGCATCAAACCGTTCTCTGTACAGAAAATTCAGCAAGAAAATGAAAAACAATTTCAAAATAATACAGAAAGATTTCTTAGAAATATTAGCTCCTTTAAGGACTCAACCAAAGGCTATTACAATGTGTAGTTAGAAAAGGATAAAATATAGCTGAAGTTAATAACAAGAAAGTTAGAGCAGCATGTCATGATTTTGGCATTAAATCTCTACGCTGAGTGTGTAATGTTTAGTGTCAAGAAATAATTTTTAAAATTTAAAAAGACACACAGTTTGATTTGATTTGAAAGTCCTGTTTTAATACGAAAATATTTTCGTATAATATCCCACAGAGCGTATAGAACGTCACGCGACAATGCTCGCGCCTCTGTGAAGGAAAAGATCGTTTGTTTGAGATTTGAAGGATTTTTGTGCAATGCCAAGTTTTTCAATCTTCATTGGCTTACTAAATTGAGGCGTACGCCATATAACTATGCAGTGACAACATTTTCTAGTTTGTTTTAAAATAAATACAAGAATAGTTAGAGAAGAACTTGGAAAATAGAAATGATTTGAAGCTTTTTTGCAGAAGAGGTTTGAGCCCTGAAATCTATCAAACAGAGGGAACAGAATTGATAATCCCCAAATTAATGCACTGCCTTTCTATTCTTTGATTCTGTCATTTATACTGGAATTTATTTTAAAATCGTATTTAATGACAGCTTAAAAAGCGGCCTTAGTTTGATCAGTTGACTAACCATTGTTGCCTTATATTACATTGAACACCAGGGATGCTATAAAATTTAGTTTTTTCGCTTTAATTTATTTTAAAATCTAAAATTCATTGAAGATAAGATTAGATTTGTTGGAAAGTTTAAAAACTCGTTACAATTATGTTCATATTGACACTCAACTTTTAAGTTCTTAACCCACAAAGAGATAATGACGGCCAATACTTAAGAGATGCTTGACGAGTCTATGGAAAGTCACATTAAAATCCGATTGATATACCGAAATAAACAATCTGTCAAATTATTTTATCCTGGTAGCTTTTGAGAAAATACTTCCATAAGTACAGGCACACACTCTCGATCGTGCCGCGACCTGCTTTCATAAGCATCTTCAAACCATTCACCTAGTCTAAGATATCGCTTTCATTCAATACTGAACTTGCAGTATGATTGTGACTGAAGTTTAAATTAACATCAAACAGTTCATCAAATGTAAAATCTCTTGAAAATAATCATAAAAAAGCAAATTCAATGTGGTTTTATGTTCATCCTTAACATGCAGCAGCTGATTTGATGACTAACTCAGGAATTGTGGATACACAGTCCAGAGAAACATTTCATCAAGGAATGCAAGAATATCTGGTGGATATTGCATCATATCTTTGAAGGCAGCTAATATGGTAGCTTGAATTATCTCCAACGGAATGTATGGCCCTGATATTTAGCTTGCTTAGTGTTATTGAGGGGAGTAAATTCATTTAGTGACTGTAAGTAAAATCGTTAATTTTAATGCTTGAAAGAAATAATTTTAAAAATAAAATGAGTGTTTTCTACCCTTAATATTATTTTAATACCTGGTCAAAACTTAGCTTCTTTTTTATTATTCTTGATATTGCGGTTTCATTTAATTTGCCAAATTGGTAGGAACTTCAAAATTTCCTGAATTTTACTTATTTTGAGCCTGTTTTATAGACTCCATAGATGTGATTGATTGGGTTTAGTTCGGTCACTCTATTAAGGCTACTTGACTTTCTTGTTATCCTGCACAAATTGCCGATTCATTGCCCAAGAGCGTATTACATATCAAAATGCAGTAAATTTTTCCTGAATCCAAACAATTGAACCAACCAATGAAGAGAGGCATCTCTACTGTCATGCTTGATGGTATTCCATGGTCTCACGATTTCTTTTGGAAAACAATGTGCTTACAAAAAAATTAATTTTGATTTCGTCAGATCATAGCCATTGTTTTCTGTTATTACGAAGAAGATATTGCTTGGCAAACTCTAATCTTTTTCATTCAGCTTTCAAGATTTGATTCATAAATCCAGCTTCCTTAAGTTATTTTATTTTTAAGCGGATTGATGGAAGTATTCCACGCATTCTCTCTTTAGTTTCTTTAAGGGGTTTGCAAGAAAACTCTTTTCTTTTTGAATTCTTTATGGTTCAAACAACTTTTCTTAGCGATAAAAAGCACAGTTTTCCAGTATTTATTGCATAAACACTACGATCAGCACTTTTCACGCGTTCTCTAGTTTGGAAACGTTAAGCAAAGTCGAGGGTTTGAGTAAAAATTCTTGGAAAAAATTTTCAGTTTCTTTTAATTTTTGTTTCCTGGAAAAAATTTTAATTTCAAAGAAATAACGCAGGAATTAATAGAGGATATGAAATCGAGCTCAATACAAAAAATTTTTATGACATGTTATTAAAAAGAAATCATTCTTCTCTCGATAAACTTGATCTGACTGCCCATAACTTTATAAACCGTAATTGAGTTCAACTACCTTGACTTTTATGAGGGGTCTGTAATTATAATTTCCGTATCACGCCCGGTGCCTGTCATTAATAAGGTCTTGATTTTTGACTTTTGCTTTATACGAAAAACCAAATCAAAATCGGCGTGAATTCCACGTTTATTGCCTGCATAAAATGGTGGCTCATCTCAGTCGTCTTAGGCAAATGGCTGACTTTATAGCTCTTTGGTGGTGGTTGCGGTGAACTACAGAAAGCGCGACTGTCATAAATGGAAGTTTGAGACCATAAACCAATTAAAATTACATTAGATTAGGATATTGGCGTTGTTATCTTACATGTAAAGTGAATGTATTTAATCTCGATAAGTGTGGATTTCTAAAACTCTCTAATATTTGTATAAAAAATATATTCTCCAAAGAAGTTTTCTTGACAGAGTTTTGATTATCTGCACTTTAAACAGTTGTACCTTGCTTTAGAGAGCTACATGAAGAAATCTTGTTTTCGTACCAAACGGTCTTGTGTCGATCTTCTTAGTACATTACAATTGATAGTAAAAAAGTCTGCAGAATTCAGAACAACTTTCAGCTCTTATTCGCTGATTATAACACAGTATTCGATACCATTAATAAATACAATATAGGGAATGATTTTATGAAGAAGCCTATTGTGACTGAGGTTCAAAAGCGGGTAGTTATTCGTCATTTTAATAACCGCATATGAGAGGCAAAGGTACGAAAACTGACTTTATTTGTATTTAAATCTCCTTTAATTACGGCTTATAAAACAGCCTTAATTTCACCAGCTAACTAACCATTATTGCCTTATATTACATTCAACGCCTAGGATGCTATAAACTTCTGTTTTTCCCTTAAATTTATTTAAAAATCTTAAATTTATTGAAAGTATGATAGGATTAGAAGGATCGTTTAAAACTCATTACAATTATGCTCAAAGCGACACTCTATGTTTAAGTTCTTAACCCACAAACAAATAAAAACAGCCAATATTAAAAGTATGCTTGATGCAAAATCACATTCAAGTCCGATTGATATAACGAAATAAATGATTTCTTAAATTAGCTTGCTATGGAAGCTTTCAAGCACAGAATTCCATGAGTTCAGGCACACATTAGATCCGTTCATATACATCTTCATTTCCATTCCATTTGCTTAAACTAAGGCAGCATTTTCAGTCAATACTGCAGTTCGATCGTGATTGAAGGGTAAATACACATCAAACGGTTCAGTAAAAGCAAAATCACTTGGAAATAATTATAAAAACGCAAATCCAAGACGATTTAATGTTCATTCTTACCTGATTTGTTTTGGAATAGTGGATACTCATTGTTAGAAGAGTCTGTGCAAGGATATGTAGTGGATATCGCATCACATCTTTGAAAGCGGCTAATGTTGTAGCTTGAATAATCCCTAATGGAATGAATGGTCCTGGTACATAACATGTTCAGTTTTATCAGAGGTTATAGCACGAAAAGGCTGTCTTGTATCGGCTATTTTATTCGACATACATAGTAGTGGACGATGTCTAAATACAGACGATTGATGGAAAAAAACGTGGCACCACTTGGAACGATGAAAAATGCATAAATCCAGCAAAAGATGAAATTTTTGTATATAAGTGTTGCCCTGATGCTTAATTTAGTGGAGACTAACACATTGAGAACAAATGCGACATATTTGCCACATATTTATCGCAGGAGTTGATGTTATAGAGAAGGATTACTCATTGCGCAATCGGGAAAGCGTTATTTTCTCAAATAGTCTCAACAGTCTTAGAAGAATATTTAAGTTTTGAAATGCTTTTGCACGACATTATTTACCGGTGCTCCTATACAAATGTGGAACCTAGCTAAAGAAGAATGCGCTTGTGAAAGAATGTCAATCGTTTGTTCCCAAATGCCTAAGGAACATGCAGAAGATTTGGTGGCCAACAACTACGTCTCATGAATAATTTCTAGAGATATACCATCAAGTGACGATATAAACTGAAATCCAAAAGAAACGATGGAATTGAATTGGACATACCTTGCCTAAAAGTAGAATCCTCTAAGCATTGGGAAAAGCAAAAGCAAACATGGCAACAAATTGTCAAGAACGACTTGAAACGAATGGTATATGGTGCAAGGAAGCAGAAGAAGGTTGCAACTGGATTGCGAAGGTAAATATGCTCTCCCAAAGTAATAGAAATTAAGAAGAAGATGAAGATATCTGGCGATTAACTCCACGTTTTTGTTCGAATAATTTTGAAATATTTTCATACAAAAATACGTTCGTCTGAAATTGCTCGTCTGACAGAAACAGGGGGTAAGTGCACAATTTCGTGACAGTGTTAAATTGTTTTATCATTAAAATTTTTTTTCAATTTGCTATAAAACATCAATTAGAAATGCTTTATTTGATGTCAAATATCAAACGATTTACCCAAACACCCTTTAAAAAGAATATGTTTAGCCTTTTAACGAAACAAGTCTTGAGGACTTAAGCTAATCAATTTGCTACTAGGATTATGTAGTTTTCAATAATTCTTCGCTTTAAGAAAACAATTCTAAAACCATTGTTCGTCATTCCTAATGACTATCTAAGGCGGCATTTGAAGGATGATGGTAGAGTTTGATGGAAAATGGCTTGGCTCAAATAGATCTCACCATGCTAAGGACTTTGTGTTGCTAGAAGTATGCAAATAATATGAAAAAGTACGCATCAAGGACCTTCCAAATAATATTGAAAACTGTCACAAAACATGTCACACGTTGTACGATCACTAAAACCTTCAAAACGGCTATTCAAGTAGAGATGCAGCAGACGATTAGTATCCCATAATTTGTGACATGCGACGTTCTGATAACATATTCGTAATGTTCAACCTTTAAAGGAGCCTGCAAGTCATAGCAAAAGATCCTCAACAAGGTGCCACTGTGTTTTTTTTCTGCATTAAATTGTCAATTCCTTAGCCAGAGGCCTACTGCTGAGCGTAGAGCATTTGAAGTGACCTGCTTGCTCTTGCTAGTGAATCTCGTTTAATTTTTCAATTTTTCGTTTTATTCTTAAAAAAAAAAAAGAAAATTTGAAATGAACAGAATAAAAAGAGAAAGAAAATTTGAAATTATCCACAACAACGGAACAACAAATGGTTGGGTTTTGTTGATGGCGTACCTACCCCATGTTGAGTTGTTTGTACAAAAATTTCTCTCTTAAAACACGTTGTATTTGGCTTACGCTCTCTCTCGCTTTTTTAAGAGAATTTTCATAATTTTTTTCAATTTTTTATTGTTTTTTTTTTTTTTTTATAACGAAACCATGGAATAATATGATGATGTTGCTGTTGATTGTGGCAAGTTTGTTTTTGTGTTGCAAGTATGTTGTGAGTGAGAAAAAAAAGAGAAAAAAAATTTTTTGTTTTCTTTTTTTTCAATTTTTTCTTCTTGTGTTTTTGGTGGTGGTGGTGGTGTGTATGTGTTGTATGTCGGTGAGAGCAATTGTTGTTGCTGTTGGAGTTGTTGATATCGTATATATACCACAATGGAAAAATGGGAAATTTTTTTTCGTGTGGTTGTTGTTGCGGCAATGGTGGTTGCTTGATACCTGCTTGCCTTTTTGGTTTGGCCTGGTATTATTGTATTGTATTACTGAGTTCGTGTGCGTGTGCACCCTTAATTTTTGTTTAAGACTGTGTAAGTGTGTAAGGGGTCGTACAATAATTTTTTTCCTTATTTCTTTATTTTTTATACTCTTTAACGAACCAACAAACGTACTTATGGACAAACGTACGACCCATAAAGCGATTCACATTTTTACTTCAAATACTGTTGATGATCGTCGCAGAGAGTCAGTTCACTTAACGACTTGGACGTGTTAAGAACACTTTGACACACAGGACAGAGACGACGTGAATGAAAAATTGTTTTTCTTCTTAAAAGAAAATTCGTTTTAATTTTACATGAGAAAAATATGAAAATTTTATTACAAATATTGAAATATTTAAACGAAAATAAAAAAAACCAATAAAATGGAAATCAAATAAAACTAAAAAAAGAACTAAAGTGTTCTCGTTTAAGAAAATAAACAGAACTACTTAAGAAAACAAATCAAAGTGTCACAAGTAAAGTAAAAAAAAAAAACAGTAAGTCACAGACTTCTAAGTTTTAACTTTAAAGTGTTAAGATCGTGCTCTAATCTACAAAATACCTGATACTTAAAAGGATTACATACAGTTGGATTATTGCCACTAACTTGCAACACACACAACATACACGCATAATTGCTAATTACAACCCTTTAATCAGGATTACGACCTAGCTTAACAACGAATTTAAATATGCATTTACCTAATGGTCCTACCATGGTTGCTGCTCCCGCCCAAATCATGCCTTCGAATAGTACTAATGTCTCTGCTAATAACAGCAGCAACAACAACAACAACCACACCAAAACCAATTCCATGAATTCAGCCAGTTCTACAGGTTCTTCAACACCGGATGCCACATCTTCAAATGCAGCAAAAATGCCTTCTTCCATGACCGATATGTTTGCCAGCTTGCATGAAATGTTGCAAGAATACCATGGTGAACTGGTACAAACTGGCTCACCATCCATACTATGCAGTGCATTGCCTAATCATTGGCGTTCCAATAAATCATTGCCGGGTGCATTTAAGGTGATTGCCTTGGATGATGTGCCCGATGGCACATTGGTTACCATCAAGTGTGGCAATGATGAGAACTATTGTGGCGAATTGCGCAATAGCACCGCCATTATGAAGAATCAAGTGGCCAAATTCAATGATTTACGTTTTGTCGGCCGTTCCGGTAGAGGTAAATCGTTTACCTTAACCATAACCATAGCAACGTATCCAGTGCAGACAGCCTCATACAGCAAAGCGATTAAAGTGACCGTGGATGGTCCTCGGGAGCCAAGAAGTAAGCAAAGTAAGTTTTTAGTTTGTTTTGAATTTTTAGTTCTTTCCTCCATTTTTAGTTTCATTCATTTAAAAACTGTTTTAAGTTTTAAAAAAAGAAGAAGAAAACTTTACCGAAAATTACTTATGATTTGTTATTGTTGTTTTTGTTTTGCCCTTTTTAGGCTATGGCTATCCCCATCCGGGAGCCTTTAATCCTTTCATGTTAAATCCCGCTTGGCTAGATGCTGCCTACATGACCTACGGCTATGCTGATTACTTTCGCCATCAAGCTGCCGCCGCGGTTGTGCATCATCCTGCCTTGGCCAAGACTTCACCTTTGCCGGCTGGTCAAACTGTTGTACCACCTAGTGCACCAGCCGGCTCACCAGTTGATTATCATCATCATCCCAGCCAGATAACACCACCACCAACTGGTGCACCTAATATAGCTGCTGCCAGTATAATACCTTCACCGCCAGGTTCAACCTACGGTATGCCACAATTTCCTTTTAATCCCGTGGCCGCTGCAGCTGCTGCTGCCGCTGCTGCGCAGGGTCAACCAGATCTATTGCTGCCCCATCAAAAGGCCAGTCATCCACATGCCTTTCATCCTTATAATCTGGCCGTTTTAAGGGCACGTCCTCCGCCTTTGCTTGCGCATCCTACACAAGTCGACATAAGCCCGGCACATATTAGTCCGGCTTCTTCAAGGCCTTCATCGTCTTCGCCTGTTTGTAACAGCGGGCAAAACAAATTCAATAGTTCGGGGGATACCAATTCACTGCACGAACAATCCACTTCTGATAATGATTCCGATGAGGAACAAATCGATGTGGTTAAATCGGCATTTGTACCAATTTTACGTCCTCCAGTAAACAGCCTTAATGGTTCCATAGACGATTTGGATAAATCCATAGATTCTACACGCTCCTCACCTTTACAGCAACCAAACTTAACAAGCAGAACTAGATGTGAGCTGAAGGCACCCTCTTCCCTTAAGACCTACTATCATGAGCCAGCGTCGCAAATACGTCAATCGCCGCCTGAAACCGCCTTAACTGCTGCTACCAAACTCAAGAGTGCAACCAATACAACACAGAAAACCGTTTGGCGTCCATACTGAGAAGTTAATTGGACGCATAAAGTCGTCAGTGCTTTTCTACTTTTACGCTTGGCCAGGGAATTGCAAGCCAATTTAAATGGCCAAGCAAATGGTTGTTGAAACCATACACCAAACTAATGGATTCTCGCCTGAAGCAGTTGAAAATTGTTAAAATGCCGACGGCATAACAAAACTGCATAAAGAATGAAAAAGAAAAAGAAGAGAGAAATAGAAAAAAGAAAAGAAAAGAAATTGTGATATTGGTTCCCAGCAGTTGATGCAGCGTAGAAACGAACCCCCGCCACAACAAAATTAAAATAAAAAAAAAATAGAAAAAAATTTTAAAAAAATATTGAAACATTTTGAAAAAAAGTATTGAAAAGAAGTGCTTGTGATATAGAATGATAAGTTTTAAAGAAAAGGAAAAACGCCCTCCACCCCTCCTAGCTAACGCACTGGATTATTGTTATTGAAGACCTAAGGATTCCGGCGAATTTTTATGCTCGACACATAAAATCGTAAGCAGAGTCCGCTCTCCCCCCCAAAAAAAAAAACGGTCACCAAATTCTCATTTCATAACGTCTACGTTTAGTATTTAAGTAATCTTTGATAGGAAATTTAAAATTTTTAATTTTTTTTTTTAATTTCGAATGAAGCAATCAACAATTTTTAGCTCAAATTGTTTCAACATTTTGCTCAAAAAAGGGAAGTTTTATTCACTCAAGTTGCATGCAACGTTTTCATATATATTTTGTTTTTATTTTTCTTTGTTTTATTTTTTTAATTAATTTTTAATTAATTTTTTTAAAATTTTTAATTAATTTTTTTTAAATTATTTTATTACTATCGTAGATTCGATTTGTTAGGCGTTAAGTTTGAAAAAATTTTGATGGAAAAAAATGGAAAAAAAATAGTTGACTTAAAAAAATACGAAATACTTAAGAAACTTAAAAAAAGATTTTAAATAAAAAATATATTTTTACAAAAAAAAAAAATTAAATAAAAAAGGACTTTTTATTTGAAAGGAGCAAAAAAAAAAAACAAACTGTTATGAAAAAAATATTTTAAAGAAAAAATTAATTTAAAAAATAAATTAAAAAAATTAAGAAAAGCTTTTAAAAACTTTTAAAATTAAAAAAATCTCAACACAAAAAAAATAAAAATTGTAAGGAAATTATAAATAAAAATTCGTAAATTCCAGGATATTTTTTTAAAAATAAATTTTTTTTTTTAAATAAATTTAAATTCTTGGAATGAAATGTTGTTTAAAGACAAATTTTAAGGCAAATAAAAAAATTAAAAAGACCATACATGCATACATACATAATTGATCATTACAACTCTTCAGTAAAGATTATGACGTAGTTTCTCCCAAGACTTATGTCAAGTGCCTTAATTTTATCCATGAGTAGCGGAACCTTTAGTTTGAAGACGACTCCGAACAATAGATTTTTGAGAAACTTTTTCATGTGACAGTTTTATTTGCACTCACAGCTATTGCCAGAAAGAAGTCACCGTCTAATCTAGTAGGTAATATTTCTATCAGCGATTTCATATTCACAACAATATTTTGGTTAAAGTTGCTGAAGATAAATAAAATTACCATGAAATGTCTTTCAAATTTATTGCACGAAGTGGACGGTAGACTGGAAGTCTTCCCATAAATGGATAAAACTTATACACTACATAGGTGATTTGAGACGCTAAATGTAATCCTGACAAAAAGGTTCAAATGAATGGAATAACCGCAGAAAAAAATACAAATTAATTCGAGTCTATTAAGACTCGATTAATTTTTATATCCATTTAAACTTAAATAGGCTGCCTTCCAAAATGTTAGTTGCTTTGTGTTTGAACAAAGTATCGTGTTTCATAATGCCGCTGTACAAAATATATACAATGTATTCTATTTCAAAACGTCGTCAATGTCAATGTGTATTTTGAACGCAGTCAAAAAGCAATCAGGCATCGGATTTTTAGTTGATGCATTGTTTGGTAACTTTGCATATCTACATAATTTATATACAGTAGTAGAACTGCATACAAACTTTGTATTGATACATTTTGGAAGGCAGCCATAATGTTTAATTTTAAATAATCTTAATACGAAGTGTAGTTTTTACATAAACTCATTTTACTTTGCTGCAAAGCCTTAATTGCTCTTAATCATTTGCAAGAGAACAATTGAATTTGAAATACAAACGAAGTTATTGCAGAAAGATACAGAAATTATCTATAAAAACAATAAACACAAGAAATTTGTTTCTATTTTTGATGGGTGACCTGCTATGCTTATGATGCTATTTTTATTAATACTGAGTTTTATTAGCCGTCGTAGTCTATTAGGTAGTGTGTTGGTCTGTTAGATGCATGCCGGTTATGCACACCTTAGCTCAGGCAGTTTTAAGAAAATGAAATATTAAAAAAATATTTCTTCGGCTACTTGCTCTCGGCAGATTTCTGGCAAAACATAATATAATTGGTCATTACAACCCTTCAGTCAGGATTACGACCTAGCTTCTCACACTACTTTTATGTGTGTGTGTTAATTTTACCCATGAGTGATGGATTCTATACGACAGATTTTTGAGAAACTTTTCATAATAATTTCATTTTATTCTCAGAGTTTTTGTCAGAAATCTGCTGAGAGGAAGTAGTTCCAGCAGTAAACTGGTTTTACCATCAGCGGAAGACGGCCATAGACCAAATAGCATTGCAATTTGTCCTCCCTGCGCCTTTGATCGCGCTTCTTAACTATAGGATGACTAGTAAGAGTGTTAGATATCTCGTTTCCAGATAACAGTTGTGGTAGACGACATCCTGGTTATACTCCAGCCTTTATATGCCACGGTTGAGTGATGTTCTCGATTTGAAGTACTAAGAGTTTGTTAACCGATTCAAGAATTCCAAACTTCTTTTGGTCCACTTCTAAACCTCTAATCCACATAATTTTCTAATTTTCTGTAGTAGCACGTCTGGTTATTCCACTTATTATCCTGAATGTTTCAGAAGTGCCTTTAAACATTTCTCCTTCTGTTAGAGATTCTGGAAATGGTTACCAATTCCTTGCTGCACATTAATACCCGGCTTTAAGGAGTAAATCTCCGGACGACAGATTTATTTGAGTAACTTTTTCATGACAATTTTTGATTTACTCTCAGAGTTATTACCAGAAATCTGCTGAGAGCAAGTCGCCGGAAAAATATTCCTTTTTTTATATTTCGTTTTGCAGAAGATATTTGACCATCGTTGGACTATTTCTTGTGGGGTTTTCTTAAGTCCCAGGCGTATATATGATTTACTCGCTAGAGTCATGGAAAATTTGATATTTCGAAAGCCCTCCACCTAAAGAAGGTTTTGGTTTAGATTAGAAGACGTGTACTTGCCAATTGAGACAAGTACAGTACCCGGAGGTCCAGTTGACCCATTGTACAATGTCCTCAAGGGGAGAGGATAGCCTTGGGAGATAGGGAAAAAGGAGAGGAAGTAGAAAAGGGAGATCCATCTAGAGAAGTCATGGTGGACATTTAGAAGATGTTATATTCAATCAATCGGCATTTTATACGAATATATTTCATTGATATCTCATTCACACTTTGTTTTTTGATTAAATTTAAGGATAGGAAGCGTTTAATGAAAGACCCTTTACAATTCCTTTTTTTGAAGTTTTCTTTATTGAAATATTTCAAACTTAAAAAGAATATGTAATCCTTGTGAAGTGTTACAAAAATCTTCATTTCAATCATCATTTTGAATGTTGTGCGTTATTTATTAACCAACAACCCTTGTACGTAAAATCAAAAATGAATCAAATAATCATCATGTCCGTATATGAGAGTGTAGATGGGTGCTTTAAAAAATATTTCCCAGCCTATTCGCATCGATTGTTTGATTGCAACAACAGAAAAAAAATCCATAAAAAGAGTCAAAGAAATTAAGAAATTCGGCGATTGTAATCTGGTATACAAAAAAAAGAGAGAGGGAGAGTGTGCATTTGTGTGCTTGTGTGTATGTAAACAAAGGGATGACATTTAAAAACCATACAAAATGACAGCAGCCGTATGTAATGCACACGTTTTGTTTTTTCATATTTATTACACGCGATATAAAATATTCAAAATGGCGTTATTATCCTGTATATTGGCGGCAATATCACACGTTAAGGATCTAAGAAAACTGAAAGCTTGGGAAAGTGATTTTGTTCTTCTGTTTGAAATTTTCAAAATGAAAACTTCTTAAATTGACAGCGAATTTCTGGTTTAATGTTTCAAAATTTAATTCGAAGCCTTTGGCATATAAAAACAATGAAAAATCTGCGAATTTTTATTAGCTTTCTAAGCTACAGGCTATATTTGTACAGGGGCCTGTTGAAAATTTGATATTTATGGTCTAAACTGCAGCCTTTTTTATCAATGGAAACAGATTTTGCATTCCGTGTATCCATCGTATGCCACAACTTTCTACAAGAAGCCTGTAACAGAAGAAAATAAAAACGATGAGAGTATATATTGGGCACGGGCATGCTATGTTGCCACAAGAGATAACAAGTTTTTCTATAGAGAATGCAGAAACATCGTCAGTCACTGTAGAGCATATAGCGTGCATGTTAAAAACTGCTTGCAATGACTTTATTAACTAACAAACCCACTTGCCTTGTTTGATGCAGATTGTCTACGACAAATCCACTGTTTTGTCTGCTATTTGTACTCAAGGGTATTGCAGTAGAGATACATTTCTTCCATGCTTACGAAAAGGACCAAAAATTCGTCCAAATTTGATTCGACCACCTCTGTAAAGGTTTCAAGTATTTGAATTTGCCAATTATTATGAGCAAAAAAGGTACCTACAGTCAATGAAAAATGTATACATACACGGAGGCGATTTTTTTCAAGTTTAAAATCGTGTTATAGCGTTCTTTAAGGCGGTCACAATTAAGATTAGTTGAAGACAAAATCGAATATAGAAAACATAACATAGTAACTATTAGAAAAAAACGAAAAAATTACAGCGTTGTATGTAGACTTTTTTCTGCGACTGTATTTTGCTTACAGCTTTCTAATGTACAAGTGGTCATTCAATATTGCAACCAGTGACTCAAGTGAGATGTTTAAGTTCTGCACGACCAGTAACATAACGAAAATGTTTTCTATTGTTTCAGGTAGTAGAGCCTTCCACTGGATGTCCTTGTCACTTGCTGCATTACAGCGGCAAACGTTGTGTAAATACGGCAGTTACTTATTGGTCCACAGTGCCTGATGTCGCATATACACGGCATTCTTTAATTTGTTTACAGCGGCTGATGTTGTCTAGGTACGGCCATGGCCTAACGATTTGCAGCGGCGAACAATGATTGACATGCGTTTTCGCGAACGATGTCACAGTATGGTCAATCGCGCTATCGTGAAAATTGCAAAGTGTAGTCGGTAGTGCGTTGCAGGTAGTGCGCTTTAGGTAGTGCGTTACAGGTAGTGCGCTTTAGGTAGTGCGTTGTGTTATAAAACGTGAGGCCTCGGTTCAAACTCCATATTATACATTTCCACCAAAACGTAATATAAAAAAACAGCGCAAATAAAATTGCCATGAAAAGTTTCTCAAAAAATCTGTCATTCAGAACCGACTTTAAACTGTAGATTCCCGTCAGTCATGTATAAAATTAACACACACAACATGAATGGTGTGAGAGACTTAGTAGCAATACTGACTGAAGGTTTGTAATGACCAAATATGTATGTATGTGGTATAGGTGCGCCGTCTAAGGCGAATAGCCCGCTCTGTATACTGTGCACATCGTGCGGGGATGAAGTCCTTACCTTTCTTACTTTTATACAGAAGTTACTAAAGACTTGTAAAATGATTTCCAGAATTTTTTTTAATCAAATTCCTGACATTTAATTTCGATTTAAAGGAACATCTTTTTAAATGCACTCACTTTAGCCTCGCATCTTTGGGTGAAAAATATAAATCCAAAGGAGTCATTGTCGTTAAGTCGGGTCGATTGCAGATTTTCATTTTAAACTTTCAGCCAACAATGCTTGTGAACAAATTGTACAATAATATACAGTGGGCGTCAAAAGAAAATATACATTAATAAATACCGTTATTTTTATTTTAAAATTGTTTCATTGCTAGTTTTTAAAATTGAAAAAAAAACAAAAAAAAACATTACAAAAAATTTCGAAATATTGACAAATTTTTTCGGGCGTTCTCCTTAAGGGGTAAAATTTGAGATTGGAGAATTTTATTCATAGTTTACAGTTTCGTTTGACGCTTACTGTGCGCCTGTAAATTCAATGCATATTGTTACGTTTTTAACTTTTAAAAACGTTTAAAATACGAGCTCGTAGATTGCAAATAAAATACAAATAAATTTTTGTTTAGTTTTAATTAAAATTCTTTATTATTCGCACACAATTCTGTGTGCCACTTCACAACTTGATGTAAACAACAACAATTGCTTTCTTTGTTTTTCCTCTATTTATACCCTTTGCACAAACAATAACAATTACTAAGCAATTATTCGACGGATACAAGGCGAATTCATTAGAAGGTGGGATCGAAAGATCAGCTGATAGCAGTAACAATGTCAAAAAATTTTGTTTTTTGTGTATTTTGTTTTGATAATCAATTTCGTTTTTCTTATTATGTCAGAAGTTTGTATATTTTTCTTCTTTTCCTTTTAACATTTTTCTTCCCATCGTCATTCTTTAGTCAGCTGTTTTTGACAAGATTACTACTTCTCAACAACAAAAAATTCCTGTTGTTTTTGTATTGTTGTACTTATTGTAATATTAGTCCCACCTCCTATGAATTCGCCTTGGACGAATCTTTGTAACGGAAATCTTCAAACCACGATTACTCTCTTCAAACGCACCGCGTCATCATACAAGACTGACTGAATTTCACTAACTCAATCGCCTGCTTTGCCTTGCCTTTTATATGGCAGGGTGAACAGTCTGATGAATGTTCTTGAAGGCGAATGTTCGTGGCTTTGCATTCTCGAAATCTTTATAAATGTAAACATCATTGTTTACATTCATTATTGTTGTTTGTGTATTTTGTTTACACTTATTCTTGTAGTGTTGTTTGTGGATTTTTGTTTACTGGTTTACCATTGTTTTATGCTAGTGTTTGTTGTTATATTAAGCAGTACGATAATTTGTGAAGAAGTTTGTTTACTTGCATTATTTTGTTTTTGTAACTTTTATTTATAATTTCAATGTTAAGCGATGTAAAAGCAAAACAACAAAAAGTTTCTCGAAAATCTGTCTTTCGGAGTCGACTTTAAACTGTACGATCCGCCACTCATGTGTAAAAATGAACACACACAACATAAGTGGTGTGAGAAACTAGGTCGTAATCCTGACTGAAGGGTTGTAATGACCAATTATGTATGTATGACGCCTAACATGCATTTTTTTTCCTGAGTGTATGAAAAACACAAATAAAATTGAACGTTCATCTCAAACCATTTGTCTTATAGAAACAGATACTTAAAGACTTCAAGGTTATATGGTGAAAGAGTAATTTTATTCCCCTCAGGAGGTGAACCACAAGACATAAAATTCTTTTCTTCTGATTTTATTCTCCACTTTGGACATTGCAACGTAGCAGTTAGTTAAGGATACGTATACTCTAACAGCTGCTAAGTGTTTAAGGAACATTTACAGTCAAGGTCAATTGCTGATTTACTTCCAATTTCTACACTTTTTTTAGTAACACTGTAACGCTCGCTCTTGTAATGTGTCATGTTGTGTGGTTTATGACGAAACGAAACAATTTCATTAAAAACGTGTTACAAAACAAAAAAAGGACTTTCACTCTAAATCTGTTAATAACAGCCTAAGCCTTACCACCACCATATTGCCCTGTCTATGGCTATGGTTTCGGCTTTGGTTTCGATTATAACCATCATTAATTGAGGTCGTTATAGTAATTAATGCCTTGTCATTGTTTAACTAATTATCTACTGCTGTGTTATAATTTTTTTCTCTCCTAGTTTTTCTGCTTTTTTTATTGCCAATATTGGTTTTTAACCATCACTGTCTGTTAACTAGCCATAGAGACAGAATGTCATTTTATGGGTTTGAGTCCATTCCACCAGCCATGGTTCATTATCGATGTATTTAATAGCTTATCATTGGCATAGACATGGGCCATACCATGGTTATGCATGCATGGGAATGATCCTGGTTTTATGATTATGTCACTCTGTAGGTGATTTAAATCTCTTGGTTTTTTTCTTTTTTTTTTTGTTTGGCTTTGATTGCAAATTAGTTTTGTCACTTACCATGCCAAAGAAAGAAGTCTGGGTTGAGACATGATTATTCTCTTGCCTTATATGAGATGATGGGTGATTATTTCTCTATTAATTGTTTTCAATGTATTGTGTGGCATAGATTTGTTTAGCTATGCTCTTTAGGATGAGCTCAGTCTTCTATGGAGGTCGGTTTCTATGACTATTAATGTGACCTTTAATGGTCGCAAATGCAATGAAAAATTTAATTTTTTTAATTCTTTGCCTGGCTTACAAACAGGTGCTTGCAAGCAATTTGCCTGTAGAAGCATAACATTCTTCTGAATTTTTGTTTGGCATATTAGTTCAACTTTAAAACCCCTATGACAGCTTATGGTTAAAGTAGTCTCATTTGTACAATGGGCCAATTCGACCTCCGGGTACTGTACTTGTCTTAATTGACAAGTACACGTCCTCTAACCTAACCTAAGTCTCGTCAAGGGGCATCATATGTACCAGAGATCAGCAATGAGTATTCAAAAAGATGAGTAGAATCGAATCATACTCATAATTTCTGATAATTATACGCATTCAAACTTATTTTTATATCGTGGAACCTCTACTCATATTCAAAGTTTGAAGTACTCATCATATTTATACATAACAACACCTATGATGTTGCTGATTTCGACTCCCCATAACTCAACATATACACGAATCACAAAATAAGTATGATTCGCGTATGAACACGAAAATACTCACTAGAATGTTGTGTGTTTGCTCTGCTTGCTGCTGTGTCTTTTTTCTTTTTTTTTTGTAAATGCAACAGCAACTAAAACTGTAAATTTTAATGAATGATTCGAGTCACTCGAATCATTTCTAAGTATTATAAGAATTATTTTTCTCAGACACTCCTAACTACTCAAATCGTGGTCACTAGATACGATTGACGCTCATCAAGCTGCCGTACGGCAGCTGGACAATGATTGAAAAAAATTTATAAACAATTAAATGTAATCAGTAGCATATAAAAATTTTCAGTTATTTAAATAAATTTAATTTAATTTAGGAAGTATATTATATTATAAACAAACAACAACAAAACTTTTAATCAAGAGCTTAAATCAAACCAGGTGGAGACTTTAAGTGGAGTTCATTTTCATATTTTTTTTGTTGTGATTTTTATAAATTACTCTGCGTGATATGCAGCCAATATTGACCTCAGTATGTTGGCCAAAAAGTTGATGTGACTGTAACGCCTGCCATTGTATAGAAAATAAAAATAAAAAACAAAAGCAAACTGTGCTGCTAAAGAACTTCAAGTGTACAAGTGTATGCTGGCTGGCAGCCTTTAAACGAAAACTGTAATGAATCAATCATTGACTGATTTAAGCCATGCCATCAAACGATTTAACGCTTGTTGGTTACTAAAGTTTTGATTCATTTTTTTGTTTTTGTTGTTGTTTTTTGCTTTTCACAGGACATTTTTGGATTTTTTTTGGATTTAATGTCTCAATTTAAAATAGTACGTATCAGAGATCAGCAATGAATCGTTTTTGCGCTACTCATAAGCACTCATGAAATTTTGAATATAAGTGAGTCAACAATATTGAAATTTAACTACACAGTCTGATTCATTCGTACTCACTACAACGTTGATTATAAGTAACGTATAAGTACAGGTTGCAATGAGTATGCGTACAACGTTGACATCGGACTCATACCATTCGAAGTATGTTTGATTCATATGTCTACTCATTTAGATTTATAACTTCATAGAAAAATACTTCTTTTAATACATAGAAATGATTCGAGTGACTTGAATCATTCATCAAAATTTACAGTCTTAGTTGTTGTTGCATTTACAAAAAAGAAAAAGCAGAGCAAACACACAACCTTTTAGTGACTACGTGTTCGTACGCGATTCATTCTTATTTTGTGCTTCGTGTATATGTTGAGTAATTGAGAGTCGAAATCAACAACGTCATACGTGTTGCTAAGTATGAATGAATGATGAGTACTTCAAACTTTGAATATGGGTAAAGAGGTTCCATTATATTAAAATAAGTATGAATGCGTATAAGTATCAGAAATTATGAGTATGATTCGATTCTACTCACCTTTTCGAATACTAATTGCTGACCTCTGGTATGCAGCAACACTTAAAGAATTTCTCAATTTTAATCAAATCCCCCAATCAATGCAAATATTTAAAATAATTTAAATTTGTTTTTTGTTTCTAACGTTCCTGTTTCCGATTTTGTTTGATTTTTTTCTTCAATTTCTGTCATGTTTTGCACTTGTTTAGTAGTCGCTCATCATCATTATCGTCATCAGGCATCCGAAGCTGCAGTAACAGCATCATCATCATCATCATCATTGTTATTGTTGATATTTGTTGTTGTTACTGAAAATTGTTTGAATAACAAACAACTGCAACAAACACTTCTACTCCTATTCCTGTGAGAGTTTATTTTACGTTTCCAGTTCCACTTGACAAAATTCACTGACACTGAACGTAAATTTTCACAGTGTTTATGGCAACTTAAAAAAGTTTTTTTTTTTAATTTTTTAACCGATTTTATATGATTTTGAAACGTTATGTTGTTTTATTTTCAAAAATAATAAAAAAAAAAGTAAAACAAACTAGAAATACATACAAGTGAGTTTTTGAAATTTTCAACGATTGCCTCGTTGAATTTTGCGTCAATTTTTTCTCTCTTTTTCTACCGCTTTATCACTGACGTGGTGGTTGTATAATATTGCAATAGGACAGGTTGAGGTTTGAAATGTTTAACCCTTAAAACAGTTGTATTAAATATTGTGCGAGTTGTTAAAACAGGAAAATATTGAAATAATCATTGGCAAAAATCAAATAAAACTCTGAAATTGTTACTGAATTACGTACTTAAGCCAGGGCACTGTGAGATTAGATGGCTGACAAGATTCTGGAATCTGATTCCAGCTGGACTATTGCAGGGTATGTTGCGAAGAGGAGAAGTTGGCGACTATCGAACACATCTTCTGTTACTGTCCAGCCCTTAAAAAGCTGAGGTTGAGGACCTTGGGCGGCGGCTTGTTTGAAGGTTTGGACTCTTAAGGCTCTCCATAGATTTATTAAAAGGTTGAGCTGGCTAAGAAGTGCTAGGGCTTCAATGTCGTAGTTGCGTTCTCTTATGTGTTTGTGGTCTGTGTTCCTTTCCTACCTTTCCTACCTCTCCTCCCTTTCCCTATCTCCTTTATTATTCTTCCTTCTGTCTCCTTTAGGACGCATGAGAATGGATCATTTTGACCTCCGGATATTGTGCTTGTCCTCTGACCTAACCTAACTTACGTACTTAATTGGTCATTTCAAACCATAGCTTGTAACACCACTCATGTTGTGTGTGCTAATTTGCATCCATAAATTGCGAGACCCGTAGGTAAAAGCCGATTCCGAACGAAACAATTTTGAGACACTTTTCATGGCAAAGTTATTTCCTCACATAGTTTTTGCCAGAAGACTTGCTGCTGCACTACAGCTTTCTCTGGACTACAGCAACATCACGGCACTTCGAAAATGTTTCGAAAGTTGTATTAAAAGTGCCTCCATAACTAAACTTTTTAGTCACTTTGTTAATCAAAATTTTTGAGAAAATGTTTATTTTAACTTGTAAACCTAGACTAAGGAAGCTATTTGCGCTATCAGGCAGCAGGTCTTCAAGCTGAATGGTCACAAAAAACCATTTGCCTCATAGGTGTTGTGGTGGTGATTGTGGTAGTACTAATTGCGCATTGCCTCACCGTTGTTCATGAGAGAGAGGGTCTCCTGAATCAGGGCTCTTCATTTCCTCTGTCACTGTCCAACGTTGCACAAATCAAAGAAAAGTTCCAGTATAAGACCTCTTTAGATAGCTTGAGTGACAAGGCATCGATAGGCTCTATGAATTTGCCATAGGCCCTTGAGGGCTTATTGGATAGCACTGTTACCATTGGCAAGAAACAGGGGAAGTTCTTGTACTAAAGCTTTAGAACCTCTTTGGATAGCTTAGCAGTCAATGTATCGGTAGTCCCTATCAGCTTGATTTGCCGTTAGCAATAGCCATGAGGCCTTTGGTTCTGTTGGGTTGCAATACCAACGTTGGCAAAAAACAAAGGAAGTTCTAGCACACGACCTCTTTGCATAGCTTGGCTGACAAGGGGCATCGCTTGTTACTATGAATTCATCAGTTAGTCTGTGGAATTTTATATCACGATGTGCTTCTAGGTATGGCTATGGGCCCTTTGATTTTATTAGTTCACATAAGCTCCCATATTATTGACTGATCTGATATCAGTACTTTCAGTAGGACCTGAGGGTCATCCGTACCCTATAGTTTCAGTTTTGATTTCAAACTTTGATTTCCGACCATATCGCACACCACAGGTTTGAAAATGATTGATTTTTATTCAGCGTTTTTTTATTCCAAAGTTTTGTTTTGTTCTTGGTTTTTTATTGCAAACACAGATATAGTATGTATGTCCATCATCATCATCATTAATTTCCACATCAGTTGGTAAATTTCTATGGTCATTGAGATGAAATTCTAAAAGAGAGAATTGCTTCAAGAGCTGCTTGTTATACAGTTGCCACTTATTTATGCCACTTTAAGCACATTTAACGATTAAATAAGCGTCCTAAAAAACAACAACAACAACAACAAATACACTGGTTTTAATAAAAAAAAAAAAAACTATGTATGGCCGTTACTTTGATTTAACCAGCGATTAACACAGCAAGAATACACAAGGTTTTCTAATTCAAAAAGCAAGAAAGAACACAAAAGAAACAAATCACGAATGGAAATGGAAAAAAAAAACATTTCCTAGACCATGTCTTGTAGTATAACAACAACAACAATTAAATTAAAATTTAAATGTTTACAAAACACAGATTTAAGGCGAAACCCCCAACTAAGAGGGATTAATGGTAACATCTATGACAGTTCTATACGTCTAATACGTTTGGCTAAATGACAACGACAGAGAAAAAAAATTGCTTTTTAATCGCATGCCATATGGAATAAATGTACACACGTACGTATGAGTATTAACAATAATATGAGCCGATAAGCCAAACCATATTACAACAGGACACAGTGTTTTGTAGGGAACAATTTTTTAAGGTCTGAGACATTACTTATTGACTTAGTAAGCCATTAACAACCCGATTAACGGATTTTGGTTTGACTTAACACATCCTTCCAGGCGCCTCTGCTTCTTGCGCGCCTACGCCATTTGGTCAGACCAATCGATGACAGGGGTTCCTCGATCTGGTCCTTTCAGCGCCAACTTCCTCGTATCAAATACCCGTCTTGTTAGAGCATATTCCTCCATTCGAAAGACATGGCCGTGTCAAAGCAGCCGCTGGATGTTAATACGCTGCACAACGTCCATGTTGTTGAGGAGCTCATACAGCTCACTGTTAAATCGGTTGCGGAAATTATCGCCTACTCTTCCTGGATCGAAGATCTTACGTAGGACTTTTCTCTCGAATATTTTCAAGGCTGCTGTATCAGTGCTTAATATGGTGTACGCCTCTGCGCTATAAAAAAACACGGGGAGAATAGGCCTCTTGTAGAGTAGATTTGTCATACGAGAGAGGTTTCTGCTACTCAGTTGCCTATTGAGACCATAAAAGCAAATGTTGGCAGCAGTCATCCTGCTTTAGATGTTCAGACTGACATCATTTGTGCTGGTAACGGCGTAGCCAAGATAAATAAATTCCTTGACTCTATCGAAAGTATTATTATCGGCCGTTATCTGAGATCCAATACGAAGCATTCCCTACTTGCCGATAACATATACTTCGTTTTGACCTCATTTGCTACCAGACCCGCCTTAGTAGAGTACCGTTCAATAGCACTAAAGCCAGTAGTAACATCTCGCTTGGTACGCCCTATGATGTCAATGTCATCATCGTACGCAAGCAACTGGACACTCGTATCCAAGATAAATAAATTCCTTGACTATATCGCTAGTATAGTTATCAGCCGTTATGTGAGGTCCAATACGCCATACGTCTCTATATATACTTCGTTTTGACCTCATTTACTACCAGACCCATCTTAGTAGAGTCCCGTTCAATAGCACTAAAGGCAGCAGTAACATCTCCCTTGGTACGCCCTATGATGTCAATGTCATCATCGTATGGAAGCATCTGGACGCCTTTTTGAAAAATAGTGCTATTGTGATGCACTCCCGCCTTTCACAGAACACTCTAGATGACGAAGTTAAAGAGGTCGCATGATAACGAATTGCCTTGTATGAAACCTCGCACGATATCAAAAGGTTCGCGCATTGCCAGCCCGAATTTTCAACGATCATATACCAAAAGAACTAGAGCCGATGTGCGTAGCTATTTAGCTTACCTTCCTTCCTAAAATATTGCTGTACTGCACCACTGTTCGTCTCCTTTAACTAATCAGAAACTTAAGAGTATTACGATACACGTAACCACATACGACCACCGCATTTGGTGGCGGGTTAGAACAAAAATCCAAAGCGAAACGCAATAAGAAATAATCCGCCTAAGAATTGCAAAAAAAGCCTCGTCGAACAAAACTACACAATAACGTTGTATGGATTTGTGTGGCGGCGGCCAGCTGACGGAGCGGGTGGCGTCAACTCGACAAGGACTTACAAAGTAATTAAATTTATTTCTTCTTCTTCTTTTAATTCTTTGCCACAAACATGCAATTTTATTTGTAGGTGCGCGGTGCCATGCGACTTCCCGATGTAGGCACCTTTGCTGCAACGTTTGAGGAAAACTTTTTGCAACTTTTAACGACAAATTAACTTCCATTGCGTGTCTGCTAAGCAGTAAGATGCGGAGAAACAACGAGTGAAAAATCGTAAAAAAGAAATTCAATTGTTTTATCAAGTGAAGTGAAGAATTTAAATTATAATCAGCAAGTGAGTGAGCGAAAGAGTGAGTGAGTGAGTCTTAATTTTAAAACCATTTTGACATGACAGTCTAAACAAAAAAATGCAAAAAAAAAACGAGAAAAATTTAAATGAAATGAAGAAAAAGGAAATAAAATTTAAAATTCTTGCATTCAGTCATTCATTTAGTCATTCATTCATTTTAAGTCAGTCATGCATGCAGCCAACCTATCCATCAATTGGTTAAAACGAAATGCATTTTCTCCAACAAAAAGCGGCAGAAAAGAAAAACGAATTTTACAAAGTGAATAAAAGAAATCGAAAACAAAAACGAGAAAAAAAACGAATTTATTTTGCTTTTATTGCACAAATGCATCATCGCCACCAGCAGCATCAAAAATGTTGCACTCACCATCACCCCATGCCCAAGTAGAGGCTGCTGTTATTGTTCCATAAAAACCGCGACCACAATGAACGCAATGCAACGTGTTCCATAGAAACGCGTTTCCAAAAATTTTCGCAAAAAAAAAGAGAAACAGAGGACTACCTCACTCTGTATTTTCCTCCGCTTTTATTTGCTGTTATACGGTGAATTACAAAAAGAAACGTGAAAAATAAAAGAATTGCTGATAATGATGGTGGGGTCCGATGAGGACATACGGATAGCTATGTGCGAATATCAAGTTTTTATATGTGGGGTACAAATGTTAACAAAAAAAAAAAAAAACAAAATCAGAATGCAATGCATTATGAATGCATGTTGCATAGACGATGCGTTAAAAGTTAAATAAGTGACGCTAGTGCATGAAGGCATTAACGAATTGTGATAAGAGCTACAACGGGCCAATACACACGTACAGAATTGGTCTTTACAACCATTTAGTCAGGATTACAACCTAGTTTCTCACACCCTACTCGGGTTGTGTATTGATTTTATACATGGGTGATGGACCTACAGTTTAACTCAACTCCGAATGACAGATTTTTGGGAAACTTTTTTATGGCAATTTTCAGTTTCTCTCAGAGTTTTTGCCAGAAATCTGCTGAGAGAAAGAAATATTTCTTTCATATTTCGTTTCGTTGGAGATGTCTGACATGGTGTTTGAACTGTGGCCTCACGTCTAATCAGCCAACACACTACTTACTAGACTACGGTGACTTCAAGCAACATTTAAATACGGTTAAGAGTGGCAATTTCTTCAATTTATTTTCATCACCACCTACTCTGCAATAGTCTATGTGAGATAGCGAACCCTGTCATCAGTCTCATGTTGGATTTATCAGGTCCCAGCAGAAAACCGGTTTTACTATTTGTAGTAGACGGTCAAAGGCCCAGTAGCATTCCGATCTGTTCTTTTCTGCTCTCTCTTCTTAATACACCTCTCCAAGAGTCCATAGAATTAGTAAGTTGGAGGACTAACTACCGCATCACATACAGCGCGATATCTCAGTTTAGCTAGAGTGTCTGATATCTCGAGTCCAGTTAACAGTCATTACATACATAATTGGTCATTACAACCCTTTAGTCAGGATTACAACCTAGCTTCTCACACCACTTATGTTGTCTATTTTAATTTTACACATGAGTGGCGGGACCGATAGGTTAAAGTCGAATCCGATCGACAGATTTTTGAAAAACTTTTCATAGCAATTTTATTTACTCTTAGAATTTTTGCCAGAAAACTGAAATATGAAAAAAAATATTTCTTTCGCCGACATCCTCTCAGCAGTCTTCTGGCAAAAGCTCTGAACCAATGAAACTGCCATTTAAAGTTTCTAAAAAATATATCGCTTGCTCGATATTGGTTCACTAAACCTATCTAAAGGTTATTCCACTCTAATAGGTACATTTGCATATACGTTCGCATCATCCAAGTATGTTGCTTCCAAGTATGTTGCAATTACTGTGATATCATCTGCGAATCTCACAATGAAAAACTTTTCCAGAATTTTCTAAGTAAACACGTTGTGACGTCATATGTCACATGCGCCAAAATTAATTCTAAAACAGTACCCAAAAGAACTACTAGAGTACTCCCAGCGTTTTTGCCAGATATGTGCTGAGAGGAAGTTGCCGAAAGAAATATTTTTTTATATTTCGTTTTATTGAAGACGTCTGACATGTTGTTTGAACCGTGGCTTCACGTATAATAAGCCAACGCACTACTTACTAGACTATGGCCACTTCATATTCTTGTTATACTCCAGGCTTTATATGCAACGGTTGAGTGAAGTACTAAGAGTTTCTGAGATACTCCTTTCCTTCTCTGTTTAAAGCAATTTTGACTAAATGCTGAATACTAAATAAAGAATACTAAACTTATTTTAGTCCAGTTCTAAACCTCTAATCCTCCTCGATTTATCTGTTGTAAAACGTCTGCTATTCTTATTCCAGAGATTATCCTGAATGCTTCAGAAGTGCTTTTAAACATTTCATAGAGCATTCGAAGCCTTTTCTTATGATTTTCGATTGATAGTTCTACCCTAAATTTACCCACTTTTATTAGAGATTCTGGAAATGGTTACCAATTCCTTGCTGAATATGAACACTTGGCTTTAAGGAGTAAAGCTTTTAAGAGTCCATTTTGAACAAGAAGTAGGAAAAAAAGAAAAAAAAATCGCCGGTATGTTTGGTTACCAAAACAACACAGGTAACAAAGTATGACCTGACAAATAAAATCGTTTTTAAATTTTGTTTAAATTATACGAGGGATGTCAAAGAAATTAAAAATGCAGACATCTTAACTGCATTCAATGAATTTTATGCCTGGATTCTTCAGTTAATATTGTTTAATTTCAAGCTTGTGCAACATATTGGACAGCAGGTTTCTCTATTTGTTCGCTTATAGCATTACAACCCTCGTATATATTTTGCTTATAGGCTTGCGCGCCAACATGAAATGAAATGCAATACAATACTCCTCTATAATGCACTTTGCAATTAAATGATGGAAATTAATGCAACAAAAAGTTCCACTAAAAAGAAAAAACAAAAACAAAAACAAGAAATTGGAAAAATAACAGGTAGAAAACTCAGCAGTAACAACAACAAAATCATAGTGGCACCACAGAAAACGCACAAATTTCAAAATAAAAGTAATTGGAACAACACTATTCAACAACACAGAACACAGAACAGCATTGAAAACAGAGCGCGAACAGAAAAAATAACGCGTATAAAACGCGATAATAACAGCAGCAACAATAACAACAACTCCACTGAACATGGATAAAGGACGATGACCACCAAAATAAGGAACGAAAACACACAACAAAAGAACGCCATGTAAAGCTTTGCCAGGCAAAGTGTATTGGTTGGCAGGATACGCATGTAATTTTTGTTCGCTTTAATAAGGGCACATATGCGGCATCCTTAAGACCCCCCTCGCCATCATTCTTATTACTTAAAGGATATTGATTGGATAGCAGAATACACACACTATTTGCAGAGCAAGAACACAAACTTTAATATTTATTTGTTTGTATTCCAATGATTTCGATATTTTTTCCTTGGATTTATTAATGGATGAGGTACATACATACATGCAGGAATGTTGTGGGTGCAAGATTTGCTTTTCATCAGCTTATTAGTCTTCGGAGCAGCAGATCAGGTTTTATGTAATCTTAATCACAAGGGACAAGAAACACGGCACAAGAAGTCTACTTTAATTTTCTTTTATTTGCAGAGCTGCGTTTTAGCATTTGAACTGCGTCTGGGCACATTTAAGATGTCATTATGGTTGCTGATAACTTTCAAAACACCTCAAACATGCTCTCACAGAAATCGTTGTCGATAACTTCAATTTCTTCTGTGTTTTTTGTGCTGCTATTGCTCAACGTATTAGCCTATGGGTTACTTTGCTGACATTATTCCATAAGTCTCTTTACTTTAATAGGAATTAAGGAGTTGTTTTCTTTTGCAAGTGCAATGATACAATGTAATTCTAAAACTGTTGGAAGACGTGAACCGGAAGCTTAGTATGCAAATAACGATCCCAAGTGAACCATTTGATAGTTATAAAGAAGGCGGTACTAATATGCCATGGTAGGTTAGGTCAGGTTAGAGGACGTGTACTTGTCAATTAAGACAAGTACAGTACCCGGAGGTCGAATTGACCCATTGTACAACGTCCTAGTTTCTCACACCACTTATGTTGTGTGTGTTAATTTTATAAATGAGTGGTGGGACCTACAGTTTAAAGTCGACTCCGAACGACAGAATTTTGAGAAACTTTTCATGGCAATTTTATTTACTCTCAGAGTTTTTGCCAGAAATCTGCTGAGAGGAAGTCGCCGAAAAAATACTTTTTGTATTTTGTCTTGATGTCTGGTCTGGGGCTCGAACCCTGGCTTTACGTCTAATAAGCCAACACATTACCTACTAGACTACGGCGACTTTATGTCATGGTAATCTTATTGAAATCTATAAACAAACACTATAGCTGAGCACTAATTCTGAAATCTCTTCCAATAAAAGTTCAGCCATTCTCACGTTAAACAAAGCAGATAAAAGTTTAGTGTAGCACCGTCTTCAAACATCTTTTCCTGTATCAAACAAAATCGATTCCTGAAAATAATATTCATAAAGTTGCCACTGAAAAGTCTAACATACATCTCGATTTAGCATGACAGCAGTTGATTGTAATAGCTGCTGGTTATGCTTGGAAATTACTGAGAAGCGCCTGTAATGCAGCAGAGTGTCTTCGTACAACAACTTTTGTTCCGAATTCGGCAATTGCGAACACTCATAAGCCATTTAGGTTTTGTTATAGAATCACTTTTGTGGCATGTGACGTATGACGTCACAACATGTTTGGTTTGAAAATTCTCGAAATGGTTTTCAATGTGAGATTCGCTGATAGTTGTGTTAGCAACATGCTTGGAAGATGTGCATATACATGTATGAATATGAAGCCATTAGGTGATTAAATTTAAAATGTATTTAATGAACCTAAATCGAGATGATGAATAATAAAAAACGCAGAAGATTTAAATTTATGAAAGCGATATGAAGTCCCCTGAATCTACCAAATATGTGGGTGAAATGTTAAGGAGACACTTGAGTTAATCTTGTAAGAAACGGCTGTTTTAAATGGGAGGCACCGACTGATGCCAATTATAGCAGCTCTCTACGCATAGTAAGTGTATATTAACGTGAACTGTAATTTGGTGATGTTAACTTGCGCTACACAAGTATGGTAAGAAATTCGGCATGTTATCAATTTATAGCATGAGTTGTGTAGTGAATAGCCTATCAAATATTTAGAAGTGTTAGGTGGTGTAGCAGAAATTATTCTAATAAATATGATGGCAAGGCCAGAAGGCTGCTGAGAGAAGTTGCCGAAAGAAATATTTTTATATTTCGTCTAAGCTGGGATTTAAGCTATGGGCTTGCGTCTAATAAGCTAACACATTGAGCTAATAAGTACCTACGGTGACTTCAATTTGAACTTCGTTAAGAAAATGATAACAAAAATGTAAAAACGGTTATAATGGTCGATGGTTCTACGAACGAATTTCAGTTGCCGAAAAATGAATTAATAAAAGTCAACTATGAACTTATCCAGTTCCTAACACGTTATGGCAGTACAGCAGTTGTCAATATGGCTTGTCCACATGAAAATAGAACGACAGTACACAAATTCTTGATCAGTCCTTGTCTGTTGGCATACAATGCAATTCATGTTTTAGTTGGCTCTTATGCAAATGAGTAATGGGGTATCTAGCAAGTTCCCACCTCAAAAAAAGTTTCATATAGCCTGCAGTCGCCATAGTCGAGTTGGCTTATTAGATGTAAAGCCACGGTACAAAATCCAACAAAACGAAATATGAAAAAATATTTCTTCGGCGACTTTAGTCTTTGCAGATTTCTGATAAAAACTCTGAGAGTAAATAGAATTACCATGAAAAAGCTTTTCAAAAATCAGTCGGAAACGACTTTAAACTGTAGGTCCCGCCACTCTTGGATAAAATTAACACACAACCTTTGCGATATGAGAAGTTAGGTCGTAATCCTGGCTGAAGGATTGTAATGACCAATTATGTATGTATGTGTGTAGGTACTTCTTAGATCAAACCTTGTATAATAGCAGATCATTGTCAAGTAGTTTAGTATTTTCTTCTTATATCCCGTTTGAAAATATTTATGATACAAATTCAATATCCAACATCATTAAGGATTATCAAACTTATCAAACACACATGGTAACCATCAGAGATCAACAATGAATCCTTTTTCGCTACTCATAAGCACTCATAAAATTTTGAACATATGTAAGTGAGGCAATATTGAAATTTAACTATGTACTCTGATTCATTCGCACTCACTACAATCGTTGATTTATAAGTACAGGTTGCAATGAGTATGTGTACAACGTTGCCATCAAACTCATACCATACGAAATATGTTTGATTCATAAGCCAGCCTACTCATTTAGATTCATAACTTTAGAAAAATGCTTATAATACTTAGAAATGATTCGAGTGACTGGAGTGACTCGAATCATTTATCAAAATTTACAGTCTTAGTTGTTGTTGCATTAACAAAAAATGGAAAAGACAGAATAGCAAGCAGAGCAAACAGACAACCTTTTAGTGAGTACGTATTCGTACGCGATTCATACTTATTCTGTATATCATATGGTATATGTTGAGTTATGGAGAGTCGAAATCATGAACATCATACGTGTTGCTAAATATGAATATGATGAGTACTTCAAACTGTGAATATGACTAGAGGTTCCATGATATTAAAATAAGTATGAATGCGTATAAGTATCAGAAATTATAAATATGCTTCGATTCTACTCATCTTTTTGAATATTCATTGCTGATCTCTGGTAACCATATTAATTGAACGATTTGAAGAAGGTACATGATAAAATTCATAAAAAAATTTAATTTTTTTTATTTCCATTAAAAATTTCAAAAAAGTTAAGAATTTTTGAAAAATTTTTAACACAAATTCTTGGCCAATTCATTAAACAATCAAAGTTTGTGTTGCCAATTAGCAATTAAAACTGAACAACAATAGTGTATACATAGAAGCAACACAAACTTTCTGAGTAAATCAGTGTTAAAATCAAAAATTCTGATTCAAAATTAAAAATAGAAAATTATTTTGATGATGATTGGTGATGGTTTTTTTTAGTGTGTTTCATACATACGTACATATGATGTGTTAACAAGCCAAAAGAAAAAAAAGAGAATGACAATATCTTTGAATGACTAAGTGCAGGAATGAGTGACTGAATGATGGGTTATTCAGAATGTAACTCTAGAGTGTTCATTAGGAACATTGTGAAGTGGCAGTAGCTGTAGCAGTTGCAGTATTACAAGGAAGTAAATATTCAAACAATTATTAACTAAACGTTGATACAACAATTCGTTATAGTTGCACTACATCATCATCATCATCATCATCTTCAATGGTGAACAGGAATAGCAGAATATGAATGAATGAATATTCTCTTGTGCTTGTCATGTAAAATTTCCAATGAAGATAATAATTCTGGTCGTTTGCTTAAATGAAAGTCAACACAACACTTGACTTTACTTCTCTCTCTTTACTGTTCATCTCTGCTCCATGTTCCTCAGTTGTGTTAAGATAAATGAATAAATATTGCAGATGAATGAATAGAATGAATGGATGGATGTATGGATAGATTGGATGGATGTATGAATGGCTAGAACCATGAATGGCTAAATAAAATGAATATTACGATAAACTTTGAGTCGAAGTTGTACGTAATCATTCGTTTGGTTAATTTGCTACTCTACTAGACTGACTAACTGACTGACTGACTAACAATCATCAGCATGAAATATTGTCTACCAGGTGCGGTTTGGGGGGCGTCAGAGAAGTGCAAATGTTTAAGTATAAAATTTTGTAATTTACAGTATCAACAGGGATTAAACGAATCGTATAAAATTCTCAAACAAAAGCTTTAACTCGTACAGAAAGAAAGACAAGAAAAAAAAAACTCCAATGAAATTGAATGGTGAATCAGTTTTGCTTTAAACGATGATGATAATGATGATGATGATACCAAGTCATTTGCACTAAAACAACAATGGAAACGGCTGGTGAAAAGGGGTAAATGAACAACAGTTTTATTTAATAGAAGACTTTTATTATGAAAACTTTTATTAGGGACAGGATTTCTTTATGTTCTTTTTAAATACTTATCGAATATTAGGTTTTTAGTAGTTGACGACAAACAAACTGATGGTAAAGTTTTGGTTCTATCTGAAGAAGATATTTAAAGGCAGAAACCGAAGCAAAAGAGAGAAACATATTAAAGAAGAGAAGCTTTATTGCCAGAGTGAGGGAATCAGTGTCAATATTGTGCACTTGCTTGATGATTTTTTTCCAGCTAATAAGCAATGGTCAGTTCTCACTCTGAGAGATTATTTGAAAAAAAAATTGCTGTTGTAACGTCTTATGCAGCAGTCCACTAGCTTACCATGAACTTATATTTGCAATGGAACCAGGGGTCAGTAATGAGTATTCAGAAAGATGAGCAAAATACGCATTCATACTTATTTTAATATCATGGAACCTCTACTCATGTTCACAGTTTGTAGTACTCATCATATTCATACTTAACAACACGTCTGATGTTGTTGATTTAGATTCTCCCTCCATAACTCAAGATATACACGAATCACAAAATAAGTGTGAATCGCTTACGAACACTAAAATACTTAATAAATGGTTGTGTGTTAGCTCTGCTTGCTGCTCTCTCCTTTTTTGCTTATGTGTCTTGATTCGAGTGAGTCCATTGAAAAGTATTATAAGTAGTTTTCTAAATTTATGAATCTGAATGAGTAGGCTTATGAATCAAACAAGTTTCGAATGGTATGAGTTTGATGCCAATGTTGTACTCATACTCATTGCAACCCGTACTTATAAATCAACGTTGTAGTGAGTATGAATGAATATGAGTACATAGTTAAATTTCAATATTATTGACTCACTTATATTCAAAATTTCATGAGTGCTTATGAGTAGCGAAAAACGATTCATTGCTGATCTCTGAATGGAACCTAAACACTATGTACTAATACCGACCTCGAATGTGTTCATTGGACTGAATGATAAAGGCTTCTAGGCACTGGCTGATACAGGCATCACATCTTTTGTGGTCGCTATAACAATTTGATTCCATAGGTCGCAGTTTGATGGTTAGCTCCTTAGGAAAAAAATAGACAAAGTCAAGTTTTACTGTCGCCGTAGTCTAGTACATAGTGTGTTGGCTTATTAGACATGAGGCCACGATTCAAACCCTAGCTTAGACATCTTCAAAACAATTGTTCTTCGACGACTTCCTCTCAGCAGTTTTCTGGCAAAAACTCTGTAAGTAAATAAAATTCCCTTGAAAAGTTTCACTCAAGAATTTTTCGTTCGAAATCGATTTTATACGGCAGGTTCCGCAACTATGCATAAAATTAACACACACAGCATAAGTGATGTTAGAAACTGCGTCGGAATCCTATATTATGAGATTGTACTACTTTTAGGACTACTCTTCCTAAAGCTACCATCAGCTATTTTCGCAAAGGAAGCTGCTCAGAATACAGTCATGGGGCTAAACGGTAGAAAAATATGAAAGTAAAGAAGCTATGCTAGTGCCAAATCGGGTGTAGGTAGCCTTGATTAAAATATCCTTAAATACTACACAATAGTTACATCCGCTTTCGGAAATCATCCTTTATGACCGAACAAGTCGAGATAGATTACTAGAGCATAATTGAGAATAAAGTAATGACTAACGAAGTCGACGTAGACATACGTACTTACTTAATTGGTCGTTACAACCATTGAGTCAGGATTGCAACATAGCTTCTCAAAACGAAGCCTAGTTTTTAAAGCCGAAATCGAACGACAGATTTTTTAGAAAATTTTGATGGCAATTTTATTTACCATCAGAGTTTTTTCCAGAAAGCCGCAGAAAGAAAATCGCGAAGAAAAATTATTTTGGAGATGTCTGACCTTGATTTTGTACCGTAGCCTCACGTCTAATAAGCCAACACACTACCTACTAGACTACGGCAATTTCACCAAATCACGGTATACTATGTGTAGACTTCCGTACCAGGTTTTTAGGTAAAGACTTGTTTCGCCATATAATCGGGCAATTAATTTTCAATTTGTCATGGCGCTGTCTATCTTCTCTTCTTAGTATTACTTACCACTTTGCTTTGTTATTCAATACAATTTCTGCTTAGTTTTTGCAAACATGACAGGTATTCGATTGAATAGCTTTTCATTTCCTGTTGTCATCCAAAAAGGACTCTTTTTTATTTTCCTAATTTAGCCCCTTCAATACCATTTAATTCAAAATGTTTAGAATGAACAAAAGAGTTCGATTTTGATTATTTTGTTACGTATGGTTGGTTGGTAGATGGTTTGACATGTTGTTCCCTTGAAATAGTTGTTATTGTTGTTGTTGTTCCTGTTGCCATTATAGTATTTAATTTGTTTTAATAAATCAATGTTTACCTTTACCAAATGAGAATATGAATGAATGAATTCATTTATACAGTCATTTCCACTGCCATCCACCGCCCCATTGTATGCCATTCATTCACATTGTTTGCATGTGTTTATGTGTACGTACATGGTACATGCATGGGCTCGCTCATATCCATGTCCATGTCCATGTTGTATTTAATGACACTTTACACTGCCTGTATGGGTTTATAAATCCTTTTGACCACATTCAATTTGATTATATTGATTAAGTGATTAAAAAGTTGTCAATGCACAAACCTTTTATTATTATTATAAACGTTGTTGTTGTTGCTGTTGCTTCTGCTTTTGTTGTTGTTGTTGTTTGTTTGGTCCTTTTACGCGTTTCGTTTAAAATTTTTTTCCGCTTTTTTTGTTTTTTTTTCAATTTGTATTCGTTTATTATTATAGTTGCTATTGATGTTATTGCTGTTGATGTTTCTGTTAGTGTTGTTGTTGTTTATCATTGTTGTAGTTGTAGCAAATGCTGCTACTGCTACTGCTTCAGTTCTTATACTGCTGCTCATATTGTCATTTTTAATCCTTTTTGTTAACCGCAATAACCGCACTCGATGCGGTTTTACTCTTTATTTTGAGTTAATTTTTTACCCGGCATCATCATCAACATCAGTAGCGGCATTATTATCAGAAGCTGCTTTAACAACACAAGCTTTACTAGCAACAGCAACAGAAACATCAGCAGCAGCAGTAGCAATAGCAATATTATTACAAGCAAAACGTTTTCTATAATAATTATTGCATTTAAAAATTTAAATTTTAAACCAAGGAAATGTATTTGAACTAATGAATGTAGTCCTTGTGCAGTTTGTTACGGAACAAATGCCTGAGGCAAGTAAGGTAACCAAGAAAGAAGCACGATAGTCATTAAGGAACAGTTAAGCAGCTAAACAGTTCTGTACTATTATTCTAGCAGATGAGCTATATCGCCAAATTCTTGCTTATCTTTCTTCCTAATTGCCTTTAAATCACGAACATAGCAAAATTGTCAGACAGTAAGCAACCCTCAATTCTTATAATACATACATACAAAACATAATTGGTCATAACAACCCTTCAGTCAGGTTTATGGACCTAGTTTCTCACTCCACTTATGTTGTGTGCGTTAATTTTATATATGAGCGGCGGGAACTACAGTTTAAAGCCGACTCCGAACGACAGATTTTTTATGAGAAACTTTTCGTGGCAATATTATTTACTCTCAGATCGTTTCCCAGAAATCTGCTGAGATGCATTCGCCGTAGAAATATTTTTCAAATTTCGTTTTTGTTGGAGATGTCTGACCTGGGGATTGAACCATGTCCACACGTCTAATAAGCCAACACACTACCTACTACCATTAATGCATCATAGAATGAAACATCTGTCATTATGTATCAGGAGCTAGTTTTTTTGATAAACTTTTCATGGCAATTTTATTTGCTCTCAGAGTTTTTGCCAAGAATCTGCTGAGAGGAACTCACGAAGAAATATTTTTTCATATTTTCGTTTTGGGTTTACCTACTAGTCTACGGTAACTGCAGCCTTATAATACACTCAAAGGAGTGTAAAATTGCCTCTCTTTACAGTAGTAGTCTATGTTTGATACAACTCTGTCATCAGCACAATTTTATATGCTCTTTAGGACCGGTATCCCAGCTGTTATACTCAAAGCTCAGAGTTACCATAGCTCTGGTTTGCACCTGGTTTATAAAACAAAAATCTCATCTTTATACTGAAAGTATAGAGCGCTCTGATCGCCTTCAGGATGGTAATGAAGATATTTATCTTCAGTTCCAGGACGTGAAATAAAATTTTTAATAAAATATATACAAGTCCATAAACAAAATATAGAGACTTATATATTCACAGTTGAAGGTCCCAACATAAAACTCAGTAGCACTTCCAAATAGATTTTCCACATTCGTTCGGTCTAGCAAAATAGCCGCTATTACAACAACTAGTAAGAGTCTGGAAGTATTTTCGAATATCGTGGGTGGTATTGGTAGACCGCAATATTCTCTTGGCTTATCATGTCGACCAGAAAATTAAAATCGCCTAGCGCCTTAAACTTATTCCTCTCTGGAGTCGGTTTCTGTCACATAATTTCGAATAATGTTCGATATTCTGATATCTAGACTAGTTTCACTCTATGCCCCGTTTTTTTTTGCATGGAAGATTCTAATCCCAGTTCAAAGTGACATACGTTTCACTGCGAACTTAAGCGGAGACCACCGAACCTTTATATTTAGAAACATTATTAGAAAAAGAATGAAAGTATGTTGCTGTTGTTGTGAAGGGATAGATGGAAACATTCCGGGATCCGATTCGAAGAACTGAACTACGATTATCAGGCGCTTTAATAAAGACTAAAACACTTTAATTCCTTGCCAAGCAATTTATCCAGGAATATTCCCGATTAGAAGGACATCATATGAAAGTCAGGTAATATCACTCATGGAGAAAGAATGAAACTGAACGAGTCAAGGTTAACACCATTACACCCAATACAGAACCCATTATATATTAACAGAGGGTAACGACAGATGGCAATCCTATCATCCTCGACGTTAGACAAATTATCTGCTTAGCTGGAAAAAAAGAATTTATTAACGAAGGTGAAATAAAAGAAAAAATTAAAAGAATGGAGAAGATGGTTTGTTTAAGCCTTGTATTAATGAAAGGAACTAAAATAAGTGAAAAACAACGTACGAAATTCGATGGGGTATAAAGACTTTATCAATTTCTGAAAACATAGTGGCATTCCATAAAGTAACACAAAGGCAAAGTTTCCACAGCCAATGAAATCAAAAAAAATCTAAAAACGTATCTATTCAGAAGGGGAAATAATCACCGCAGTCTTGTAGGTAGTGTGACGAGTCCCCGGGGCTCAACCCCGTCTCAGACATCTTGAACACAACGAAATATCACAACTACTTCCTCCCAGCAGCCCCCTGGCAAAAAATGTGAGGGTTAATAAAATTGCTATGAACATTTTTTTTTAAATCTGTCTTTTGGAGGCGGCTTTAAACTGTAGGTCCTGCCACTTATGGATAAAAATAACAGACACAACATGGGTGGCGTGAGAAGCTAGGTTGTAAATACCAATTAAGTAATATAACTCTGGGGTGATATACCAGCAAGTGCAGAATACCAGTTCAGTTTACATCGACTCAGTAAAATCAACAATTAAAATTCCTGGAAATTTGCTTCACATTTTAATGCATAAGTGTTAAAATTAAATTATTTACCAGCCCATAAGTTTAACCACCGTTTCTCGTGAAACTTTCGTAATTTGCCGTTTAAGAAGTTCAGGTTATTGCTTGTCAAGCCCTGTTAGATCGCCTAACTTTATAATGTTTTACAACTTCGTCTCTCAAGATGGGTGGAAACATGCCTTTTATTCTACTGCATTATCACTGAACATGATTCATAATTCCGTAGTTCTTAATTCCAGCTACATACTCAGGTAGTTCGATGATATTTTGGCAACCAAATCCAAGATATTCGTTTGCAGAATACCATCCTAGTCTAGAAACTAAAGACTGCATTGACAGATTCGAAATTTTTTATATGAAATATTCATCTAAAAAGTTTCTCTTTAATCTTCATTTGAAGAGGAACTGTATTACCATTAAAGTCAGTTACACAATAAAATTTTAAAAAAACAGATTCGAAGGTTTTTTAGAGGAAAAACTCATTTAACAAAATTCCTCTTTAAGAAATATTATATCTCCGTCTGAAGGATACCTTGTGTAGGAACTCAAGACTGCATTAATTTGAGGTATATTTCTGAACAAAAACCTTTAAAGCGTGATTCGCAATTTTTTGAAGGAGAAACTCATCTAAAAAACTTTCTCTTTAAGGGATATTCGATCCAAGATGTTATATCTCCGTTTGAAGAATACCATCCTAGCCTACGACTGCATTACCATTGAAGTACATTTCTCAACAAAACTTTTTAAAGCGTGATTCGCAATTTTTTAGAGGAGAAACTCATTCAAAAATTTTCGTATTTTTAAGCAATTTATTTAAACTCGTGCTCAAACAAAACCATGCAGTTTATGAAGGCTCTTCAATGTTTTCTTTTAATTTTTATAACCGACCACGACGAATCAATGGATGTGTTTGTACAATGTCTCGCGGTTTTTTTTATATTTTCTTTACGGGACTTTGGTGCGTATGTATTGCGGTCGCCATATTGCAATTCATTTTTATATGCCGTTTTTTTCTCCATTTTTTCCACCATTTTTATACGGAATTTTTATTTTCTTTTCTTTTTTATTTTCTTTTTTGTGATTTCATGTTTGTTTTTGTTTTAAGGCATGTATGCTCCATGTTGCAGCAGGCCAACAACGAATTATTGCAGCGAATTGTGTGTTCGTGCCAATATACTCGTACACTTGAGAGTGGTAGACGATAATGCATGAAAAGTTCGGTGTTGTCTTGTGCTTTGCTGTTGCTGGTTAGTTGAAATTGTTGTTGTTGCAATATAAAGTATTGAACTGCAGCAAATGTTGTATTGTGAATGAATTCGGATTCATTCGATTTGTTTTTCTCTCTTTTTTCGCTTTTCTTTTCTGTTTTTTGGTTTGATTTCATATTTTTGTGGAGACACCAAAAGTAATATTCCATGTACGTATGGTTATGGTGGTCAGTTTGGTACATATACAATGGGGCGGCAAGTTGCAAGGACAATCAAACATTCTTGTGTATGAATAGTTTGTTGCCTGCTGTCCATTTATTGATGATAATCACCATGATAAAGTGTATGGATTTTTTTTTTCGTGTGTATTATGTTGTGTATATGGGTGTGTGTATTTTATTATATTTTTGTACCAGATTTCAGATTTCGCATTGCCATTATTTTTACATCGTCTTGCTGTAGCAGGTTTGTCAGCTTTTTTTTTGATTTTTTTCTTTGCTGGGCAACCAAGCATTGTGACAGCAACATTTTATTTGGTTGCTGGCCACCATTGAAGCTTTACAAAAACAGGGTGGCAAGTGCAGGGAGATTTATTTCTTTACGCTGATATTGTTGTTTTTGTTGTTGCCATGAATATGTCAACATCTGGATTGATATGAAGTTGGGAATTATTAAGGATTTATGAAAATGATTAATGAGTTCTCTTTGATTCGACCATGTTTACCAGCAACAGTTGCAGCATCCAGCAACGAAAAACCAAAGACGAAAACAAAAAAGCGAAAACGTTTATTCTTTTCCATTATTCGTTATGTTGTTGTACGTAAATTGTGGTCATAATATTTGGCCAAAGTCTGCATAATTGTTCAGCTTTAACTGATGCTTCAATTTCTGTGTCTCATTTTTTGGAAAATTTTTTCTAAAAGTACTCATCGTTTTTTTCTGTAAAATTTTAGTTGCAAAATTTTTTGTTGTTTTTGTTTTAATAAAAAACCATCACTCTTACTTTATTTACGCCATCAATTAAAATCCGATTTAGAACAAATCAAAAACTTTTTTTGCCAGGCAGTCAAATTCAATTGTTTTTTTTCTCTCATTTTCGGACATGTGGAAATGTTTTCAACACGTTTGTTTTTTTTTGGAAAATTTTCTACTAATTGCAGCAATTTACCAACTGTCAACGAGATGAGTGCAACAAGAATCGCATAATCAACCACAATCCAAAAAAAATTAAACAACAACTCAAACTACAATAACAAAAACAAAAAAATATACCATGACAACCACAAATGCATACAAAAGTAAAGTTAGTACATCTAAAACGTTACAGAAATATCCATCAAATGTTAGTTGGATGGACAACAACAAGCACAGGTTTTGATCTGGAGAATGGACCCATAGAGCTTACAAAAACTATACAGATTTAACTAGAGTCCACAACGTTTTTTTTCTTAAGCAATTGATTTTATGTTTATCAGTGTCAGATAAACACACAAAAGCCAGGTATGATGGATATTCCCAGATAAATCGACTAAGCTGGACTTGTTACGCCGAACAAAAAGAAACGCCTGCATATAGCTCTCCACCTACGACTGCTGTACAGTCAATTGTGCATCATACTGAGCTAAACCAACGCCTATGGACGACTAGGGAATTACACGATGGAAATTTCAAGTAAATTGACTCCTTGGTGGTGTACAATGGCTCCACGAAAAATTTCAGGACGATAACCGTCGCCTTGGGGGAAAAGAGGCGTATGTGCATCTAGTCAACCACTACGAAAAGGTTTTTATGGTGAAGGCATCTTTCGAAGTCGGGGCGCATATCCTATTTTATATGACTACCGTACCATTTGTAGATACCATCTTTTAGACAGAATATAGGTTGCAGTGATAATCAACACCTCAGTACTTTGATACGAGGAAGATATTAGCATATCCAGGGCATTATGGTCTCTTATGATGACTTCGAAAACGATTTTAGTCTGCAATAAATCTCTCAGTAGTAGTATAACAGTACAATGCTCACATGGGTTAGGTTACGTTAGAGGACGTGTACTTGTCAATTAAGACATGTACAGTACCCGGAGTTCGAATTGACCCATTGTACAACGTCCTAGTTTCTCACACCACTTATGTTGTGTGTGTTAATTTATAAATGAGAGGTGGGAATACAGTTTAAAGTCGACTCCGAACGACAGAATTTTGAGAAACTGTTTCATGGCAATTTTATTTTTACTCTCAGAGTTTTTGCCAGAAATCTGCTGAGAGAAAGTCGCCGAAGAAATACTTTTTGTATTTTTGTCTTGATGTCTGGCCTGGGGCTCGAACCCTCGCTTTTACGTCTAATAAGCCAACACACTACCTATTAGACTACGACGACTTCATGCTCACATAACATGGATGCCTTTATACGAGATGTAGCAAAATCACTGAAATTTCATGCAAATGGTCTACATTGGACATCCCATTAAAAACCTGGAAGCTTAGGGTAGACAATGTAGTATAGAAGTCTCCGTTAACGCTGTCTACCAGTTTCGGAAGTGGGCAACGTATCGTCATAAATATGGAGTCCATTCACGCTGCATTTCGGAAACGGGCAACATAAAGTAATAAATTTGGCTCGAACTAGATAGAGGTGCAAGAGGAGTCTGTTCAATCACCAATGGCATATGCCGAGTTTTCCGATTATTGCGACCATACGAACTACAGTACTCCCTCAAATTTAATAGAGTCTCCCTAAAATGTCTCCTCCAACCCTATTGATCTGGCAAACTTCAGAATGCTTCCATGCCTAGCTCCTGATACATAATTGCAGATGTTTCGTTCTAGGCTGCATTAATTGTAGCCGCCATAGTCTAGTAGGTCGTATATTGGCTTATTAAACGTGAGGCCACGGTTCAATCCCCAGATCAGACATATCCAACAAAAGGAAATATGAACAAAAATATTTCTTTGGCGACTTCCTCTCAGCAGATTTCTGGCAAACGGTCTGAGGACAAATAATATTGTCATGAAAAGTTTCTCATAAAAAATCTATCGTTGGGAGTCGACTTTCAACCTCAAACTGTAGGTCCCGCTCCTCATGTATAAAAAACAACATATGTGGTGTGAGAAGCTAGGTTGTAATCCTGACTAAAGGGTTGCAATGGCCAATTTTGTATGTTTGTATGTGATTTCCTCTGAACTGTCTTCTGACATAAGCTGTGAGAGTAAATAAATTCGCCATGAAAAGTTTCCCAAAAATTTTGTCGTTCCGCCATTCATGAATAAAATTAACACACACAACATGGATGGTGTAAGATGGTAGGTTGTAATCCTGACTAAAGGGTTGTAATGACTAATTATGTATGTATGCAGGCATTAATGCCCTACAGGTACCAAGAATGTGTTCCGGTGATTTATTTTCATCGTCATAGAATCTACATGTAGAGCTCCAGACAACTCCCATTCTGAGTAATTTGACACTACAGTTCGCTGTCAAAAGCCCGGTTACGAACATCAGGTTATTACTTGATAGTGTGATGCATGACTGAAATTTTTTTAAATTAATTGTCAAGCAAAGTTTGTAGCATCTGCCGTGAAGTAGCATAGAATATCGGGCTTTGATGCTCAATTGAGTCCTAAAGACCTCCGTGATAACAGGTTTATCTTCGGTTCAATTCGGTTTGTTTTATTTCCGGTATACTTCTCTCCCAAATTTCACTTGCTATGTCTGGTGATATTTTATTGTCCTTTATAAGGAGCTTACACTGAATAGAATTTTTTTTTGTACTTGAAGGTTTGCATAAAAACCCTGGTTTTAGCCAATAATTACTGTCAAGTATAGTGAATTCAGGCAACAATTTGGCAAGCATTATTCTAGAATGTTACTATGGTTTTATAAGTCGGGTAAAATCTCAAGTTCATTTACAAATTAAGGAAAGAGATTCAATTAAAAACAAAAAAAAAAAAGGAAGAACGAATTAAAAAGGTAGAAAACTTAGCCACATTACTGGCAAACATATTTTGACAGTTTTTCACTTGATTTCTTTCATTTGCATTCATTTAGGCCACGAGATAGCCAAACGAAATGTCATTCCGTATAAGGCTGACTGGATAGCAAACCGAGCAGAGGTCAGAAGTGAATCATTTTTTCGCTACTCATAAGCAGTCATGAAATTTTGAATATATGTGAGTCAACAATATTGAAATTCAACTATGTACTCTGATTCATTCGTACTCACTACAATGTTGATTTATAAGTACAGTTTGCAATGAGTATGCGTACAACGTTGACATCAAACTCATACCATTCGAAATATGTTTGATTCATTCATACTCCCTACAAAGTTGACTTATAAGTACAGGTTGTAATGAGTATGCGTACAACATTGACATCAAACTCATACCGTTCGAAGTATGTTTGATTCATATGTTTGTATATGTTGACTTATGGAGAGCCGAAATCAACAACATCATACCTGTTGTTGAGCATGAATATGATGAGTACTTCAAACTTTAAATATGAGTAGAGGTTCCATGATATTAAAATAAGTATGAATGCGTATAAGTATCAAAAATTATGAGTAGGATTTGATTTTACTCATCTTTTTGAATACTCATTGTAGCCCTCTGAAACTGACTCCATACCATAGCAGCATGGCTTGAGTACTTTGATGACCTTATATGAACGCAGTGTTGCTATGTATGTATTGTAGGTGTGTGTTACAACTTATGTTATTGACGTGTCTTATGCTGTCTTTTCATGCAATATTGCGCAAAACTGTCAAATGAAACGAAATCACTTGCAATTGCCAGTTTGCCTGTACAATTTTATTGTTCCCCCTTTCCCCTCCTGCCTATATTACCGCGAGCTATTAACCATTATGATAACAAAGCGGTAGAAAGAAACACACAGGTTGGTTGGATTAAATTTTTAATAAAGATAGAGGGGTTGTACATAAAGCTGGTGGTGACAGTGGTGGTGGTGATGGTGTTGGTGGCAGTGAAATACATGTTTTATGCCACCATAAAATGCACATGTTGCTGGATGTTCGCAACAACATTTAAATGCTTTACAGATTGTTTATATTTTCAATTCTTTTTTTTTTGGTAATAACGGTTTATTTCTTTTACTTGTTATACGTGCAACATTAATGTGTACCTTTTTCGCTTGATTGGCAGGCCACATTGTCTAGCCCCACTCTCTTGCTCGGTTACTGTGACTCTCGATAGGTTTTGCAAAATCATTGCCTCGCTTGTTGGCCCCAAATATGCAAACATTTGTCTTGTCTTTCAGATTTTTCCTGTAGCTTTGGTACTTATTTGAACCTTTTTACATACAATGACATTACCACCTTGGCCATAATCTGATGGTATTTTATTTGCGTAGTTTTTATTGTCAAATCGGTCTGTTTGCTTGGCTGCTTGTGTGTTTTATAAACCGACCCCACACCCCTCGTTTAAATAAACTCTATTGTTAGTTGCAACCAATGTTACTTGCCACCATTAATGGTGGGACACATGCGTTGTAAATATTTGGGGGCAGAACAAAAACAAAAAATCTTTCAAATTGTTATTGTAGTTTTTGGTCAGCCATATTACCAGCATATTTTGCCAGACATTAGCAAACAATTGCATGTTTTTTTTAATGGCATTGGTAGACTGGTGGGGGGAGGATAGTTTTGCGGATGAATGCAATTGTTAATCATGGTTTCATGTTGTCATAAGTAACCACGCAAATGAGGGGAGGTTTATTGTAAATGTTGTCAAAGTGGTTAATTTTATAAAGCAGTGTAGACCAAAGATCAGCAATTAGTATTCAAAAGGATGAATAGAAACGAATCATACTCATAATTTCTGATACTTATACGCATTCATACTTATTTTAATATCATGGAACCACTACTCATATTTAAAGTTTCAAGTACTCATTATATTCATGCTCAACAAAAGGTATGATGTTGTTGATTTCGACGCTCCATAACTCAACATATACACGAAGCACAAAATAAGTATGAATAGCGTACGAACACTAACATGCTCACTAGAAGATTGTTTGTTTGTTTGCTCTGCTTGATACTCTCTCGTTTTTTGTTGTAAATCCAACAACAACTATGACTGTAAATTTTTATGAATGATTCAAGTCACTCGAATCATTTATAAGTATTTTTCTCAAGTTATGAATCTGAATGAGTAGGCTGGCTTATGAATCAAACATATTTTGAATGGTATGAGTTTGATGTCAACGTTGTACACATACTCATTGAAACCTGTACTCATAAATCAACGTTGTAGTGAGTATGAATGAATCAGAGCACATAGTTAAATTTCAATATTGTTGTCTCACTTATATTCAAAATTTCATGAGTGCTTATGAGTACCGAAAAAACGATTCATTGCTGATCTCTGGTGTAGACCAGCAAAAGTTGCCGTGACTTATTAGACGTAGGGGTACAACACCTAGCTTAGATATCTCGATTGAAACGAAATATGAAGAAAATATTTGTTTTGGTGACTGTTGAGTCTTCTAGCAAAATCTCTGAGAGTAAAAAAAAAAAATTGTCCTGAAATTTTTTTCCAAAATTTGTCATTCGAAATCGACTTTAAACTGTAGGTCCCGCTACTCATGTATAAAATTAACGCACACAACATAAGTGGTGTAAGAAGCTAGGTCCCAATCCTGATTCAATGGTTTGTAATGATCAAGTAAATGCAGAGGTTAACGACGTCTTAGGAATTTTATAGCAGCGGCTATCACGATACTCTGTCTCCTAGACTTACAATTCCAAAGACTGAAGATTTCTTATGACTACATTTGCAGAAGTGCATAGTGATGCAAGAGAAGAAGAGTTTACTGAAGATATTCTTTGTCATTATGCAGTGTTAGATGATTTTAGGCGAAAGACTATTGGCCAAAACGATTTGAACAAAATCTGTATAAAATTGATAAAATGGCTGTGGAATGGCAAGCGTCTTTAAAAAGATCCAAGAAAATTATACCGAAGACGGCCTCCAGCAAAAGTGCCTCAAAAAATCTGTCGTTCGGGGTCGAATTCAAACTGTAGGTCCTAACACTCATATATAAAATAAGCACATACAACATGGATTGCGTGAGAAGCTAGGTTGTAATCTGTAGTAGTGAAAAGTAGTTTAAAAATAACACTTTCCATTAAAGCCTTCGATGCAAAAATTCCAAAATCAAAAGAAATTACAAAAATTATTTTTCCACATCACAACTTCATTTTGTTTTTTGCTTCTGATTTTTCCCTCATCTCTCATTAAATTATGTCCATCAAAGGCTAATGAACAAAAAAAAAACAGAATTTAATTGTATGGTTGGCCATATCTGTAATAAAATTAATTTAAATTTAATAACAACAACTACTTTGTGAAAATGCATTTCCATCATCTAATGACCAACAAATGTCAGCGAAAAAAAAACCCCCAACAACAACAAATTTTTTTTTTTGATCGCATTAATATGCTGATCAAAATTCATGACAAACATTGACAACAAAAAAATGCATTTCCTTTGATTTAATCATTTTATTTTTAATGTTTTTTTTGTTGTTATTTTTCTAGTTAAATTATTCTGTTCACAGGTTTTCTTTTATTAACTCGTTTTTCTTTTTTTTTGCAGCTGATGGTTACTGGCCAAATATTTTCGTTTCACCGTGTTTTTTTGTTGTTGTTGCATTGAGTCTGGCCGCAATTATTAGAACAAACCAGGCAGCACAACGTGTCCATAATGTCAAGGCTCTTAGCAACACTTTCTCAAATTTGTTGGCGGTGTTTGTATGCCCTACAGTAGTCTGTGGAACCATGTGGCAGGTGCAGTTGTTTATAACAACTCACTACGAATTTTACTCAAATACGAATTTTAATGTCCTTAATGACGAAAGAATATGAATTAAAATATTTGCCAATGATGGATGGATGGATTACCGACTTGTTCTCACGTAAAATCTTATTCCCAATTTTTTTAATAAATTTGTTTGTGGAAAGTGTTCTCCAAAAACCGAATCGATAGATTCTGAAGTAAACAACTTGAATGTCCTTTTTCCACTGATTACAATGTGATATAGGGCTTCACATAGTTATACCTAACATTGTCTTTATTTTAATACACAATTTCCCCCTTTTTTTTGTTAATTTTAATACAAAATAAAGAAAAAAAAGTGATTTTTGCTTGATAGAGTCTAAAAAACAAAAATAAAAAAAAAATATGAAAAACGAACTGAACTTTTAACGTGCAACATATACAATTAACACACACTCAGGAAAAAACAAAAATTTATAATGTTGTTGGCAAATGTATGCACAAAGGACAGCATGTTGCAAACATACTCACAGTTACACAAACACATACACACACGCACTTACCAAATGCAATTGAATTTTTTAGCAACAGCAAAAAGCATTTCAATAAAAATGACACACACCAACACCAACACTAACACAAATTCATATGCATACAAACAAAAAAAATATAGAAATTCTTTTAAATATACAACAAAAATAATAACAACAATGCATTCATATACATACAACATGTAGAATAATGTACAGTGGAGCAAAATAAATATAAATAAATATTTCTTCGGTGAGTTTCACTCAGCAGATTTCTGGCAAGAACTCTGAGAGTAAATAAAAAAAAGTTTCTCAAAAATCTGCCGTTCGAATTCGACTTTAAATTTTAGGTCCCGCTACTCATGTATAAAAATTAACGCACACAACATGAGTGATGTGAGAAGCTAGGTCGTAATCCGGACTAAATGGTTGTGATGACTAATTATGTATGTTATGTATACAATGGGTGTAGATGTGAAGCACTTTTATTTTATTCTACAGTAAATACTAAAATTTACTAGAAGCACAACCTGCTTAAGTAACATACTTTTTTCTATTAGGACTTAAGCTTTTCAAAACCATATTCTCTCACTTCCTACAGACTTAGGAAGCAAAAATGTTTCTTGGAGGGCAACAAAGTTATCGGTTATCTTATCTCCAAAAAAATTCTGATTGATAAGGTCTTCGGAAGTGGCCGTAGTCTAGCATATAGTGTGTTGGCGTATTAGACGTAATGCCACGGTTCAAACCCGTGGTCAGATATATCCAACAAAACGAAATATTGAAAAAAATATTAATTCCCTTCAGCAGATTGTTGGCAAAAACTCTGAGAGTAAATAAAAAATTGCCGTGAAAAGTTTGCCAAATATCTATTTGGAGTCGACTTTAAACTGTAGGTCCCGCCACCCATGTATAAAAATTAACGCACACAACATGAGTGGTGTGAGAAGCTAGGTCGCAATCCTGACTGAAGAGTTGTGATGACTAATTATGTTCTTTTTTTTCGAGGTGAAAAAATCATCGAAAATGTGAGACTTTAACCCACTAAAAAACCACCTCTTCGATTCGAACCTATTTGTCCTATGGTACTGCCGTTAAGTATTTCATCACAGGACGATTTCTAGCCTATTGACTACTACTATTGATTTCCATCCCTTTCAATCCTACGAATTCTCTCTATCCTTCTCAATTCCTCCATCACATTTGCAGACATCATTTTGACATATTGCCAAACCTCAACAGACCGCAGCATATGCGCAACTATATTGTCTAGTGTCACTATTTCATTTACCATCGTCTCTAACAACTCGCGCTCCAATCTAAATCTATCGCAATAAAAGAAGATATGCCCAGCATGTTCAATTCCATTATTGCAGAAGCAGCAAGATACCTCATTGTCGTGGCCATATTTACAGAGATATTCCCTGGAGCAGCCATGCCCTGTCAAAAACTGTGTCATGTAAAAGTCAACATGACCGTGTCTCCTTTCAACCCAACTTTGTACACTTCCGATAAGTCTATGTGTCCATCGCCCTTTCGTCGCAGTATCCCATTGAATGTGCCATTCGTCTAAACTCTTTTGTCTTTCCTCCCTTCGTTCCTCAGTAGTTAATTTTAAAACAATACTAACTCTAGCGTATATCTTCTCAGTTCCATAGCTATAGCATCAGTGGGAGTTATACCAGATATGACATCAATAGCCTCATATGAGACTGTGCGGAAATCACTAGCAACCCTAAGG